>CM022545.1:4940331-5540331 GCA_012273795.1 Dendrolimus punctatus
AACTTTAGTGTGGCCAAGTTTTCTATAAATTAAACCCATTATTATAGGATATATTAATAATATGTATTCTGCATAGTGTATTAATGATATATCTGAAAAATTTAATTGCTTGTTGCAGTTTTCCTGAGTCTGATAATTTACGTCGGAATTGGATTGTAGCTACAGAACGAACAGATTGGACACTAAAACCGTCATCAAAAATTTGCAGTAAACATTTTGACAGTTTCCATGCACTATTTTGAACTGCGTATACATCACGCAACACCACAAATCCAGAACCTAATATTACATCAGAAACGGCAGTTGTTTAGAACCACATCATCATCCATCGTCACACTCTGGTCTTCATCGCAATTAATTTGAGTTTGGCCTCTTGTCCACACACGTTTTTCGGCGTAAAAGTACACGGTTAATTCGCCGTGTGTAGGCACGGCTGTCAGTGTTGTATGGGGTGTACCCACTGTGAGAACTTGTTGACATACACGGTAGGGCCACGTCACGGTGCCCCGCCACATGCACCGTGCGTCCCGCGTCTACGCATGGTCAAATTTTCATCACTGTTGTATCGCAGTCTATGCATCGTGTCGACGGTGCCAGACATTTTAAGGTTTTCGTGAAGGATTCTCTAGCAAACACGATTAATATTTTTCTTATGAGGATTCATGATGAGGACGTCGTAGCGCAGCGGCAGAAAAAAATGTACTGAACTGACTGGCACCTGGCCGTTGTCTCGACGGGTAGCTTGCAGTGTTATGTATACGCTTGCACGTTTTGTTGACCGCACGGCCAATGCGTCGTATGGTTAATAAAACGTGTATGTACAAGAGGCCTTACCCAACGTGTCTTCTCCTCCGCATAGCATGTCTTTACCTATCGATAAAAATCAATATGCCAGGTTCATTTTACAGGCTTGCTTACATACAAATTTCTAATTATCATAATTATTTTTCTTCACAAGGTAACCCTAAATATAGTGACGTATTTTCATGTATTGATATCAAATAAAAATCCTTAAGTTTCTAAAAATAATGTATTAAAAAATAGAAAAAGCACACGACAGATAATTCATGTTTTATAAATTCAATATATTTTATACTTATAAAACTTAGTTTATAAAACTTTTATAAACACACATAGCTCTGTCTTAGGAAGGAATGTTAATATTTCCTTTAAAAATTACCATACAAAATATAACCAATAACCATACACCTGTTATTAATTGATCATTCATCGATCATATACCTTCATAAATACCAGGGCTCCAAATCAAATTTCCTCAAATCACTTGCCTTACTATAGGTTGAAATTTGATTAGAAACTACTGCATTATTATGACTCACTTACAAAGTTAGACTAGGTAAGCACGTAGTCAAGACGATTGGATGTGTTTTTGGTTCCCAAGATCCTTTCCCAAGAAGATTGAGATGGACTATAGGGGTGCTTTGGTTGGTAAGTCCGAGCATGCTATCGGGAGTCCAACACTACCCTCCTATAGTCCCCGAGCGGTAGGGTTTCCATGATGGATTACACCTCCCAAAAAAAGTAAATACGTAATAATAAAATTATGTTAAGAATATAATCTCCCGGGGCAAATGGGTATTTGATGTTATTACATTTATTAGAAACTAACTGTTGCTTGAAGCTTGGCTCGCGTAGATTAAAAATAGCCATAGAGTAAGCAAAAAAAGATAGAAGGTAGGAAAAGCGACAAGAGAGGACTTTTCCCTGCAGTGAGACAGTACAGACTAATAATAATTTAGTGCTTCTGGCTTTGAAAATAAAGGATTTTCATATAAACATTCATTACCCGAATAGGGGTAAATGTGTCTAATTTTCCCTAATTAAAAAAAAACAGTAATAATAGTTTTTTGTATTAACTCAACTAAAACAGACGAAACAAAACAAGGTTACACTCAATTAAATTTTAAATACTTATGTATTAAAGAATTTTTCAATACAATTTTGTAGGTAAATTACTTAACTTGAACGCATTTGCCTCAGGGGACTATATATGTATTACTTCTTTTTATAATAATATAAAGCTTAATAGTAACACATAGACAATTACAATTTTCATTTTGTTATGAAATTAAAATACAAAAACGGTATAGCTAGATATTTCAGTATATATAAGAACCATTCAGTTTTGGTTATGTTACCATCGCCTATGGACATTTGCACTAAAGATGATACATTTTTTTTTATAAAAGCGAATGGGCTGCTGCTCTCATAATCCAGACTGAAACCGGGTCACTAATGGCGGTACACAACTCAAGGTTGCTATGGCAGCATACTCTATACCAGGGTTGGTAGTGGTAGCCATCCAGTCGCGCAAATGCCCTACCACCTGGCTGTGGGTTGTCTTGTCGCCTCTTAAGACAGGCCTTTCGGCCGCCGAAAATTGTATACTTTCTCCGTTACTGCACGGATCAGAAAGTAGTATTAAGCAACATGGCAGATTTTATGCTTGTTTTCTTATGGGACTAACGTAGACGAACGACTTTAGTGAGGCTCTGCTCTTCCTTGAATCAACATTTCGATTCAAAATCTGTAATCATAGAATTTTTTAATGATTAATATTGGATTAGTTTAGCGCAAGTGAGCCACCGAACATAGCTGAAATAGTTGACACGCTTTTTATACGTTTTATAGGTACCTAGGCCGTCTTTACCCGGGAGTGCAAAGGGTGCGAGGCATCCAGGCCTAGAACCTAAGGGGCGCAACTCGATTGACTGCACTTGGAACGAATAACACTGGTCTACAGTGGTTTTGTTGCCCTAAATATGAAAAAGATTTTGGGTCCATTTATGCACACAATTCATGATATTATCAATGATTTTGTTAGATTTTGCTTTTAACTTTTTTATCATTTTACATTACAAAAATCAAAATAATATTTTTTAGGAATTAGGATACATCGATGTAAATAAAAAGGAAAATGTCGAAAATAGATTTTATATTTCCATAAAACGCCTTTTATGAACTTTTCTTTTATAATCTTTCAGGGGACAATCTCTTTTCAAAGACCAGCAGTATTATAATTGTTCAAAATATAAGAAATCCCTATTAATATTATAAATGCGAAAGTAACTCTCTCTGTCTGTCTGTCTGTTCCGTTTTCACGTAAAAACTACTGGACCGATTTGGCTGAAACTCATATATATATTTTCGATACCGAGGATGAACATAGGATACTTTTTATCCCGAAAAATGGGATAGTTTCCGGGATAAAATGATATTTGTCTGTTTGTTTGTTATGCTTTTACGGAAAAACTACTGGACCGATTTGGCTGAAATTCGGCACGTATGTAAATTAAATACTGAGGATGGACAAGGGGTAATTTTCATTTTGGCCTTTTTGGTAATTTTGGCCTATTTGGTCATTTTAGCCTTTTTGGTCATTTTGGCCTTTTTGGTAATTTTGGCCTATTTGGTAATTATTCCGTTTTGGTTATTTTGGTCTATTTGGTCATTTTGGCCTATTTGGTAATTTTGGCCTATTTGGTCATTTTAGCCTTTTTGGTAATTTTGGCCTTTTTGGTAATTTTGGCCTATTTGGTAATTTTTCCTTTTTGGTTATTTTGGTCTATTTGGTCATTTTGGCCTATTTGGTAATTTTGGCCTATTTGGTAATTTTGGCCTATTTGGTAATTTTGGCCTTATTGATCATTTTGACCATTTTGGCCTATTTGGTCACTTTGACCTTTTTGGTCATTTAGGCCTATTTGGTCATTTTGGCCTTTTTGGTCATTTTGGCCTCTTTGGTCATTTTGACCATTTTGATAATTTTGGCCTTTTTGGTCGTTTTTGCCTATTCCGTTATTTTAGCCATGTCGGTCACTGTGGTCTTTTGGTCATTTAGACCATTTTGGCCTTTTTGGTCAAGTTTTGTAATTTATTTTGTTGACAGATAGACGGGGGATATTATATATAATTAGCGATATAAAATGAAGTGAATCTTCCGTGGGCAAAATACATAAAAATATTGTAATATAATATAACCTGTAGTACTGCTCTTAAACAAGAGACACGCAATAGTTAACCCGCGGCGCAGCCGCGGGGTAAACTCTAGTTGCAAAAATAATGAAAAAACGAGCACATTGAGAACTTTCATGAATATATTCGTAATCTGGGCACTTGAAAACGTTAAAATTGCTATAATATCCAGGGCAACAAAACAAAATATGTTTTTTGTAGAGCTTTGTAGCGAATATTATTATCGTTATAATAATAACGGGACGTACAAAAAGTTTGTACTGCAACATATCTCCATAAATTCCTTACGTTGGCAAGATATAAAGTTATACAGACGATAGTATAAGAGGCTGGGGTGAGCTACTATGTAAATCAAGTTTCGTGAAATGGTCTTCACTTTCTGTACGTCCCGTTATTAGTATAAAAATAATAATATTATTCGTTCCTTTTATTATGACTGTCCTATTGAGTATGCACTTGGCTACAACTCCATTATTTCTTCGAACTTCTTCTGTATAATATAACATTCTTATAGAAAAACTTGAGATAAAATGAAATATAAATAAAAATAGTTTTTAGCTAGACTTGAAGCTGGGGAGTTTGTTGCCGCTTCTTCTCCTTAACAGCAATAACACTTTGCGAAGCGGTGTGCCACAGAATAGGAAGTTTTAACTTCATTACATTTTAACTTATATCACTTATACATTATTATACTTATGTATTATTTTTTATATATATAAAGTGTACTTCAGTTTTTTTAAATAAAAACATTTGAATTTAAAGGATATAGAGGGAGTAGGATTTACTCTACTTTGCTATTACTACTATTATTACTTCTAGCTATTATTTCCCTAAAAGTCGGGACGACCAAGTATATTCAGTTATAGTTGGGCTATTCGTTTGTTTTAAATCTATAATAAATTCTATCTGCAATATAGTGATATGTAATTTTATATAATTAGTAGATATTATATTGCATATAGTTATATTTATTATGTTTAAATAGTTGCATATTATCGCCATATATTATATATGTATATAACTTATGTGTATATTTGTATATATAGTATAGTTATATATTTATTAATAAAATTGAAGTAATCGTACAATAATTATGTATACCACCATCGCCATTCTAATCGGAATATTCTTGCCACGGGTTGTCTGGAAGAGATCGCTTTTTAGCGATAAGACCGCCCTTTGTACCCTACTATATAATACTAGTTCGTAAGTTTTTCTGTAATGGTGTACAATAAAGTGTTATCTATCTATCTAATAAATAGCTATTTAAAATAATAATTTTAATTAGTTTTAATTCAAAATTGGAAGTACTTACATAATTTATTATCGCACCCGCTATTTTATCCAACTGTGGTCCAACATTGCGCATGTTGCCAGTAAATCTAAAAACAATAAAATATTATAAATTAATACCAGAATTAATCTTTTTGTAGAATAGTTACTTTTGCTTTTATATATTGTGGCGACCGAGGGTTGAACTTTCTGGCAGCAGCCGGCCTCAAGACTTTTGGAAAAGGGTAGAAGATTCTGGAAGGAAAAGACAAGGGCAAATACATTTTCGTAAGGGATAAATGATTAACGAAACTTCTAGAAGGTTCGGGAGGGAAAAGACAGAGATAGATAGATGTTTAGACAGGGATAGATAGTGAGTAAAATAATAACGAAAAGAAGATCGACGTTATGGGTTCTAGGAGATTCTTTCGGGTACCTATATAATGAGGCACGCTTCCCGGGTAGTTCATTTGAGTTCAGTTCAAGACATCGAAGCGACAAGTGCGATACGAAAGAGTTGAAAAAGAAGTTTATTAGAAGACAGTGACAAGTTAAGTGGTGATTTTAGTGAAAAGTTTATTTGGCAATTCGGTGAACTAGGAGTTTAGCAAACTTTTAAAGGAGGTCCAGAAGCGACCTACGCGCGAAAAATTTGGAGGTGAGCACTGCAGTAGCAGGAGGTGTATGGAGGAGGAATATACTTTAACTTTTAAAAAATACGCTTTTATTGAAAATCCAACTAAAAAATAGAAAATGAATTTAAATAAATTTGAATCAATAATAGTGTAAGAAAAATGATTTTATTGTAAAAAAGCTTGGGGTGCTTTTCAGGATATTATTAAAATAACCCTTCTACTAATATCTGTTCATAAAATATTTACAACAATTGATAACATGCGCCCCACGCTTTTTTTACAACAAAATCATTTTTTCTTACGGCGACGGTATTGTGAGACATCCTTATCGCTAGTACAGTGCGTCGTTAGTTGTGCGTGTAGGGGCGACGCTGTCAGTACCTAAAAGCGTTTAGTTAAAAGAGTTGGTGTTTCCTTCCAATCTTAAGTGCGTACCCCCGCTTGACGTATCAATATTTAAAAAATAAACATTACAACTTTTATTGGTCTTACTTATATATCATACTATACACACAAAGGGTGAGATGATGAAATTGAACATTTAAGCACAAGCAATTAGTGAAGGCATACCATATAAATTTTTATTATTACCATCTGATTAATTGTTAGGGTTAAAATTATATGTAGGCAAATATGGAGAGAACATTTTGATGAACGTTCATCCAGGGTCAGCCACTTCGATTTCCGTGGTTTGCTGGAGGGTAGAGACCAAGGAGATATATTACAGCATTGTCAAGGATGCGTTCTGGGCATATTCCCTCAAATCGGTTCAAGCATTTATCTGATGTCACCAAATTATGCAACCTGTGGTGCACCAGACGACGTTTTACATATGCTGATGGAGTGTACCCAGAGTGCAAGCACGAACAGGAAACAGAAGCAACAACATAGGTGTTTGTAACACTATATTGGCTTCTCCCCTATCTCAACAAGCAAAAAAATTAAGTTATATGTTAACCGGTTATTTAAAATTAAATGTGATTTTTGTTTTATTTGTGTTATCTGATGTACGTCTCTACGAGGGTTGCCTTGTCACCGAGTGATAAAACCCCCTTAAACAATAAATAAATAAAAAACCGGATGTGACCATTTATGAAAAGGACGGAGAAGGGGTCAATAATCATGAAATTCGTGGGACGTGATTTGTGGATGGCCTCTTAAGGTGGTTTCCGATGTATGCTGTTTTACACAACTTTGTAATTGAAATAAAAATGTGAGGAATATTAATAGATTATGATTTTCTTATAGTAAATACAATTATAAATTAAAAAGAGAGTTTCTTACAAATTCTTCTAAGAGATTTGTATGGTAATTATTTGCGCCGTTTGAGAGCTTCAACTTTTGAATCAACTTTGCCAGCCTCAGCAACTCAGTCATTGGAAGATGTGATGGCGCTAGTGTTTGCACATGTCGCGTCCCGAACAATCGGACACAACTTTTAATTCGTTTTATTTTCGCAAAAAATTGCAGACCAGTTTTCAACTTCTAAATAATCTATATTGAACTTTGTTTTCAAGTGGAAATGGCAGTGTTACTTGCAATGCATTCTTAGTTCTTTTCACTGTTTAAAATTGGATATTGCCCAGGTATATTGGGAGGAATTATTAATTAAGTAAAACTGTACTACGTAACTTTACGAACACAAGTTTGGGGGCGTCCATAAATTACGTGAGATGTTTTTAAATTTTCTGCATGGTGAGATGTCGTGAGATTTTATTCAACCCCCTCCCCATCCCCCAATCTCACGTGAGATTTTTCAAAATGTGAGTTTCTTACGTAAACGCGTTGGATTGTTATTGTAAAAAGAAAAAAACAAATTTGCTTCGTGCTTTTATTTACGACTAGTTAAGACTAGTAATCAATATTGCTGAGAGTTTAATTGTAAGTGTAATAAAAAATTAACAATAGAATAATTAAATCGTAACTACTGTGATTAAAAAAGCTATTTGGTATAAAACAAATATGGTGGTTTGACAGTCAGTAAATGTATAACGTTGAAGTATGAATGAAATTATTTTCTTTCGAAAGAATTAGTAAATGATCTTAATCGTATTACGATTACGCTTAAGATTAAATCTTAAGCATGTACAATCTGGATTAAATGGACCAAAATAGTTTTTTTTTTGTTTCAATCAGAAAAAAAATTGCGTATATTTGCCGAGACTCCCCCTCTCTCCAACGTAAGATTAGATGAGATTTGACTCGACCCCCTCCCCCCCTTAAACACCTCACGTAATTTATGGACGCCCCCTTTGTAAAAACTGCAGTTGACGCTTTTGGAGACGTAAGATCTGTCTATATTGTAATTTGTCTCTGTGGTTTTCTAAAAAAAAAGGTACGTACCTTGTGTAAATCCAAAGGCCCAATAGTACAATTGAAGTGACTGCTATAATTTGACCCAAAGCAACAGGGGTCTGCATGCCCAGTGCTTCCCCTAGCACCAACACCAAATAACCCAGCATGGTTAGAAGAGCAAATAGTACTGGGGTCTCGATCATACGGCAGATGTTTTTGCTTCTATTATCTGCCTTCAGTTGTTCGAATAAACCATCCAGGCTCTGTAGTAGAAATTATATACTAAATTAGCTGACCCGGCGAACTTCGTACCGCCTATTTTCTGGATTCCACCAAGACATTGTTCCATGACACAAAAACAAAATCACCAAAATCGGTCTAGGTGATTAGGAGGATTCTAGAACCCAAACTCAGCGCCACCTACTGGTTCTTTTTGCGAATCGAAACCATCCGGGAACCCACTCGAACACACAAAAACAAAATCACCAAAATCACTCCAGGCGATTAGGAGTATTCTAGAATCCGATCTCAGCGCCACCGGTTCTAATTTAATTACGATTTGCATGCCTGAAAGGGCAACACGTGAAACATTAAATAAGATATTGTCATCTAATATAATAACCATTTTTAAGCAAATAAATGATTTAATTTCATCTGTAAGAATCATTTATATATGTTCATTTACATTAACGAGAGCGCAGCTGTCAGCAGCCAAAACTAGTAGCTTATATTGTCTAAATTAGCTTGGCTGGAGAAATATATTATGTGGTAGTACAATGCATAAAAAAGTAATATTTTTTTAGATTGGTCACACTTTTTTGTCCGTTTTAAATGTTTGTCGAAATAAACTTGATTTTAATATTAATATTTTTCAATTGAAAAGTCTACCTTAACAACAACAACCTTAACAAAATTATGTTTTATTCTAATGTATAATAAATCATATAAAAAGAATATTAATACAATAAACATACCTCAACCAGCTTTGCCCTATAGCTGTCAGCCAATTCCTGCCCACCCATTTTGTTCCTGTTGTCGAATGCGAGAAGTGCTGCACCCTTATTTTTTTGATGCTCATCATCTAGAAGATGAGGCTGTAAGTAAGGTTTTGTGCCGCCACAGACTTCTTTCATGAGAGTTTCATAAACTTCCCTTGCCTCAGCTACGGCTGATAGGTTATTCGCTTCTGCTGTCGCCTGAATTAAATATCATAGTTATTTTAAAACACATCCTTCATGTATTTTTGTAACGAATAAACATAAAAACTACTCGAACGATTTCAAAAATGCTTTTACAATTCGAACGCTACATTATCCCTGATTAGTATAAACTATATAAAAATTAAGGATCACTACTAAAACTTCAATAAAGGAACCCACCAATCTAAACAAAATACTGGACGATGAAATCGGGTTCTACGATTAAAATTATATTTTATGCGTGTTTCTATGGGTCCCGGGGTCATTCATTCACAATAAGACCCGGTAGGTAGCGCTGTAATTAGATTTTTATTTTTTCAGGGCACCACGTCTGCTGGGACAGCTATAAAGTACTTGGAAAAATAATAACATTTTCACGGTTTTAAGACGTTTCGGCCACTTTTTAGTGGCCGTTATCAAAGAAAAAGAAGCCCGTCGGATGGCTACCACCTTTTGTCTAGAGCAGTGGTTCCCAAAGTTGGCGGTAACGCCCCCTATGGGCGCTGCAGGCCTAAAAGGTGGCGGTAAGATACCCTCAAAAAAAATGGACATTGGCAGGTGTTGCCTGAGACGTCAGCGCCGTTGTGTACTACCTACTGCGCTTAGGTCTCAAGTTAACTCTTGCGGGCTATAGTAAAAGTCCCGTTTAGAATGAATGTTTAATGTCCCCTAATGTAGCTCTCAATAATCAATTAATTTAATTTGATGTTATAGTGGTTTTTAAGTAGGTGAAAAAATGGGGTCGCTAAAAAATAATTTATTTTCAAAGTGGGCGGTATACAATATAAGTTTGGGAACCACTGGTCTAGAGTATGCCGCCACAAAAACCTTGAGTTGTGCTCTGGCATTAATGGCAAGGTTCTAATCTAATCTTCCTTTAGAAAGTGAGCATTCTGCCTGTTTGCTGAACTAATGCAATAAAAAACTGGTAGCTGGCTGGTAAGTCGATGGACAACATCGTTATGGCTAATTTGTTAAACCCGCCATTTAACGGGTTTTTACAATAGATGTGTATGTTATATATATTATATTTTTTTTACTGGCAACAAAGGATAAAGGTGTGTATGTAAGAGTTTTTGGCGGGAACTGAAATGAGACGTTGTGCTGTGCAGTTTTATTTTCTAAAAATGTGTATAATTACTCTAAAATGAACAATAGTTGCAGGATATTGATAGTTTTTGAGTAGAAATTATGTGTTTTTGTGAGAAATGTGCACTGTATAGTCAGATGTGATCTTTCGAGTTCACAAGAACTCCATTGAATGGCGTCAGTTGTAGTCTGCAATACAACTGCGCTACTATACGAAGACCTGTTAATTAACATGTTTCCGACTGAAAGACTTTGATTCTATGGTCTCATGAATAAAATTTAAAAAAAAGTGTGTATGTAAGCTTCTAAGCTTCTTGGGGTGTACCTCTGTCCTTTGTTGCCAGTAAAAAAATATGAGGCAAGTTTTTGGCGGGAACTGAAAGGAGATGTTGTGCTGTGCAGTTTTATTTTCTAAAAATGTGTAAAATTACTCTCTAAAATGAACAGTACTTATGGGATATTGATAGTTTTTGAGCTTTTATTATGTGTTTTTGTAAGAAATGTGAACTGTATAGTTAAATGTGATTGTGTGAGTTGATAACCTACAGTTCAGCCGAGATTTAGAAATAGATTAAGATCTTATCTAAGATATTGCTTAAAGGCCTAACTTCCAAGACATAAAACTAAATAAATAAATAAAACAAATGTGGCCGGTACAAAAATGTTCCGATTCAAACTTACCGCCAATATCGATTTGGGCTCCGGCAATTGGCTTCCATTGAAAACCTTCATGTAGACCTTGAAATAGGTCAACAGGTCCTTGGCCTTGACCGGCTGGCCTCCTATTAGTTTCGGGACGAGGTTTTCAGGAGCTGACAGCATTGGGATTAATTCTTTAAGGTATTTTAGGAATTCTGGACTTATATCTGAAATTGTTTTTATTGTACATTACTTAATCTATATATCGAGTAAGTTCTATTAAAAAATACAAATATCTAGTTTATTTTTAACCAATAAAAGAATTAACCTAATTTGTATACATTTATCAATGTGTAAACAATGAATTAAAAACAATTTTAAGTCACTGACGACACAGGTGTCATTTGTCCAATGGCTATTGAAATAAGAAAACATCCAAATTTCAATAGAGAAGATGGTTGGCAAGTGCCATCTGTTTGGGATCCGATCATCAAAACTATTAAGACCCAAAACCCAGCAAAAACCAACTACCAGACCTCAAGACACTATGAGCTCTTTCTGCGTGCACCGGAACACAAACCAACTTTACTGATAAATTCTTTTATTTTTCCCTCCACCCATTTTAATATTATATATTTTGTTTAGAGCTAGGCATGTTTGCTGAAGAGTTTCGTGCGCTGCTTCTTCTCTTCAAGCCACAACATGTTGCGAAGCGGTGGTAAATTAGATTAGGCTCCCAAAGAGTAAATAATAACCATAAACAAAATTAAAACTAAATAATTAAAATGAACAAGTTGGCGGTAAGCTAAATAAAACTAACAATACTCATTGACACTTGACATCTTTGTCTTCCGTAATCACCGCCACTGAAAAGTGGCCGAAACGTCGGAATAATCAAAATCAAATAATAATACCGCTCAAAACCGATAAAACGTAGTTTTAATATGTATACAAGTCGCGAAAACTTAGAAAATATTAAATAGGACGGAGCCTTTGTAAACAAAATCTTCAATGAAGTGAAGCATTTTTTTAAAGTTTGTTTGGTTTTTTTATGCATAAAACTAATTACAACCATTACAAGCCCTTATGACTAAAATATAAACAAAAATCTGGATTGTAACCTACAAATAAGTTCATACATAGAAGTAGTACAACGTGACTGAAAATGACGTAACTTTTATATTACTTATAAATAAATAATTAATATTGTAATTGTTTTTGTCAAGTTTGTTTTTCTTTACTTGAATATAACTAAACTAGTAGCTATTTTTAAATGTACAATCACCAAAAGAGACGCTGAATTAATTAAATAAGACAAAAATAGGATCTCGTGTATATTGTTCTGGAATGTGGCCAAACGCAACCAATTAGAAGGACACTCTTGACAAACTCGTCATTGTTTTTTTTTTTATTTATTAATTTATTCATGACCATAGAATCAAAGTCTTTCAGTCGGAAACATGTTAATTAACAGGTCTTCGTATAGTAGCGCAGTTGTATTGCAGACTACAACCAACGCCATTCAATGGAGTTCTTGTGAAAACTCGAAAGATCACATCCGACTATACAGTTCACATTCCTCACAAAAATACATAATTTCTACTCAAAAACCATCAATATCCTGCAACTATTGTTCATTTTAGAGTAATTATACACATTTTTAGAAAATAAAACCGCACAGCACAACGTCTCCTTTCAGTTCCCGCCAAAAACTCACTCGTCATTGAATAGTGGTGGTGGTGCCAGGGTAAAATTTCAGGTCCTTCCCCACCTCCCCTATAGCACACTACGTGGCGGCGCTTGTAAAATGTATTGCCCTACCTCCTAGACTGGTGCCGCCTTCGATAATATAGCTCAAGAGCAGTGGACGGCAGAACAATCAGATCAATCCTTGCATCCGATTGATTATATGGGAAGGAAAATCAAGCCACTAACCTTGACCTCCCGAAACTACACTTCTCCTAATTCGGCAAGCCTGGAGACGTCTGGCAGCGTTCGTCGAGGTTCAATTAAATTGTTTGCACACACAATGGAATATAATAAAGTGTTTTTTTGTGACACACAAATTCACACAATGGCGGTTAAATATTAAAATAGGTAGTTCATATGACTACGGTGCGGGTCGTTATACGCGCGCGGTCAGATAGACGACTTTCGACTTATTATTAAATTGGGGCGGTGGTGCGGATTTGTCCCTCCATTCACATTACGTGACGACACAATGTCGTTGGCCAATTAGCAGGGCACAGATCGGAAGATGTCGGCGCGACTGACATCATTCCGATCATATAATCAAGGAAATGAACCAATCAAAATAATTGGCCTAAACAAGTGGAGGAATAAATATTATTCTAAGCAGCCCTTTGAGGAGGCTGGATTATTATTTAAATTCCTGACTAAAATATTTAAATATACAGTTAGTTACAGTTAAGTTTAAAATTATACATATGTTTATTTAATATATTAAAAAATGTAAATTTTCCATCACCCATGAGGCTGATATCATCACTAGTGAAATGTTTCAGAAACGTCCTGATTGGTCGGTCTATATGAAATTTGAGACAGTGCGCATGAACGTCGTAACTTTGAGCCGATCAAAGCAAAATGTTAAAGAACTGATCAAGGACGAACTTTGTTGATGGTGCATAAAGAGTAGCAAGGACATTTTTTTAAATTTTACCATATCTATTGAAATTTGGTTTTAATGGACTTCTAAAGCGAAACAGTACTAACACTGTGTGATCTTCGGGCCGTAAATTTTATGTTAAAAAAGATCTTTGAGAAATTAAATCAGGACCCTCAATTAATTATAATGTATGTGTTAATAGTAATGTATACACTGGAAACTATTTCACCTTTTTTAATGTTTGCGTGTAGGCAAACGGGCAGACGGGTCCACTTTATGGCAAGTGGCTACCGTCGCCCATGGACATCTGCAACACTAAGGGAGCCGATGCGTTGCCTAACTCGTTGAGACTTTAAAAATCTGTTTACGCCCTTTTTGAAGAGCCCCATATTGTAGCGCTCTAGGAAAACCGCAGGAGGGAGCTCATTCCACAGCTTATTTATTTAGGCACACCAACAGCACACACATTATGGTTACATTACATATCATTCACTACAAAGGTTCTGATGTGTGGACCCATTAGAGGAGTGCACAGCATTTACAATTTAAATGTCAATTCCTAGTAATTTAATTAATTAATGTCAATGTTATGCATATGTCAAGTAGAAATATTATAAAAAGTTAATGTATGTAAGTAATGTTGTCAAAAGAAAATAAGGAAAGCAAAAAAATAAGATAAAAAAATGCAAGCTTAGTCACATATGGCATAAAAGAGCGAGCGCCACGTACAGTGGATAACTTCCAGGTGTCAAGGAAGTCTGGATGAACCCCATGAGTCGTCGGCGAGCAGTGCGGTGGTAAAATGGCGATGTAGGTACCAAGCCAAACAGCTCCTTAGAACACTCCCCATTGTACAGACGCTAGAACGCGCTGAGAGCCCCTACGTCTCTTCTGAGACTTAAAGGTTCTAAGCCGTCTGTTACCTTTATTCGTACTAATTCAATTTAATACTAAGTTCTCGTGACGCACTGCGGCGCGATCAGCATCCTTTAGCCTGCTTCAATTAAAGACTCCGAGACATTCTGCTGCCAATCATCTGAGCCAAAAGGATAAAGTATTAAGGATTTATTTACCAGCAATTTTTCCATCAAATTCACGACTCGTTGCAACTTTGGGCCCCGGATATGGCATGAGGAAGCAATCCAGATCCTCATATGCTTGGTTTATGTATAGCCTTAATCTTCGTAATTCTTCATGTTGAACTTTAGAAAACTATAAAGCATGTTTTGGAGAGTATTAGAGATGCAAGAATCAATAAAAATCAAGCTCAGAGTATCAGAAGACTGTTGTCTACTTTGGGTAACGGATCAGTATGGCGATCCAGCGAGGTAACATAGCCAGCGTTCTAAGAACCCTACCCATTGGCTTCAATGACCTAGTCTCAGTATTCTACTTAGGATTAGATGTAGAAAACAATATAACTAAAAGGCGTCTATTAATTAGACAGTAACATTTATTTAATAGAAAGGCATTCACAATGGTATTTCAAATATCTGAAATTTACGTCAATAAAATTTCTAAACATACCGTGTCTGTACATTAAAGCTATTTGAAAAAAAAAACTTTATCTATACTAAGATATAAAGCTGTAAAGTTTGTTTGCTTGAACGCACTAATCTCTGGTACTACTGGTCTGATTTGAAAATTTCTTTCGGTATTAGGAATCGAGGAAAGCTATAGGCTATAAATATCATCACGCTAAGACCAATAGAAGCGGAACACCAATGAATAATGTCTCAAAATCGTTTTTTTTTTGCTTTTGAGAGCTTCCGCTGCCTGCACTTCGTAAACGGTTAGTTTCGCAAAAATTCATGTGACAGAATTGTTCCCCTTTTTCTAAAAAAATCCGCGACAGCATATGTCTATCTTTTAAGGTTAGGCGAGTTTTTGGGACTTTGCGCTGTGCAGTTTTATTTTCTAAAAATGTGTAAAAAATACTCTAAAATGAACAATCGTTGTAGAATATTTATAGTTTTTGAGTAATAATTATGTGTTTTTGTGAGAAATGTGAACTGTATAGACAAATGTGGCCATTCGAGTTATTACAAGAGATCCGTTGAATGGCGTCGGTTGTAGCCTACAATACAACTTCGCTACTAAACGAAGATTTATACATCAGACTTGCCTGTATGGACTAAGATTCCTTTGCCTGCCTTTGTGGCGAATTCTACTACTGCTTTAAGGTTAGCTCACTATAAGGTTTTTTATGCTAACCAAATTGTTCTACAATAATGCATTATTTGCGAAGGTGTTTTTATAAACATGATATTAATCTCTATCCAAATAAATACCTAAGTACGTGGATTCATCACAAGCATTTAATTTAAAACGAAATTGCCGTTTAAGTAATTCGATTTCAATGAATGTTCGGAGACGTCGCAGTTTAAAAATAACATCGCAGCAAAATAATGGTCAAGTAATGCGCGCGCATTCATGATGTGGAAGGCCAGCGGACAGTCATTGAGATTTAAAAATATTTTCAATTTCATATACTATATACTTCAGTTACTATATAATCTATGCATTTTTTTTAGATTTAGTTTGTCCTTTTGTCTGTATATTCGTTATACACGTTTCAATTCCACTACACCAATTCGATGCAGTTTTCACTGACCGAGAGCAAGTTTCTATACGTAAAATCTGTGTGCGTTTGTACCTTAAAGCTATTAAAAAACAACAACTGAAGTACACTATATAAACGATGGAGAACAAGATGTATTTTTTTATATTCTTGTCTGTTGGTCGGTTTGTCTGTTTATTCGGGATTTACGTAAAAACTACTGGGCCAATTTCAATGCGGTTTGCAATGATTGACAGCAAATTCTCAGACGTAGAATCTGCGCTACTTTTTATTTGATGATTTAAAATGAGCCAATAAAAAAGTCGAATTTCAATGTTCACTGATAGATAGCAAATTTTATGTAATATGATATTTTTTATCCTGGGAATCCCACGGGAATTTTTCAGGGAGCAATTTGCAGTTGTTCAGGTGCATAATAACTAACTTATTCCGAAACAGTTTTCTCTTCATTCTTTTTTCCACACTAACTACATCCTAATTATATGGCAAAAGTAATATTACCCCGAGCCGCTTCTTCAGTAAACTCTCACCGCCCTTGGGACCAAAAGCGTGTTGATAAGGACAACCCCAGTCGCGAATTAGAAATAGCAGCCTTTGGAATGGCTTTCCTGCATTATTTTTGAATCCCTGTTTTTGGGCGGCCTTCCCGTAGTCCGTGAAAAACTGGAATAGTGTAAAACAATTAGATGCAATTATTTGATTGCGTCATCTATATAATGTATATGTATTTGTTGTATGTTTGTAAGGAATAAACTTAAAAATTACGGGACAGATTTCAATAATTCTTTCACCACAGCATAACGCTGATTCACCAAACTCATTGTCGTGGATTTAATGTACATTTTTCTATAATTTTTTTTCATACATGATATCATATTGTCATATTGCACAATATGTTGCACAATAAATACTTTTCTTTCTTTCTACCATTACAATGATATAATTTTGCACTCAATAGTGAGGATAAGAGAGTAAATAAACTTCAAAAACTTCTGGTAGATGACAAACCTGTAAATGCTGCAAATCGTCTTCCTTAATGTCTTGAGATAAATTGTATATTTGAACAGACGAAATCAGGGTGGACAGAGCAAATACTGTGACGCTCTCGCGTACTGTGGACTCGGTGTCGAAGGTGCCTTGTGTGTCCATTAGTAGAATTACTGCCTGAAAAAAACCATTTTTTTTTTGCTAAAATTGTTATTGGATGCCTAGTTGTAGACTTAAGCAGAAAATAATTTTAGTGGATATTTTTGGCTATTTCTCTTTAAAGTTGTATAATTTTAAGTCATTGAATTTCAGGCTTGTTCATTTAACTACACTTATCACATGGCTCTGAAATATTAAGGAATCTAATCGCGATATTCCCAATGATTCCTAACTAAATAAATTCATTAGCTCTTCGATGTTATACTAACTTTTTCAGACAAATTCTTAAATAAGTCTTGAAATTTATGCAAACCGGTATTTGCAGATGTTTTATTACCCTTTGAATTTTCATGATTTATTGTTCGCGTTAATATTTTAGCTCACGCCGGCGTAACATTTCATAAAAACCTTATTTCCTCTGTTCGTATTCCATGCAAATTCTTTGAAACCATTAAATTGGCAATTTAAAAATTTTAAGAACAAGTGTTGCTAGGAGGCCATCTCTAATTTACAAATGGATGAGGGTCTGTCAGTCGGGAAATATGCCGTCGCGTTCTGACTGCGAACGAGGCGTTACCTAGTGCACTTTCGGAGCGAGTATCTTTAACGACAAACTTTACGATTTTCTGCTCTATAGTTTTTGTATTCGTCTATACTTGTAAGAACTGTGAATTATAATTCTAATAAACTTTGTAATAATTACATGCTACAAATCCCCTACAAATTCGTAACAATATAATAAGAGTTCCCACGTTTACGATATGCCCGGGTTTATGAGGAACAAGTTGTGGTAATTGAACTCACCTTTGTTCCATCGCGGAGAGTAACTTTGAAAGGCTGTGACCAGAGAAGCATGCCGGTAGTGTGTCGTTCACAATCACCCCTCCAACTGAATCCTTTTAGCAGTTGATCTGTGGGACCGAGCCAGTCTTCACAGTCATCTCCTAAGGTGTACTGTGAACCAAAATGTAGTAGGTAAGTCTTTAGGTTACTTTATATAGTTCTTGTCTATCCATGAAGATGAGCGGCTTTTACTTGTGTCGAATATGTCAATGCACATTGCAATAGTGTGCGAGTCTGACAAAATCATATTTACTTTTGCTCTCATATCTGCTTTTGCTGTTACCAGTTACTACAAGTATATCCCGCTTGCCTTCGTGAATTGCGTGCGTGAAACAAAAGCGATTCGCCGTCTGGGTTCTGTAGAAGAATGGTGAAGGAAATCTCTACGTTAGTATGAATCCATTCATGTTCTGGCAGTCCTTCCTAAACTTTTAGTCTTAATTTTCGTGTGCCTTGTAGTCAACTATTATTTCCGAGAAGTTTTTTACAGTTACAGGATATTGGCGTTTGATATAATTTTGAGCGAGATTAAACGTCCTTATTTTCGTTCCCCTAGGAAGTTCCTATCTTAAGCATGTACTCAGCTTTCACGTTAACACGGCAGCAAAGAAAAAACAAATAGACATTGAAAAAAGTCATAATCAGTGAAGCATAGATATGTTGATATGTTTTGAATCTGAGCAAGATACCTGATGATGCATATATCCGAGTAAGAAGTTGAGGAGAAAGGACTTCCCTTTGCGTGAGTCACCAGCAATCGAAAGCACTACAACAACTCGGTCCTTGACATCATCCCGTAGGAGCAGCTGGCTTAAGACTTCTTCATCCAAGGTGAAGGTGTTCTCTGGACCAGGCTTTATCACCTGGATACCGAAACCAGATTCCAAAGAGACGGTTTTACCTGGAAAACATTTTTAAGAACACTTCAATCATTTGATGCAAATATATTTTTGGTAGTTGACCTCCTTTTGTTTAGAAGTCTTTTTTCACCATTGTGTACATTATACAATATTTAAAAAAAACCTAAAATAAAACTATTATATGCATATTTGCAAATAAAGAAATGTACAGCAATGCTAATGCGTTGTCCGAAGTACAGGCCAGCATTTTGGTTACGCGAGACTTCTTCTCAAGTCTTCTCGTCGATCATTCCGCAATGGTTGAAGACAAAAGTCTTCGAGCAGTGCGTCCTCCCCGTCCTGACCTACGGGGCTGAGACGTGGACACTGACGGCAGGATTGGTCCACAAGTTCCATGTCGCTCAACGGGCTATGGAGCGAGCTATGTTGGGTATTTCTCTTATAGATAATATTAGGAATGAGGATATCCGTAGGAGAACAAGGTAACCGACATAGCTCGCAAAATTAGCAAGTTGAAGTGGCAGTGGGCCGGTCACGTCTGCCGCAGGACCGATGGCCGATGGAGCAAACGAGTCCTGGAGTGGAGACCGCGTCTCGGTAAACGTAGAGTCGGACGACCTAAGCAAGGTAGGCGCTGGATGAGGAAATCGGAGGACAGGGATAAGTGGCGCCATCTTGGGAAGTCCTACGTCCAACAGTGGACTGCAAATGGCTGATGATGAGACTTCTTTCAATAATACTGAAAGGATTCGATATAGTTTTAAGTCTCTAGTTTAGACTCTGGAGTCTAAGCGTCCCCACGACCCCAAAATCCTCAACCTCGAAAGCCACAAATGTGTATCTATTCATTACAGAAGAATATATATGGGACGTTTCAGGGTTTCCTATTATGTAGCAGCTCCTCGGTAGTCACAGCAATGTCTGGAAGCTGGGAAGCCAATGGATAGACACACGTTGCATCCCAAACTAAGGGGCTTGTCCCATCTTCTAAGATACCCACTGCCTTCCTTCAGGTCGTTTGCCTTCGTCGCGGCATAGTCCGGTAGGAAGTTATTCGAATATGGCGGGTTCCAATTGCGGGGCAACGAGTGAAACTCTTATACAAGAAACTTAAAACAGGTAAAAAGAAGGAAGAGAACAAAATTAATAAAATAAGTAAAATCCTTTATGGGAGCACACATACGTTTTGTCGAGACAGCGTCTCGTTGACTCAGCGGACAACAAACGATCTCGCTCACACATTGTGCTATATATTGTACTAGCAGCGGTGCGTTGAGTGGTCGAACGTAGATGATGTCACATTACATAGTGACAGATAAGGCCTTTATATATTCAATGTATTCTCTGGATAAGGCGAAAGAAAAAAAGGATACAAAGAGGCAGGGACCAAATAGGTCGGCGTTAACATCGTCTGAAGTACAATTTGGCTATATTATCATGTTTTAATCAAATTCATAAAACAATAAACAAGCAACATGTGTTTGTAATACGCAATATTATATTTGGTATTAAAAATAATTGTACGTTCGACCATTTGCTTTTTTGCCTCAGCAAAAATTACTAAATTGGAAGTGGAGAAACAAAATATTGGTAATATCTATTTAGCGATAATGTAAAATATTTGGTCTGAAATTAGCTTTAAAGGCGTTTATATATTTTTATGGCATAGCATAAAAAGCAAAACAGCTTCATTTCTACAATATTTCATGAAACACAATTTGATGAGCATTTATCCACATTCTGTATTTCGAACTCATTGGTAGTAAATAGGTGCATTTCTGGTAGGCGTTTAAACACAAGTCTTAAAAATACTCTCTAACGGCTTGTGATCTGATTCAACTACTACTCTTTGTTTTCCGAATATATATTGATGACATTGATGAATATATATTGCCATTTTTTTTTTTAAATTTGAGATTAATTTCTCTGGCTCGATTTAAAAATTCTTTCAATCGTTCGTCGTGTTCTTTCCTATTACGACCCAGCTTTGTTCAGGCAAAAATTGCAAATGTAACCCAAAAACTATATCGAACTATATAGAGAACTACACATAATATCGTCGGGGTCAGAGCAGGACCTTGTAACTACGGAGATGAGTTTTAAACCATTTCTGTATCTTCCAGAAACCAAAAATAAAACATAATTAGAAAATATAGTATAATTTACATGTACTACTTATTTCATAAATCGTGAGGTAATCATGTCCATGTATTTCCCTTTATTGTCTCTTGGCATGTACATGCCTATTGTATTCTTTCTCCGTTCCTGCACGGATAAAACAATATTATAAAATTTCGCTTTATTATAAAATAATATTTCTATTGTGTTTATTTATTAATGTAAAGCTTCCAAGATAAATGCTAAACTTGCTAACAGGAAAGTTAATAAACCCCTTAAAAGCTCGCAATTTGAATCCGAACTTTAGAGTGATATTTTAATAATTTTATTATAACTTGATGTGAAATAACTGTTATTAGCTTAAAAGATAACTACTACTATACTTCTATATATTCTTGCTACTTCATAAGTTGTGAAGGGGATCTGGCGTGAAGTTATGTATGTATGTATGTTCATAAGTTGTGGTTAGTGGCTTAAAGAATTTACTGTTATAAGAAACGTAATACCGATTTTTGCCTATTCACCCCGCTATGCCTATTCACCCCATTTTACGGTACTTGCGTTGCCTCGCGACCGTATTTATTTAAACCTCATTTTATCAGAAGTCAAAACCAAAAAACTACAAGTGTAGCCCGTGCGCGCATTAGAATATATTTTAAATCCACAACGGGAATAAAATCTCTTTTGTAGAATAAAAACGGATGTAGACTATGAAACCAAACTTTGCATTTATGTTTATTATGGTTCTGTAGCTATTTTGATAAAAACAGAATACTAATCGATTACGATGGATATTAATCCAGCTGTCCAACTGTGATGATATACTGATAGATATTCATTTTCATGGGTACTACTGGCATCCATGAATGAAATTTGATATGATGATGTAATCTATTTAGCACTACGAAGTTATGTTGTGAAATTAGGAAAACATTAAAGACTAGAAGTGGCCATCATAAATGCAACTAAGGGTTGAAACGTGTATTATTCAGGTTATGCTACAGTTCTGTAGGGTAAAAAAAACAGGCCTACGGACTCTACCTCATAGGTGGCGGGGAAAACGGGGGACCTTTTCTACCTGCTTAGCATTCGATAAGTTAAATTTATAAGTAAGTTCTATAGTTAAAGAAGAGTTGGAAATGAATAAAAAATTTCTCACTTTTTTGCTTATAACTTCTTTAATTTTTAATTTAGGGCAAAAAGTTATGTAAACATATTTGTAGGCAAAACAATTTGCTACAAATTGTCTTGACAATTTTTTTGCAAGACGCATAGTTTCCGAGATATCGCGAAAAAAGTGTTTTCATCCCTTTTTCCAAGATGGCGGCCGGGGGACAGGGGTGGCCACCCCACAAACTTGAGTTTAAGCTTCTATTGACCCACACATGTCCCAGAAATAAAATTGCGTCCTCTAACAAATGCAAAGCTCATGAAACATTTCAATGAACTATATCAGATTATTCGGATTTGTTTAGTGAATTAGGGTGTTTGCCGGGAAAATATAGTATTGTACTATAGACAAGTCAATACCACCCGTTATTAGCGCGTCTAGAAAAAATCCTTTAGGCTTAAGGGAACGTATAGCTGATGAACTAAAGAAAATGGAAAATTTAGGGGTGATAAGGAAAGTGTCGCACCCAACGCAGTGGGTCCACCCGCTCTTATTGGTGGCTAAGCACAACCCACATTATTAACCCAGTGACCGGTACAAGCTACCATGGTGTTTAGTACCGGTCAAGTTTATTTAAGAAAATGTTAAATATGTTTTACTTATAGGTCTCAATTATAATGATGTTAGAAGAATAGTGAATGCTTAATTAGTAAAGAGATTAATAAAAAATATTGAAAAATAGCTTGTGTTTATTTTTTCTTAGGTGACCGGTAATACCTGTATTTACCCTAACATTTTCAACTATTAAAGAAGCGAGTTGAGTTTGACAACTTGCGTTTAAGCAACAAGTTCGGTCCAAACGTGCTATTTGCGAGAACTTTAAATCTCGTTTTCCATTTAAAATCGTCTCATTCCTGCGCTTGTAAAATTAGTACCATTAGAAACAACGTTCCGAACCAAAATAAACACAACGAAAAAGAGCCTAGTCTACCGACTGGTATTAACCAAACCAAACCAAACCAAAATTGAATAAATTTGATTGAAAGGTAAACTTCTCAAGCAAATTTAAAGCTTGTGGTAAACGCTCTTAAGTTTCCAACTATCGTTTGATATAACGCGGGTTCGAATAGTAAGGAGGCTCGAGTCCAGCATCAAGAAGTTTTTACCATCACGACCTTAGACCATTCAACCAAAGGACGAGCCTCGTATGAGCATACCACTCCGCCAAGGTACGAGATTATAAAATCTAACGCGTTTATAAAAACTAGTTCAATAATCGATTTCTAACAGTCTTAGTACCGTTATCGCTGTGTGAGGAGCTCCTCAAAAATGCCAACCTGTGCTATTAACGTGTGCGATAAGAAGTCAAATACGTCAAATCTAGAAAAAGATGGTGTAACATTTCACATGTAAGTATTTTTTTTGTCTAATTATTGCTTATTTTTAATAAAATAACTTATACTTTGTCCTTTGTCCATTAAACTCGATGTTTAAAACGTCGATTGTATAATCGAATTAATGGAACATCTCGCATCGACTTCCGACGAATCTCTGTTTTACTTTGATAACTATGCGCAAATGACAAATGATTGAAAGTTTTCTCTCTCTAGCGCACTTCACACACACACGCACACGACACTAATGCGAAATCCTTCAAGAAACTGCTGCGTTGGAAACTAATTTGAAATTTGAATATCGAAGTTTGTTTTTTTGGCTACACGAGACTACCTATAGTGATGTTAATCTGCACATATAACTCCGTGTCGATATCGATAAAACTATCTTTGATACTGTTAGTCAAAAATATGATTACGTTATACTAATAAGGACCCACTTTTAGGGTTCTATTGTAAAATAATGAACCCTTATGATTTGGTCGTGTCCGTCTATTTTCCGAGATTAGGTCTACACTGCTGAAATTTGGTACATTTAACTGTAACCTATACTAGGAAAAATATCTAAATGTGAGTTTTTTAAGGATTGCTCCCACAACATGAAAAGTTACGATGGTAAAAAGTACTGCTTTTACCCCCATCGAATCGGGTATCGTTATATATATTATTAATAGATTTAGATAAAAATAATATAACTTGAATATACTTCTATATTTTGCAGATTTCCAAAATACTATATTAAAAAAGAAGTGGACACAATCGTGCAAGAGAAAGCGAAATTGGGAACCTTCTCGTACAAGCACTATTTGTTCTGTACATTTTGATCGGTCTCAATTCCAAAGCTTGGCTAATAAACGACGAAAATTGATAGATAATGCAGTACCGACACTAATGTTATCAGATACTAAAAGTGAAACCCTAGTGGAAAGTCAACTTCCAGGAACTTCGCAATGTGCACCATCCATTGTAAAAAATGATGTAAATGTGGAGAACAATATTGAATTAACACCAAGGAAGAAGAAAATGAGGCAGAAAATTGAAAATCAGACTAAAAAAATAAAAGGTTTGCAATCAAAAACTAGATATTTGAAAAAAAAAGTAGCTTCTTTACAGGAAATTTTGAGGACATTAAATGAAAAATCTCTCATAGGCAAGGAACAGAAACTATTATTACAGAATATTGGAGTAACTAACGAAGAACTATTGAAAAGACAGATGACTAATGCAATAACAGGAAAGACATCACGAAAACCTTTTTCGCCAGAGCTACGTTGCTTTGCGCTCAACCTGAATTATTATTCATCAAAAGCCTATAAATATATCAGAAAGGTTTTTACGACCGCATTACCGCATCCTCGAACGTTAACGAAGTGGTATGCTACTGTAGACGGGAGACCTTGATTTAATCAAGAATCATTAAACGTTTTAAAACGTGTGCAGGAAAGCAACCCGGGTAAAAAACAATTACTGTTCACTTGTCATTGATGAGATGAAAATCAAAAATAGTCCCGAATGGCATCCTAAATCTGAACGGTATTACGGTTACGTTGATTATGGTTTTTGATAATATTACTGAAAATAACGAAGAAGCTACAGATGCTTGTGTTTTTATTAATAGGTATAAATACTACTTGGAAGTTACCATTAGGTTACTTTTTAGTTAAAGGAACACCTTCCACCCATTTTAATATTATATAAACAAAATTAGATGTTTGCTGAAGAGTTTCTTGCGCCGCTTCTTCTCTTCAGCCACAACATGTGAAGCGGTTGTAAAATTAGATTAGCCTCCCATAGAGTAAATAATATCCATAAACAAAATTAAAACTAAATAATTAAAATGAACAAGTTGGCGGTAGGCTGAATAAAAACTTTGACAATACACGTTAGACAAATGTCACCTTTGTCTTCCGTGACCACGGGCATTGAAAAGCGGCCGAAACGTCGGATAAACCAAAATAAATTACCACGCTTAAAACCGTTAAAACGTAGTTTTATTATGTGTACAAGTCGCGAAAACTTAAGAAAATATTATGTAGCATACTCGCCAAACTTCTAAACCATAAACTACTCAACTATACCTTTAAACCACAATGGAAAATTCTGAAACAATTCAAGGCATGCTTTTTTACTTATTTCTTTTTTGGCAACGCTACTGAGAATCGGTGTGTGACGTCTACTTGCGGCTTGCAAGCACATGCGAGCGGGTGTACTTAACTCGCGAAAAATAGAACGTGAATTTGTAATTTCTACTTGATCGTCAACTTACGACTTAACTGAAAAATGTCTGTCCAAATGACGATAAGGGCTAACTCGTAAGTTTTAAGTCGTAACTTGCTACTTAACTAACGAAAATGTAAATCAGCCTTTAGATTTGACATTGTAATATTGATTTGTTGTAGCGATAGTCGCTTCTAACGTGCTTGGTGTTATTGAACGTCTTGATAGCAAATTATTTATTGAAAATCGGTTTTTGCGTGGTGACATGTCACGCTTCCTTGTACTTAGCGGTGTTTACATTGCTTAAATTTGAAGTATTTAAATCCTCAGTACAAATTTGCCTATATAGTTTGTTTTTTTCTCAGCTTGTTTTTGGTTGCGTAGTTGAGTATTATTCAAATTTAAGTTCTCTATTTCTTCGTGAGAAATTGTTAATTCCAACTGTAATTTATTAATTTGTTCTTTAAGTTCATTTAGCTGTAGGTAGTCCTCCTTCCGACATATTAGGTAAACTCCTTGAGCTCGTATTTAAATAACTATCCTCTTCGGTATATAGATCGTCACAAAGCGACATATCACGGTTTTGCCTCTTTCGTCTGAAGTTATATTTTTATAGTCGTCTTTGTCCATTATCTTTAAATATCGAAAGTATATTGTAAATTAATTATTTGTATTCAAAACGAACATTGAGTTAAAAATCGCCTCAAAACTACTTATGGGTGAAAAGTAGGGTTTAAACGTCGGTACTTCGGCTGACAGTTACGCTGTATAGACCGCGCTTGTCCCCATCATGCCAATTAAGAACTGCGTGTGTAGGTGAAATATTGCACTGTATGATACTGTTTATAATTGCAGTGTTTTCTTTGTTTCTTGTGTATAATCTTGTTGGTTCAAAGTCCAAATTTTTAACAGATGTTTGATGGGTAGTTTATATTCTTGACTATTTGAATAATGCGTAGATTTGGAATTAAATACATCTTTTCACTATTTTTACACATTGTCTCTACTCATTAACACTTAATATTGTTCACTAAGTGGATTAATGTCCGTCACTGGTGTTGATTTAGGTCCATAACTAGTTTTACAGGCCGTTTTTAGTGGGATAGTATTTACAATGTTTTCTCACTTTTCACAAAAAAAATATCGTTACTAACACACACGATTGTGTAAAAAGTAGTGATAATTTGGATATAGTGTTTGTTACGCGAGAATAAACTCATTTAGATTTATTTTTTATTTTTTACACTGTACACTTAGACTGGTAAACAAGTGCCTTTTGGACCAACTTTTTTCAGCAGTCTCCGAAAATTATAAATGAGGTGTCATTCGATTCGGAATGGCATCTAGATGATTTTTGAAAAAAATGAAGTTCCAGTTGCAAAAATTGTAAAAGTTATTAACAATTAACTAAAAAAAAGGGAGGTTTAGTTTTTTTGCAAATATCTCAAAAATTAATAAAGATTTTTCAAATTTGAAAAAAGATTCGAAAAGAGCAGGAGATTTCCTAATAAAAGTTTCGACTCCCGAAACTGTAAGATCAATATGTATAATCCCAGAGGGATGAAAATACGGCCGAAAACGGGTACTCTGGCTTACGCAAGCCACACCCACATCACTGCACGGCACTTTAATGAATAAATATTATTTAAACATACTAAATATGAAAATAAAAAATTGAAAAAATTCAGGCACTAACTGAATAGATGAATAAACAATAATCTGCTTGAAAATTTTTTTTATAACAATTTTTCATTTAGTTATTCAATAGTTAAATAATATTTTTTTTGCTTGAACATGAACATTGCCAGTGTGATAATTGTTAAACTATAAATTGAAGATATTTTTCCTTTCTTGGAGCAATTCTTGAAAGGCTTTAGAATAGCCGCATGTTATTTTTATAGACCCACTTTAACTCACATACACATTTGATAGGTATAAAATTACCCGTATACGATTGTAATTTTATTTTAGACGGCTTTATAATTCCGTTACTGAACCCTAATGATCTAAACCTTATATACCAAATTACATTGATATCGGCACCAGACTCAAGCTTAAATACCTCAGACCCATTTGAACAATACAAAGTTTCCGACCACTGTTCTTGGCTATTGGCACTAGTAACCGTATTCAAAAAATATAATTCATCCTCCTCCGAGCTCCCATTCACTGCAGCGTTATATTTTTATATTTCACATTTTTTTTAACACTATTATTATGAAAAAAATGCGACTTACTCATTCTGGCGTAATGTTCTCGAAGTCCGCAAGAAAAACAAGTAACGTACTGTGCGGGACAATAATCGGCGCAGAGTGCGCCCGTGAGCCGCCGCAGCCCCACCCGGGGTCCTCGCGCCGCCACGGCGCCCACGCAGCCGCCCGGCGCCGCCTCTCACCCGTCTTCCACCCGTGAACATGTACTGTGTTTGAACACTCACCATTTGCGCCCAACTGTTTACTACTTTCTTGTGACACTTCTTGAACTTGGCAAACCTTAATTGCCATTTCTAAGTCGAGGTCTTCGCATCTCAGCAATCTATCTCTCGCAGTGGTATTCTTAATACCACACACGATTCGATCTTTAATTAGGTCATCAAGTAATGTACCTACTGAATTCGCAATTTTTGCTTAATAAACGCGAGGCTGTAACATAACTTTGTATCTACTCATTGTCTTCTTGATTACGCATTAAAAAGTTGTATCTCAATAGAGTAATTCACTTTTGTTCCAAAGTACTCATCGAAGTTTTTTATAATGACGTCCACGTCGTCTTTTTCTGTGTCATTTTTAAAAGTGAACGTTTGATATACGTCAAAAGCTTCTGGCCCTATAAGGTTCACGAGCAGACTAGCTTGCACTCCTGACGATTCAGAATTAGTCCCTGATGCCTTTACAAATAGCTGGAATTGTTGCATCCACCGCTTCCAGGCGTCGGCCCACGCCACGGGGCCTCGTGCGGCGGTCTCGCGTGTTCCATCGTTACGATTTATACGCACATAAGCACAAATCACGAACTTTCGATATAATTGCACACTTTTCACAGTATTTATACTGATTTTTTCACCGCTGTCACCATGTGGTGATTTACATAAATGTAACACCGAGTTCTAGAGAACAACTGACTTTAATATTTATGTACTCACGATATGATATTCAAAACTACCCACAACAGTTACGAAAAAGCGTTATGGCCACATGGAGGAGCGGCATAAACTAGACGAGGTGAGAGGTGGCATAAGTTTAAATTAGACTGCGAATGCGTTTTTTAGTTCCGGATCGAATTCAGTTCTTTTGTTTGATTTGCATTCATTAAAATATCCCTAACCTAACCAAATCATAATTTGCAGTAAATCTGCGAAAAATCGAAATGTGTGCTGGGACACATAATATTGTAGAAGTGAAACTTCAATGGACCAGTGGAATAAAGAATGACAAGGGATAAGTGGCAAAACGAATTGCAACATAATTTTAACTTAAAGTAATACATAAGTAGTAATTAAGGTAGTAATACGTAGTTACATTTTTTATACATTATTATACATAGAGAAAATATCCCACACAACGATGATTTTCATTGCAAACCTTCCTATTGGCGTTAGACCAAAACGAACGAATTTTGTTAATTACAATAATTATTAATAAAATTAATTCTACTTGTGTAAAATTTGATTAATAAAACCAACAATAAATCGTTACTTCAAAATTAAAATAAACACTCATGTATAACAACTTGTATCGAATCATTTATTCGAATACAATGGGGATTGTTCACAAAAAATTACCCTCTGATTTTATATTTTTATTACGTAAAATAGGGTATTTTAAGATACTAATTTGAATATTTTTGTATTTTTAACCGACTTCGAAAAAAGAGGAGGTTCTCAATTTGTCAGGTTCTCTTCTTTGTTTTTTTATGTATGTTCACCGATTACTCCGTGATTTATGATCCGATTTAAGTGATTCTTTATTTGTTCGACGTGGAATAGCTGCCATGTGATACCCTAAAAATTTGACATAGCTTGGCCCAGTAGTTTTCATATTACGAACATTTTTTGTTCCCGTTTCTTGGGACCTATAATTTTTAAGAAGTGCGGCACCATTCGTATGTCCACCTATACATACATAGCTAGACACTAAAAGTAACAAATAAAAAATAAAAACTACATTTAAAAAAACCGACTTCAAGAACTAAAAAACTAAAATGTATAAAATAACTTATTTCGAAAGCTATAATATATATTATCTAAAACATCTTGAAGTCGGTGCAAAGTAAAACATAATGGTACGAGAGCGAGCAACGTCGGAAAAACAAGAATTTCAAGAAGACCAGTTTTTAGATATGCTATTCCTTTCACTCTCCCGGACGTCATACGGGCAGTCTGGCTGGCGGTAGTGGTTGCGTTCATCAGTGCGCATCGTATCTGTACAGGGAAAATATAAATTTTTCAAAGCATTTTAAGAAGGTTTCTTTTTTGCTTATTATTTTAATTGGAATTTTTGATACATGAATCTATTATTGCCGGACATTTTTGTTGTTGGCAAAACGTGGCACAACCGTGCCAGACGCCAATTCAGAATTGATTTTTTTTTTCAAATTATTTTAGTATGGCTGAAATTTTCATATGACGTTATTTAACTAGCTACAAACCCAAAATTAATTTGCCAAACAGTAATTCAATTGTTAACCTTCAGCCAGACCGATCTAAAAGTGTAAAGTGATGTGGTATAATTTTGCTTGGTCTAGAAATCCTTATAAAATACATTTCAGAGAAAGGACTTAAAACCATTGAATTAATTAGTGGATTAATGCGGTATCAAAGTAATCATTTATTGTTGTACAAAATGATGATAATTATCAACCTCAAGTATGAAAATAATCAAAAATTCGGATGGTTACATGAATATCAAGGGTAGATTTTTTAATCCATAATTGTATCACAAGAAACGGGGGCACCTTGAAAACCATCATCATTATCTTCATCACTGCTGTCATTTTTGTCATTGTCATCATCGTCTTTTGAAGTGATATAGGTTTTGTAATAAGTTATTATCTGTAATAGATTATAGATGTGTTGGGTGTTTTAAATGAGAATTTCTCCAAAACCTTGTGACGTAACGAACTCGTAGTAAATGTTAATACAATTCAGCCTTACATGGTGGTAGGCTTCATGGGTCAAAATTGCGGATTTTTTTCTTAAAACTATCGTCTAATTTTTAGACCGATAAGTGTTTGAAAACTGATGGAACCGAACGTCATTGACGTTGCAAGAATCACGAGCTCCGTAAATACGATATATTAATTTTTCTAAGATCTCAAATGTCTCATCCAGCAATTCTTCATCATCTGTTATAATATTTTGACAGGCTGACTGATTGCTCTAACAGTTTAAAAGGTCGGAGTTTTCCTTTCTGGAAAAAGCTGGTGTGTAGTCGCATCCTGTGAGTGCGTGAAAGCACGGTAGAGCTTTCCATAAAGAAGATGTTGTCTATCTCGCTTGCGCAACTAGCGCGTGACTGTCTCTACTCTTCCAACATACCCAATAATTTTTCACTTTTAGATCGGTCTGGCTGAAGATTAACAATTGAATTACTGTTTGGCAAATTAATTTTGGGTTTCTAGCTAATTAAGTAACGTCATATGAAAATTTCAGCCATACTAAAATAATTTGAAAAAAAAATCAATTCTGAATTGGCGTCTGGCACGGTTGTGCCACGTTTTACCAACAACAAAAATGTTTGGCAATAATAGATTCATGTATCAAAAATTCCAATTAAAATAATAAGCAAAAAAGAAACCTTCTTAAAATCCTTTGAAAAATGTATATTTTCCCTGTACAGATAAGATGCGCACTGATGAACGCAACCACTACCGCCAGCCAGACTGCCCGTATGACGTCCGGGAGAGTGAGAGGAATAACATATCTAAAAACAGGCCTTCTTGAAATTCTCTCTCGAAAACGTTGCTAGCTCTTAAACGATAAAGATTACTATATTTTGAAAATTACTAAGCATCGCCAGAACTTAAATCAAATAATGTACAGCTAGAATTTTTTGTATACCTGAAGCAGGCAAACAGGCAGACGGCCCACCTGATTGGATTTAGTAAGGTCAAACGCATTTCTTACAAAATACAAGGAGATCGTACTTGTTTTGGAATTTTAACTAGACAAATAATTAGGGACAGTATTCCTCGAAATGGTTTTTGAAAAAGCTAAATTGAAAAAAAGTGAACAATCCCAATTCGCCAGAGTGCTTGCCATTAACCACATTCTGTGTACCACGTCACTGACATGAGACACAGATAACACTTGTCGCAAGAACTCCGTTAAATAGCACTAGCTGATTACCTACAATTCAGCTGTGCTACACATAGGCTTATAAAAAAACAAAGAATTTCTATTGTAAATTAAGATCTGGCTTAAAGGCCTAGGTGCTAAGCCATAATGCTAAATAAATAAATAGATAGGCATTTTACTTCATAAACTATAAAATATTCAATGTGTTATTTTACTGTAAAGATATAAAATGTTTAATATATTTTATTTTCCCACTCTATATACTCTACACTGGCCGTGCACAAGACTGATTCGCAGAAATTGTAATCGAGTAATTATCATTATAAGGTTAAAGAGTTATCAGATTTAACCGGTGAGCTGAATTTATGAACGTTTATTACGAAGTGAAATCATATCTATATGCACTGTAAGAGCGAGATAACGAAAAAAATATCACTTATATTTTTTTCGTTATCTCGCTCTTGCGGTGCGGCCACTTGAGCGCTTGCTTTTGTTCATCAAAATACATATGCAACACCATTGAGTTATATAACATGTCACGTGTCGTAAAAAAATCAGCGCGTATTCTATAAACAACTAGCCCATGCGGCGAAGGTGACGTGGGGACTCAACGGAGAGAGAAGTGGTCAGGACAATATACGTCGCGGTCATCGAGCCAATCGTCATGTATGCGGCAAGTGCGTGGTATCAAACGACAAAGCTTCAAACGGTTAAAAACCGTCTGAATGCCCTCCAAAGATGCTTCGCCATAAAAATTTGCAAAGCGTACAGGACGACATCGCACAGCTCAGTGACAGTCCTCTCAGGCACATTACCTATCGATCTCAAGATCCGGGAATCGGCACTCTTCTACCAAGCCAAAAAAGGCAACTCCACAGATTTTTTACCACAAGAAGGCACAATAATAATAATAATAAACAAGGCCCCCGCCTCCGTGCTTGCCTTAACCAGCCGGCACGGAGTGGAGATCGCTAGAGCTAAGACTCAAGCTCCAGGGGTGGAAGTGATAAATGGCCTAATGTCGGAAGTAGCTTCGGTGAACCTGCAGCCCACCTCTCTACACCCCTTAGCCACTCACACCCATGTTGCCCCTGCCTTTTATGGCATTTTTAGGGGCCCATGCAGGGAGTGGCGAGTCACCGTCTGCCCATTTTTCCATGTTCCGTGAACATTGCGACGGGCAGACGCCATAGTCCCCATATTCCCAGACCGCTAGTACCACTAACAGTTCACCTCAATAGCCCGGTACTTTTTGTCCTCATTTCCCACAATAGTCCTACACTGGCCGGGGCTTGTCCTTGGGTGCATTATTATATGGTGTAGACAGGGATAATCGCCGGTCAGTGTCACGCCACATATTTACATTAAATTTGTCAAGGGGCCTCTACGTGTTGGCCTCCCCATGGCCCCACGCAAGCCCTCCAAAAGTCCGGGCCATTTTTATGGCCCGTGGTCTTGAAAGACATACAAATAATAATAATAATAATAATAATATAATTGTAATTATATTATATTATAATTATATATAATATTATAATTTTTTTTTATTGAATATGTATTTTATTTTTTGATGTATTTTTGTAAAAGAATAATGTAATTTATTTTTTTATAAAAAAATATCTTTATGTATTTTTTAAAAAAATGTAAAATTTTTGATAATAAATGAATACATGTATAATAATATAATTTATTCATTTGAAACTTAACATTGATACACAGTATTTTTTGATTCTACTAGCCCCTAAACTAGTTTTCACTGTATTATAGGGGCTAGTGTCCTCTCCCTTAATGTAGGAACAATGACATAATAAACATTTAACACAGCTTAAAATAAATACCTAAAAGAGTGGGTATGCGCGCGCGTGCGTGCGTGTGCGTGTGCGTGTGCGTGTGCGTGTGCGTGTGCGTGTGCGTGTGCGTGTGCGTGTGCGTGTGCGTGTGCGTGTGCGTGTGCGTGTGCGTGTGCGTGTGCGTGTGCGTGTGCGTGTGCGTGTGCGTGTGCGTGTGCGTGTGCGTGTGCGTGTGCGTGTGCGTGTGCGTGTGCGTGTGCGTGTGCGTGTGCGTGTGCGTGTGCGTGTGCGTGTGCGTGTGTGTGTGTGTGTGTGTGAATGCGTGTTTGACTATGCATATGAAGTTGTATTAAAGTATTGTATATTATTATATTATATGCCTATTTTTAGAAATTTTTCTACATCATCATAATTTATGTCTATTAGCCATTTCAAAATAAAATTTTTGAACTCACGGTTTGTTTTCTTCTTTAATGATTTTGTTTCGGGTAATTTGTTGTACATATAAGGCGCTGTAAAGTTAATATGACCTTGGGCAAAACTAGTTCTTATTTGAGGTATTGGGCATTTATCGACACGTTTATGCGTAATTTCTAACTGTGGTACAGATTTCCTGTGATATAATCTAAGCGTTTCATATATAAAAGTTTTCCTGATAGAAAGGACTTTTGCCTTCTTATATATATCCACTGTTGGATGTCGATATGGTAAGTACATCATCACTTTTAGCAAAGCTCTTTGAGCTCGTTCAGGTACAATCATAAGCGATTTAGCCGCATTACCCCATGCACATATGCAATATCTAATTAAGCAACCACAAAGCGCCTGATACGTCTGTATCAGTAGTTTATGATCAGCAATGTTTCGAAGATTTTTAAAGATATAGATTAATTTTCTAATCCTAGACGCAAGAGTATTTAAATGGATGCTCCAATTAAGATTCTCATCAATCATTACACCCAGATATCTAATTGAGGAGACGCGTGACAATATTCGGCAACTGCAATTATTTTGAATATTTTTATTACAAGGATACATATGAATTTTGAGTTCATAATTTAAATCAGGACATGTCAGATGAGATAAGTGGAAATATATGTACTTGGTTTTTGATGTATTTACGGACAATAAACTAGTTTCAAGCCATTGTGTGACTTTAGATAGACCCAACTCAGCCCTTTTAAAAGTTTCATTCCAAGAATTGCCTTGAAAAATTAGAACAGTGTCATCTGCAAACATAACGGTTTCCATATCTGTTAGATTATTGTTAAAAAGATCATTTATGTACATCAGGAATAAGGTTGGCCCTAATGTACTCCCTTGCGGCACGCCAAAGTTGCATGTGAGCATATCACTTTGAGTATTTTGTACACGAACGCATTGCTCCCTATCCAACAGATAACTTCTAAACCAATCTAAAACTATACCACGGATACCAATGTTTTCCAATCTAGTTAAGAGAATATAAATCGATACGGTATCAAAGGCTTTCTGTAAGTCAAGAAAGACTCCAATAGTTCTATGACCAGAATCTAAGTTTGAGGTAATGTTTGAAGTTAGTTTGAGAACAGCCTCTTCCGTAGATTTACCTATTCTGAAACCATATTGATTTGGATTTATAAGATTGTTTTTCTCCAGATAAGATACGAGCCTTTTATTAACAAGTTTCTCCAGAATCTTTGAAAGAACTGACAAAAGTGATATAGGTCTGTAATTGGTAGGCTTATCTTTATCACCAGACTTGAAAATAGGGCATACTACGGCTCTTTTAAATACTTTAGGAAATGTCCCAGTCTCTAGACTTAAGTTGCAAAGATAACAAATAGGATAAACAAGGATATTAATATTTTGTTTAATAAGGTTCGTACTGATTTTATCCCAACCCGGTGCAGTGTTTGACTTAAGACTTGCAACAATTCCTTTAACTTCACATGGATCAATGGAACTGAAAGCCATAGAATGAACTGGTGTGTTGTTTATTTTGGATTGATAGGCTAATATATGTTCACTTGTGTTCATCATATCAAGTATTTGACTGGCTAAAGTACTTCCTATAGAGCAAAAAAAGCTATTGACAGAATTGAGAGACTCTACAGGCGTACTTTTCATTGACAAAAGTTCTTTAGGCATTTCTTTAATACTATTAAAATTACATACTTCTTTTATGATTTTCCATGTTTCTTTAATATCTTTATTATTTTTGATTAGTTTCTGTTGATAATAATTTCGTTTCAGATTTTTTATTACTTTGTTACACATGTTTCTATACGTAATGTATTTATCTCTTATGTTTTCATCCAGAAGATTATTTTTGACCTGCTTGTGTAGTTTGTCTCTTGTTCTAATGATTTTAACAACTCCTTTTGTTATCCACGGTTTAAGTGGTTGGAAACGCCGTGAAGAGTGGATCTCTGTAGTGTTTTTAACAACAACGTTGCTTAAGGTATTTAACAAGAATTCAGCTACAATATTTACATCTTTACAGTCGTAAATACTACCCCATCGTAACTCTGCAATATTCTCCTTAATACCTTCATAATTGACCATGGCTTTTTTATAAATTGGGTTAGTTGTACTTACTAAAATATCACTAACATGAAGAAGGATTGCACAATGATCAGTAATCTGTTGTTCAAAGATAAGAGTTTTCCAGATTTTATTGGTTTTTATCATAAGATGGTCTAAACATGCAGTCAGTCTTGTGGGTTTATTTATACCTTGTCTTAATCCATATGTAGCCATTAAGTTTAAATATTCACTAGTAGGTGCTATGTTTTGGTCGAGGGTATTAATATGAATGTCACCGGTAAATATAATAGTTTGTGCAGTTATATTATTAAGTACAGCCTCGAGTGAACTTAAGTAATTGGAGGTATTGCGAAAAAATGGTGGTCGATATGAACACACAATACTTAATTCTGAATTAACATTTACAACTAAACAATTGCCCTCAGAAAATGTAGGTTCATAAGTGTTTGCATTTATTATCTCACGAACAAAGACAACAACACCGTCATTTTGATTAATACTATTTTTTGTCCAGAATTTATGGTATCCACTAATATTAGGTGGTGGATTATTATTATTTGTCCAACACTCGGTCAGTACAAGGACATCTATAGAAAAATTTAGAGCTGTGATAAAAACCAAAAATGTGTCAAAATTACAATGAATGCTCCTGATATTGACCGTTAAGACTGTTAAGGATCCCTTGTTTTCAAGGTTCAATAACTTTGAACATAACTTGGAGTCGCTAACTAAAATACACTCAACTTGTTGTTCTGAATTATCAACTGCATCGGTAATATAATCATTTATCAATGGATTGAATGTTAGTTTTAAGATAATCATCTATACTAGTTGTGTGCAAGAGAGTAGTGAATATAAGTTGTTGTTTGTATGTGTTTCTAATTGTAATACTATAATGGATTGTTGTACGATACTGTAAAAACATTATGTTAATATGAAAAACAGCCTTAAAAATAGAACAAAAAAACTTGCATGTATAAATGCCAAGATGTGACCTTATTATACTTATATTTATGAAATAATAACGAGGAATAATACATACTATAAGTTGTAATGAGATTTCATTATCAGCTTTATATTTGTAGTTTTTGGAAAGCCAGATCATTTTTGAAAGTTTTATCAAAGTATTATTACAATATATGCTTAATGAGCTTAAATGTGTGTTGATGTGTTTTATTTCTTTGTAAATATGTGTGTAATATATAATATAATGTAATATTAACTTATATTGTACTGTGATAAGAAAATATGAATAAATAGCACCACAGTAGAACCAATTACAGAGTAAAATTATACAATACAAAACTAGTCACTTATTTGGATTCTCGTTTTTCAATTCCTCGAGTCGAGCTTCATTTTTGACAAGGATGTACTGTGACCCTGTCTCTTTACGTAAATAAATTCTTCCTCGTGATGTCCAGCAGAAAGCATAGTTGTATTTTTTAGCGAATTCTCTAGTAACATAAAAAAGATTTTTCGACTTAGAAGTCAGGCATTCCGATATATAAATTGGTCCATTTTCATTCCCAACTCCTGTAATTCCCAAATGTCCAGAGTTCAAACGTGTAGTATTTTCTTTATTATATTTTTTAACGCAATTCATTAATGAAGATAAGTGCAGTGTATTGTGGAATTCAACAACAATCGACGAGAACTTTTTTTCCTTGTTAGTGTGGGTACGCTGCACATCACGAATATCACTTATATTATAATTCATTTTAAGGGACCGCATTAGGTTCTGAATCATATTATATAATATTTCCTTGTTTTCTTGAGTAGTTTTCGGTACATTCCTAATTTCAAAAGATGTTTTTAAGGTAAGCCGCTCAATAGAGTCAATTTTTTCTTCTAGCGATATAATGTTTTTAGCGAGTGTTTTCTTATCTAGTTCAAGTGAGTCGATTTTATGCTCCATATTTTTGAGTTGTTCTGACAAATTATTCAATCCCGTTTCTATGTCTAGGCTCGTTGAATTCATGGCAGTAGTTACAGATTTTACCTCCTTTATGTGCTCTTCCAAAAGATCAAGCCTTTTGTTTTGAGTAAGCATTAGGGTATTGATCATTTGTTTGAGTTCACCAATCTCAGCAGACTGTTTGCCCGTAGCACGTTGACGCTTAGGTACGCTAGTACGGATATCAGCCAAGTCTACATCGGGATTCGACAGCTGTGGGATATTTGAATCCGACACGGAAAGCGGGCCCGTCTTTCGCGTTGGTGAATTTAACAAACCATGAAACATCTTGTTATAAATTATAATACAATGCTGCTTGCCTGTTTTGTCTTGGTGTAGGCCTAAATAATCCAAGTACCGTCGGCTATTGAGTGCACGAGTTGTTATATGGGGGTTGTACAAGATTTGCAGACTCCTCCCCACGTCAATGACAAATGTACGAGTGTGCGTATGCGCAGTATAAGTGGGAGTTATAGGTACCGCCCACTATGCTTCGATTGTCCTTGGAATAAGTTTACTTGTAAATGAGTAATGCAATTAGCAATATAGTGCTGTCGCCCTTACTTGAATTTCTCCCAGTGACCGCGATCTCCTACAAAATGTGCTGCCCTGGTACTTAACACTTATAACGTACTGTTTTATTATTTAAATATTTTATATAAAATTACAAAGTATTATGCTGGGAACGTCCGCACCGTTCGACGGCCGAAGAGAGAGAGCAAAAGGTGAGTCAATTTGACCTGCCACACCCCGCCGAACTCACAAAACCAGAGTTCAAGCTCCTGGAGAACTTGGATTCCGAAACTGTAAAATCCCACAACCTCGCCGGACCGTATATATACACGGATGGCAGGAAAATAGGAGGCAAAGTTGGGGTTGCCCTCTCTTGGTGGGACCAGGAAAAGAAAACCAACAACTCCACCTTCAGTCTGTACCCTTCCTGCACAGTATTCCAGTCGGAACTCTATGCACACCTCAGGGTAGTGAATATGGCAAAGGACAAAAATGAACCAATAATCAACATTATGAGCGACTCACGATCTTTGCTGGAATTGTTGTGCAACCCCAAGCCATATCACCCCCTAGCGAAACAAATCCAAGAGTTCATAAGAGACATAAGTGCGGAAGGCAGAAGAGTGCGTCTGTTCTGGATTAGAGCTCATATAGGCACAGCCGGAAATGAGCGAGCCGACGAACTGGCTAAGCTAGCGGCGCAACCGGATCGGGCAGCTCCCGACTACGACAAGCTACCAATGTCCTTTGTCAAACGCAAGATCAGGAAGTTGTCAGTCCGCATATGGCAGGACAGATACGACTCCTCAAGCACCGAGACAGTCACAAAAACCTTCCTACTCAACGTGGAACAAGCGTACGGTATGGTCAGAAAGGAAAAGTTGACACCCCTACAAGTGCGAATTTTGACAGGACATGGAGCAACAGGAGAGTATTTACACCGGTTCAAGTTGAAAAACAGTCCCGGATGTGAGTGCGATCCTGACATCGTAGAGTCGGTGTGGTATCTCATCCTGGAGTGCCCACGCTTCTCGGCAAAGAGAATGGACTGTGAAATCCAAATTGGAGAAAAATTGACCAAGGATAAACTACACACCACCCTAGCTAACACTGAGGCCACACTTTTTGGCCTTTGCTGACTACATAATGGGAGTAGTTTTCTCACGAAACAGCACTCTAAACAAAAAACTAACACAAATATTACACAAGAAACAACAACACAACCTGACTCCTCACATCTACAACAGGTAATCCCATACAAACCCCCCACCATGATTCACAGTATAAGCCTGCTCTATCACGGTGAGCTAGACACACCGGGAATAAAGCTGAGAGGGGTAGTCTTCTTTATGGACTCAAGGAAAAACTTGGGCTGGCTTTCTGTGAAGCCAGAGGTCACAAAAATATCACCATCTCACCCGGTCTGGCCAAACTCTTAAAAGGGAGCACCTCTAGAAACATCATGCGACGCCGTGACTACGATTCACTGGCGATCGCAAAGGTAGCTGGCATAGAATGTCGAATAGTGAGAGAACGCGACAAGCAGATCTTACTATTCAACAGAGGCGACAACATCAGCCAATTTCAAAAAGTCAGTAAGGTGCTCGTCGCTTTGAGCGAAACCAGCACGGGTACCTTATACACTCCCAGGAGAATAAGTTTAGACTCCATGGCAGTCGGCTACAAAACGGGCAGGGTAAGTGATTACTGGGGCGCCGTTTTGGTTACCGAGTATCACGAAATTGTGGTATACGAGGGCAGAGGTGAAAACCTCAGTTAACTTGTACCCTACCAGCCTGGCTCCAACGTAACAAGCCCCATCGACCATAGAGGCCGGCCACTATCTACTGAGGACGGCCTGGGCGGGTCTGAACGACTCCAAAGGGACCTAGAAGAAGGGTGACAACAGACTAAACTAAAGGCCCTCAATCCCATCTCCAACATAACGTATTTGGCATTTACAGAGCTGGCCACAAGGTCAGCACTGTCATATCCATCAACATCAGCGAGCAAAGCACCGCTGATGCGCAAAATAACAGGAGGAGACCCCCTCTTATCCAAAATCCTCCAAAACACTCAAACCCAAATAACACCGTCCATCAGGGATGATTTACCTTCACTGCAAGATGTAATTGAAAATCATTTTTCAGGCCTTTCCCGTAATTTAAATGTGGCACACATAAATGCTCAGAGTATTCCAGCTCATTTCCCCGATATGCTGGCATCATTTAGTCATAATAATTTGCACGCTGTAATAGTTTTGGAATCCTGGCTTAAACCTTGCCTGTCCTCTACTTCATACTCTTTGCCAGGATATCTTCTAATCAGAAATGACCGTATCGGTACTGGTGGTGGAGGTGTTGCTATATACTTGCGCTCCCATCTAGCATACAAAATCTTAAGTGCATCCTCACAACCCCCAACACCGGATAACGGAGAGTATTTATTTATAGAAGTAGAACTTGCGCATACCAAAATTTTACTAGGAGTATTTTACGCATCGTCTGTTCGCATTAATTACTTCTCCTCTTTTGAAACTTCACTAGAAAAGTTTTCTCCTTTATATACGCATAGTATCATCATGGGTGATTTCAACACTTGTCTCCTTAAACAAGACCATCGTTCTTCTGCTTTAGAAACTTTAACAAGATCTCTTAACATACATATTCTTCCTCTGAGTGCTACTCATCGTTTCCCTAATTCATCCCCTTCTCTTCTCGACCTAATAATGGTTTCATCACTACCTCACGTATCTCATTATGGTCAATGTTCGGCAGATGCTTTTTCCTATCATGACATGATTTTTCTCTCATATAACTTACATCCGCCGAAAGCTAAGCCCAAAATCATTCTGCAGCGTAATTTTGGCGGCATGACCCTAGATGCCTTACTTAAGGACGCTCAGGAAGTTGACTGGTCTGGGGTGGTCAGTGCACTCACTATTGATGAGAAGGTTCATGTGTTTTATGTTGTTTTGATGAAGCTGCATGATACTCATGCGCCTTTACGCCGTATCAAGGTCAAACACTTGCCTGCACCGTGGCTTACCGATGATATTAAATCGCAGATGCACAAGAAATCTAAAGCTAAAACTCGATATAAAATGAAGCCAACCGAAGCAAACAAAGCTGCTTATGTGAGCATTCGTAATCGCTGTAATAGAGTGTGTAGGGACGCTCAACGCCGTTATATTCACGAATCAGTTCAAAATGATGATCCAGCTAAAGTATGGAAGTTTCTACGCTCTTTGGGGATTGGCAAACAAACAGAAAACCCAGTCAGTCAAAAATTTAATATTGATGATTTAAATCAACACTCTTCTCAACCACTTCTGACTTTGATGTAGTAATAAAGTCTGAAACTTTGAAAAGAATCTCGTCCAAGCTAACACCCAAGCATTCTCCTTTTCTTTTTAGTCGATTTATTGACAGTGATGTTAAGAAAGCTGTAAAATCCATCACATCTAATGCTGTCGGCAGTGATAGCATTAGTCGCAACATGATCCTACCCATACTGGATGTCATTAATCCTACCCTTACCCATATCCTTAATACATCCATAACCTCTTGTGTATTCCCAGCTGCCTGGAAGGAAGCCCAGGTTACTACCAAAAAAGCCCAATCCCGCTTCCTTTTCTCAATTTCGTCCTATTTCCATACTTCCTTTCCTTTCCAAAGTCCTCGAACGCTTAGTTCATCAGCAGCTAAGTGTTTTCCTGAACCGTAATTCCCTTTTGAATCCTTACCAGCTTGGTTTTCGTCCTGGCCACAGCACCACCACAGCCCTCATTAAAATCACAGATGACATCCGGCATGGCATGGACAATGGCTTGCTAACTGTGCTATCGCTGCTCGATTTCAGTAGTGCTTTTAATAATGTTGACTTTGAAGTGTTACTCGGCATCCTACGCTCTATTAACATATCTCCTGAAGTAATCGACTGGTTTCATATTTACCTGTATGGACGCCGGCAGCGCATTCGAGTTGATGACGACTATTCGTCGTGGTGTGATCTCTCTGCCGGTGTTCCACAGGGCGGCGTACTATCTCCTTTATTATTCGCTGTTTTTATAAACTCAATTTCCAATGAACTTACTTCATCCTATCACCTCTATGCAGACGATCTGCAAATTTACACGCAGGAACCGGTTGCTACACTAAATCAAGCAGTCGTAACGATAAACTCTGACTTTGACCGTATACTGCAATGGAGTAAAACGAATGGACTTCTTGTGAATCCTGAGAAAACTCAAGTAATTATCATCGGTAGCTCACGAATGCTGTGTACAGTTGACTGGACCTGTATGCAAAGTTTTCTTTTTGATGAGAAACTTATCCCTATCAGCAATAAGGTCAGAAATCTTGGAGTTATATTTGATAGTGAGCTGTCCTGGAGACCCCATATAACAGAGTTGAGTCGGCGGTTGTTTCTCTTCTCCAGATCACTCTGGCGGCTGAAAAACTTCCTGCCCCTTGCCACCAAAATTAAGCTAGCAGAGTCACTACTTTTGCCCATACTTGATTATGCCGACGCCAGCTATCTAGATTTAACTCAAGAACAGCTTAATAAACTTGAGCGACTCCAAAACTTTTCCATAAGGTTCATATTTGGGTTACGCAAGTATGACCACGTTTCTGAATTTCGAAAAAAGCTCAAGTGGTTGCCAATCCATATTCGCCGGAATACACGTATTCTTTCACTGCTTTACAGTATTTTATTCATCCCTACTACTCCAAAGTACCTTAAAGAACGCTTCGAATTTATTTCTTGCTCTCACAATTTACGCCCTTCCAGTCAACATAGACTTATTACTCCTATTCATAATACAACGTTCTTCAATAATTCCTTCACGGTTAAGGCTGTCCAACTTTGGAATTCATTGCCTGTTGCTGTCAGACAAGCAAAATCCGTAATAATATTTAAGAACTTAGTCAGAAAATTTTATCTGCAATATAATGATATGTAATTTTATGTAATTAGTATATATTATATTGCATATAGCTATATGTTTATTATGTTTAAATAGTTGCATATTATCGCCATATATTATATATGTATATAACTTATGTGTATATTTGTATATATAGTATAGTTATATATTTATTAATAAAATTGAAGTAATCATACAATAATTATGTACACCACCATCGCCACTTCTAATCGGAATATTCTTGCCACGGGTTGTCTGGAAGAGAACGCTTTTTAGCGATAAGACCGCCCTTTGTACCCTACTATAATAATACTAGTTCGTAAGTTTTTCTGTAATGGTGTACAATAAAGTGTTATCTATCTATCTATCTAATTCAAAAATATTTCGTTTGTTCAGTTTTGATGAAGAGGCTCCGAAACTACTGAATCGATTTGAAAAATACTTTCACTGTTGACAAACTACATTATTCCCGGGTGGCATAGGCTATATTATATTTATAAAAAAATAGGGTCCTTACTAAAACTCCAATAATGATACCAAGGTGATTTTTTTTCATTAAATCGCTTGCGCTGCGAAAACTATTGATGATAGAATAAAATAATATACAAGACTTTGTAGAACACATCATTATTAACAAAAAGTGTCGAGACAGCATATGTCTAACTATTATAGTTATGCCACAATAAGTGTTATTTTATTTAAAGAATTTAATTAAAATGCCGCCGCTAAAAAAGCTTCTTTATTTGTATCTTGGTATTAATTCTTATCAAAATAAATTACTTCATATTCAAGACTGCTTCAGTACCTTTATATGACTTTTTGAATTATCCAATTCGGACATCCCATTCGAAAGATATCACGAGTTTAAAAATGTAAGTATCGAGACCACGTGACAGTGACACATTTTCGTGAGCGAAAAATCGTAAGACCCCCCGTCTATATAGAAGTTTCACTTCGTAGATTAGTTAATTTGAAAAAACATGTCACGTTTATATGATTTAAGTGCAACACATACAAACTAACAATAAATCGTACGTCGAGTTCACATACATAATAAAAATATTACGTTAAACTGATGAAAAACTCTCGCACACCTGACTTATCAACATCATCATCATCCGAGCGTTAAATCCCGGTTGCGTTCGGAGCGTACACTCCGACGCCCAGGGTACGCTTTCCTACTTTTTCTACTCCACCTGACTTAATATCCTATTAAAGCAAATGAACATAATCCAAATACCAGTGTTATTTATAAAATATTTTCGATTATAACAAAAAACAAACTTACTTGGCATTTTGATGCAAATAACACAACGAAATTATATTAAATATGTGAATAACATAAAAAAATAGAGCACAACGGTACGTCTGTGACTCGCGAGTTCTCATTAAAGAGTACCAGTATATATAAAGTACCCTGTGTTAAAGAGTGCCCTGGCACAATACTAGTCGGTGGTACTTGGTATTTTCTGGTTTTCAGCACATGGGTAAATAAACGGTACAAAGATTAAGCTCCTTAGGAACGTGCAAAGTTGTTACCTATTCTCGTAGGGTTGTCACAATAGGTAAAGACAAATTAAACAAAACATTTGTTAAATAGTTTTAATATTCAGTATAATAGAATAGGTACATACATTACAAATTACTTACTCTAATAATTTTCTATTAGAATTTTTGTTTTTTAATAATTTATTATTTCTTTTAAATTGTGTGGTAAATTCTGAATCTAACATAAAGTTTTTTTAAGTAATCTATCGGGAAACACTCACATGGCATATCAAATCGACAATCTTAAATATGTTTAAGTATTTCATTGCCAACATTGACAATATTTATTTCAAGATCAAAGTATTCGCGAAACTTTTGCTCGAACAGTTCAACAAATGCAATAAAATTATCAGGAGGTATAATTAAAAACCCAATTTAGTTTATGGTGAAGATCATGTTTAGCAAACAAGCCGTTGATAGCTGCATCAATACCGATACTACGTTAGAGGCATGTCAACCTTATCAGTTACGTTTGGCTATAGCTAGAGATGGTCGTTTTTGTAAAAACGTTTTTGAGCAACGATGCCAGTAGACGATGCCGGCATCCGATGCCGATATATTGAAAAACGGATGCCCGCAATATCCGATGCGAACTTCACCGAATGCGAGCGAGCGAAAGGCACCGTTGACCACGCCACGGAAAACGCAACGATGACAAACCGAAGATTCAACGTATCGCTCGCTCGCTCACTCTCGGGTGCTCTCGGTAGGATCGGTGGTTGTGCAAGGCAAACAACCAACGTAATACAACACTAGGAGCGTGCGTAACTGTTAGAAAATTTTATAATAATATAGGTACTTACTTATTTTTTAAAGTATTTCATGTATTTTTTAACAATCCCTCTGAATGGTGGCTTCGTCATTCCAAAATATACTCGACGTTGGCAGAAATATACCGTTCGAGGTGCAGTATTATTATAACTTCTGCGCCATGTGAACAGATATTCTCCAAAGCTGGGTATATTTTGAATGAACGAAGAACTTATCTTACAAGTTCCAAATTAGAAAAATTGGTTTTTCTTAATGTAAACTCAAATTTTGTTAAAAATAAAGACTAATATTAATTAGCTTACATTTATTTTTAACTTCCACACTTTTCAAACAATATACCAATAAAAGTCGTAATGTTGAATATCGTATCTAAATAATTTACATAGTAACTACTAGACAACAGGCATCCAATGTTATACGCAGAGTTGCAGATACTTTAGCCGGCAACTAATTTTGACAAATCGTAACGATGCCAGAAATAACGATGCCGGCATCGGATGCGGTTGACAATTAACGATGCGCATCGGATGACAAAATTCAACGAAAACGCCCATCGCTAGCTATAGCGGACTCGTGCTTAGTCATAACTGCTGTCAGCGCCCTTATGTACGAACATGGAAAACTACAGAAGCTTAAAAAGTTATACTTATAAAAACGCCTAGACAGGGTTGGACTTGTGCAAGCTGAAAACGATAAAATAAAAAAAACTTAAAAACATAGTATTTGTGTGATGTTTGTACTTAAAGGTTCGTTGTATTTTTATAATGGGTCCTGTGAAATGTCACGTCATGTCATTCGGTTATTAAATGGTGAAATTATCAATACATATTTTATTCCGAATATTACAATTTGTAAAAAATTATAGTACACTTTATAATTTTGAATTAAAAATACCTAAATCAACAGCAGTTTACATAAAATTTAGTCCTTTTCCAAGTTTATCTGTTCTTCAATAATTAGACGTACTATTATTAGACGGATATGAACTTACTGTTCGAACAATCAGAATGTCAGAAGAAAAAGTATAATTCACGGGAACTCCCCGTAAATAGGTCATGGATGACGATTTATAATCTGTATTCTTCAACTACAGATTAGACAACGTTATTAAATCTCAATGAACTATTTTTAAATGTTGGGTTAGCACCGAATGGTATTTAAATATTACTTATATTAGTCATATAGGCAAGGTATTGTAATTATAGTATTTTTCGTACTATCGTTAGATATGGATAGTATATAGTACGAAGCACGAAATTGTAGTACATACATTCATAACTTCACGCCAGGTCCCCTGTGGGGTAGGCACGAACAACAGCTCGCCATTCAGGCTTATTCTTACACACCTCACTTGCTTCTTTTTTTATTGCAGGAGGTCAGCAGACAGGCAGACGGCCCATTTGATGGAGAGCGGTTACCATCGCCTATGAACATTTGCAACACCAAAGGTGCTACAAATGCGCTGCTGCCCTCTTAAGGGAGACTGGAACCTGGTCACTAATGTCGGAACACAAGTCAAGGTTGTTATGGCGACATACTTTAGACCAGGGGTGGTAGCCATCCAGTCGGGCATATGCCCTACCACCTGGCTGTGGGTTGTTTTGTCGCCTCTTACGACAGGCCGCCCGGCCGCAGGAAAATGTATTCATTCACCGTTCCTGCACGGATTCTTTGGCATTCATAGCTCTTGTCATGCACGCTCGTCTGTTCTTAAGGCTCCTGACATCACCTTCTGCTAGTACACGATCAATGTGACTATGGAAGGTGTGTCGTAGCTTTCTGCGACTTCTGCAACCATCCACTTTTGCATTGTATATCTGTTTAGTCATTCTTTCATCATACATTATTTCCATTATAGTACAAATAATATAATTATAATACGAAATCCAACACTGCGTCTAGATGACGCATGAGTTGCAAATATGGTGCACTCGCTCACTCCCCACCACATGAGTAAATAAAGGGAACAGAGACAAAGCCTCTTAAGAACGTGTAAAATGGTTACCTATTCTGGTAGGGTCGTCAAAATATCTTATCGCGCGCTACAAATGGCGAAAGGGGCCTAGACGGAAAATTTTAAGACCAAAAAAGTTGTAACAACACTTTTTTGTGATTTGCCGTTTTTGTCATTTTGATGCATTTGGTCGGTGTGTTCGAAGTGGGCAATTTATATATAGATATATATATACATATATATATATATATATATACATGTATATGTACATATACATATAAATATACACACACACATATATATATATATATATATACGCATATATATTATATGCACTCTGTCTGTCTGTTCCGTTTTCACGGAAAAACTACTGGGCCGATTTGGCTGAAACTCAGTATATATATATATTTTCGATGCCGAGAATAAACACAGGATACCACTCATTTTGACCGGTGATTCATCAACTTCAGTAATGAAAAATAAAAACCATTGCTACAGTTTCTAGAGGAAGAATTTGATTTAAGAATAAACAATTATCCACTAGAATCAACACCAAAATATAATATCGATGCAGTTTTTTCAAGACATTCTAATAAAATAGAATCCCAAACATATGTTTCCTACTTCAGTTACCACAAGCCAATTATTACTAAAATTGAGCCTACTGATTAAGTTTATATTACATTATATATATATATATAACCAAAAAAAAATTTTTTTATTACAATTCCTTCATTAATTAATCGATAGGAACTTCATTACATCCGGGCGTCCCTTGTCACCTCTCCAGTTTTTTATTATTCAGTGTGATAGAATAGTTACCGACTTTACAAATTACTTACTCTAATAATTTTCTTTTTATAATTTTTGTTATTTAATCATTTGTTATTTCTTTTAATGTTGCGGTAAATTCTGAATCTAGAAAAGTTTTTTCAAGTAATCTAACGGGAAACATATAAACTATATATAAACTTAATAAAATACCACGTTTTAACATTAAAATATTCAAATATGCAGCTAACAAAACAACGTGCGACGCACTGCCGCCCCTGAGTTTATCCACTGGCTGTGCCGGCGCAAACTGGTTTTGACCAGCACAAACTATTAAAAACTCTAAAAATGTGAGTATTAATCATTACTTAGTTATAGTATTAAGAGCAGTTTACCAACGCCGGTAGGCTTTAGACCTGACTATGGCAAAGCCACAGGTTACAATTTTGCCAAGCTATGTATATATTATTTTTAAGGTAATTTGTCCCTTGATATCTTCTAAACGACAAGTCGTATTTTAATAAATAAGATATAATTGGGAATGTTGTGCTGTTCCACTGGTTATAGGTTTTATAATGTAATATTAAATCTAACTTTGCGACATACAGTGGACATAATAGGTTTCAGGTGAACTTATAGGCTAACTTTTTTTTCAGACTAAACAACCACATTCGCCCGCTAAATCAAACTAGGAGATTGGTAATGTGAATATATTCGATGTGGACTTTATATTTGACACGCTAAAAAAGCGAAACTAAGGTCCCAATTACGCAGCAAACAAATACTTTCTTAGAAGCATGTCCGGCGAATAAAGACATTGCAACAAAAAAATAGACGTCTTGCCAAAAAGAACGAATCTTTAAAGAGTATTCTGAGGAATTCAAAAAAGAATCGCTATGTTAACGATGATGTTTTTGACCTACTTTCAACAAATATTGTAGCAGCTGATATTTTTTATAATGTATACAAAAAATGTGTTCTAAAAAGAAAAGACCAAAATACAATGCCAAGATAAAAAAGTTTTGTCTAACACTTAATTTAATAAATTAAATGTTTTTATCTAAACCGTGTTTTATTTAAAGAACTTCTATTTCTTGAGATTATTAGGGACATATATATAAAATATGAATACCTCTATAGAAAAAGTCAATTTTTATTTTATTATTATCTTACTTCCAATACTACAAAAAACGGGTCAACATTGTCTGAGCTAGCAACATTACGAGGGCGGGAAGTGCGGTGTTCGCGGGACGCTTGTTTGTTTTTGGACACAGCGTGCGGTTGGCAATTACAGTTGAACCCGGATTCTGTATATTTCTCTATTCTGAGGTCTTAACGAACAAACAGTGGCGCATACAATGAGGTAGAGTCCATAGGCGCGTTTTTTTATGTATGTTTTGGCGAAACATGCAGCAACATTATGGAGATATCAATGTTAATTTTGGTTAACTAATGGAAGAAAATGAATTTGAAGATGAACTTCCAACTATGACTCCAATTTTAACTCCTGTCATTCCTCAAACTTTCACATTTGACGTTGATTTAGATTCTGATCCACAGCTTGGACCATCGAGGAAAAGTCGATTAGAGTAGCTAGCTAATAAGTGATTAAAAATATTATGATGTCGAGGATTACCTTACAAGCAAGATGTCTGTGGAGTAGGCCTACTGGAGATACCACGTAAAAAAACGCGCCTACGGACTCTACCTCATAGGTGGCGGGACCTTTCCTACCTGCTTAACATTCGATAAGTTAAATTTGGTAAGTTCTATGGTAAAGAAAAGAGGAATGAATAAAAAATTTCAAACTTTTTTGCTTATAACTTATTAATTTAAGCCATAAAGTTGTATAAACATTTTGTAGGCAAAACAATTTGCTACAAATTATGACTTTACAAATTCTTTGTAAGACGCATAGTTTCCGAGATATCGCGAAAAAAGTGTTTTCACCACTTTTTCCAAGATAGCGGCCGGGGGACAAGGGTGGCGACCCCACAAACTTGAGGTTAAGCTTCTATTGAACCTTCACACATGTCCCAAAAATAAAATTGCATCCTCTAAAAAATGCAATATTCGGTCCTTAAATTGTGATTTCAATATATTATTAGAGCTTTCGCAATAAAAATCTACGCCGTCCTGCGCTTTTAAAATGTGTAGGAACTGTTTTAACACGTTGGCTGCTAAGCCAGTTTTCATGCACTTTCATTCTGTGCGCAACCAGGATGATTAGGCTCGGTGGAAGTTTATTTGGTGGTGCGTACCAGGCGCCTTTAACCTGGTTACAGCAGTTATTGTAAAACCTTTTCTAGCAGCGCCGAATAAGCAGCTATATTAATGAAGTTTTTCATTTTTCTAGTTTTGTAATGTACCAATCTACCACCGGGTTAACCTTAGGATTTGACGAAAAAAAAGCGATTTTTGAGGATCTAAATCGCCAGGTCAAGGTTTTTTTTCAACAAACCGATTTTACTCATTATCAATTCATTATAACAGATGGTTGAGTGAGGGACTATGAATGTTTACGTGTTCTTCAACATGAATCATTTCTTATATGCATATGCTATGCAGCCACGCAATGCCGCTGTAGGTATATAATATAGTCTAAGCCTGTACCTCCCTATAGTATTATCTATGCCTTACGTTTGTATTATTACAAAATATTTGATGTATTTATATCAAATAAAAATCCTTAACAGCTTATACATATAATTTATTTAAAAATAAAAATCACATAATAGAAAATCCATATTTTATAAATTTCATTCATGTTACAACATACTGCATTCTATAACTACCCATAAATCTAGCTTCGGAGGGAATGTAAATATTTGCTTAAAAATTTTCCGAACAAAATATAACTTTGTAAAAACCCTACAACTGTTATTAATTGATAATTTATCGATTAGATACCATCATCATAAATACCAGGGCCCCAAATCAAATTCCCTCAAATCCCTTGCCTTATCATAGGTTGAAATTTGGCTCACTTGTATGGAGATTGTCAAATTTTAATCCCTTCTAAGGCAAATTAACGTTTGGTAAGATAACGGATACTATAAATATCTGACCTGAGCGGAATGCGCGCTCCCCTCCCGACCCCCGCCTTCTTACCGCTCTCGCCATCGTCGCGTCGTACCTCGCGCTTACGTCATCCGAGCAAAGTCTCAAGTTAACTCTTGCGAGTTGTAATGTACGACCGTTTACTCAACCCTGTGTTACGATAGTGATTTTGGATGTAACAATCTGGTTAGACGCACATTGCACTGCATTCTGTAGTCTGCCGGTCAACTTTTTTTGTTAACGCAGTAAAGTTATGATAGGCAGCATTACTGTTACTTTTTTTTTAAAATCAACCGTTATGACGTCTTATGACGCTGAACGACAATTCGGTAGTTGACAGTATGAAAAATATAGGCTGATTTTAATATATATCGTAGATTACGATCTAAATATGACAAAAATATTTTTTTTTAACTAAAATATTAATTGATATTTTTGAGAAATAAAATTGTTATATTGCAGCCATTAGCCACGTGACAATGAACGCCGATCAGAGCGCGTGACGTCATAGCGTGCAAAACACAAGAAGTTACCAATGACTTCTCAGATAACACTTCAACGAAACAGATGTTTGTTTAGCACGCTGTGACGTCATGCGAGACGCCATGACAGCTTGACGCGTTTTTGTGACGAAATGTCAACATATTTATAAAATTGCTAAATAAAATATGTTAATGTTGTTTCTTTGCTGAAATGTTAATATTTTGGCTAAAATAGACCATAAGGCTCAAAATAAACCTGTTTCTCAAAAATTGTCAACTACCGAATTCCGTTACGATTTTAAAGCAGATTTTGGGCCCTGGTGCTTTAAGTGTCATAACATTCACGTTGGTATTGAACAGGGCTGCCTTTACCTAGAGGCGCGTTGGGTGCGTGGCACCCGGGCGTAAGCCGATTGCACTCCGACGCACGGCATTCAATATAATTAAGACGATCCTGGTATTGAAATAATTTAAATACTGCAAAGTGATTGTTTTATACACCTTAAGTACTATTATAACAGTTTAGAAGTGCTTTTCCAAAAGTTCTCACTCAACAAACTTCACTCGAAGCGTATTTAAGTTCGCGCGTACTATTAATTATTTTATTTGTCAACGCTGGCCCCACTTCCCTTACAATAGAACACTGTAATTTATTCTATTTTATTTTATTAACACTGGACCTGTAAACAAGTGACATTAGTGCTAAAGGATAACAAGGAATAGAAAATGTATGCAGCCAGTCAGTTGCAATCCGACAAGCTACATCGCTACATCTATTTAAATAGATTTTCTGATCATGGTTTTAAAACCATGATCAGAAAATATTACCTGTACTTGGAATATGATGATATTTAAATGTATATACATATATATTTATCTATAAACATTGATATCTTCTTGTAGATATGTTGTTATGTATATTAAGTATATATCTATTTCATATATAAAACATTTGTATATACTGAATTTATATCTTTATTACTAGAATGTAAAAAATTGTACTTTGTACTATGTATATCAACATCGTCATTATTATCTCAATTCATTTCTGAGGGTGTGTAGAAGAGATAGCTTTTAAGCGATAAGACCGCCCTTTGTGTATAATGAGACATACTTAGTTTTAGTTTGTAAGTTCTCTTTTTGTATTGGTGTATAATAGTTATTGTATGGGAATGACATATCGATGCCCTAAGTATTATGTCATTCTCATACATTTTCGTTCTATTCGTTTAGATCTAATGTCAGTTGTCTACAGGGTTTGATTAGCCACTATACATTATTTGTGACTCTCTTACAAAGCTAGACTAGGCAAGCACTCAAGCACGTAGTAACAAAATTATGTTAACAATATAATCACCCGGGGCAAATGAGTCTTTGGCCTCATTCAAAATCAAATCAAAAAACAAAACAAGGTTACATTCAAATAAATTTAAAATACTTATGTGTTAATGAATTTTTCAATACAATTTTGTAAGTAAGATTACTTATCTTGAACGCATTTGCCTCAGGCGACTATAAGCACTTTCCATTAGTAGCTCACAACGCCGAAAACGCTCCATGAGCCGTTCCACAAGGCGACCGCGGTCGTTAGATCGTGACGAAAACGTCACTAATGACGTCATCATTTTCGATCACACGACGTTCATAACGGCCTGTGTCAAGAGGTGGGTCGAATAGCCGTTCCACTTGGGTTTACGATTGCAACGCCGTCAAGTAAGTGGAACAGGAAAATCACGATAGTGGACAAGGTCGTTGTGAATTCTTAATGGAACGTAGCGTATATATTTTTTACTATCTTTTTCTAGGTAACAAATAGACAATTAAAATTTTCATTTTGTTATGAAATTGATATACAAAAACCGCATAGCTAGCTAGATATTGATATTTCAATATATAAAGACACGTTTAGTAGTATTAAGTTACATGGCAGATGTGTTATGATCGTTTTTTTGCGTCACCACCGTATCCGACCGCCGTTGCTGCGGCCCTGCTGCTCATTGAATCAACAGTTTGATTCAAAATCTGTAATCATACGATTGCAATGATTAACATTTGATTATGGCTCACTATAGCTACCTATGACTAGCGACAATAAACAGTTCACACAAATTTTCATATTTTTACGACCGACAAAGACCAATTCACACTTGCAGCTTATTACCTTCCCGCATTTAGACTTCTTTTGTTTGTTTTGTGTTTAAAATTTGTAATTAGCGGGGCGGCCCATTATGTATTGTAATCTTTATGAGGGTCGTGTCGTAGTATTGTGTCGAGACATATTGTATTTGTACAGTATAAAGCAATGCCCGAACGGAGAGGTGAGACAGTCAAGCGATAACCACCAGCGTGACAAGACGTGTGTACATTCGATACTCTATATGACGGAGTTTGCGCGTGTTATTGAATCGTGCATTACGTTTGTACTGGTTGTGTTCAGTTATATTTGTACCTGTGTTATACGTGTTTGTATAGTTCTAATAAATTCTTTAGTAATTCCAACGGCATTTTAATTCGAGTCCTTCAATTCGTAACAATTTGTTTTCTCGGGACCTGGGCCGTCTTTGCCGGAACTCAAGCACAAAAACCTAAGGGGCGCAACTCGATTAACTTCACAAAAAAAGTCATAATGAACATCAGGATTTTTCAGATCTGACTATGATACTTAAACAATATGTAGCGACATATATAGCCATATGATATAGTGCATAGAATAGATAGTAAAGTTAAATGGTCAAAACAACAAGAGACCGGAAGGCTGGAGCTTACCCCGCTCAAAGGATTAACCTCTGTTTAGCGAGGTAATGCGAGTATGGTGGGGCTGGACGGGCTTTAATATAGGTTTTTTATTTTTAAGTTAGGTTTATTTATTGAATTGTCTTACTATTTATTATTTAGTTTATTTTCGTATTTAATCTTATTTTTAAATTAAATTTCAACTTATATGTGTGGCCTTCAAAAAGTGTTCTCCAGTGGAACTTATTTTGAATTTGAATGGATAAGGTGAAACTACTAGTTCCCTTAAACGACGGGAGGACCAAGTCTGTTCCACTGTAGTTAGGCTATCCGTTTTTTTAAATCATAAATAAGAACTGTTTAAAATATAATATAATTTTAAATAATTTTAATTCAAATTTGCAAATACTTACATAATTTCTTATCGTATCCGCTATTTCATCCAACTGTGATCCTATATCTCGCATGTTACCAGTTAATCTAAAAACAATAAAATATTATATATTAACATTACAATTGATATTTTTATAGAAGAGTTACATTTCTTGCTCTGTTATATAAAAAAACAAGCTATCATTGATTTTATTATCCGCAGAGTTAACTTGAGACTAGAACGAAATGCGCGCTCCCCTCCCGACCCACCTTCTAACCGTTCTCGCCATCGAGTACCACGCGCTTACGTCATCCGAGCGAAGTCTCAAGTTAACTCTTGCGGGTTTACTTGATTTTGAAACATTTTTCGTTGGTGCTCCGCTCCTATTGGTCTTAGCGTGATGATAGCCTATATCCTTCCTTGATAAAAGGGCTATCTAACGCTGAAGAAATTTTTCAAATCAGACCAGTAGTTCCCGAGATTAGCGCGTTCAAGCAAACAAACAAACTCTTCAGCTTTATATGTTAGTACTAGCTGTCCCGGCAGACGTTGTCCTGCCCTGAGGAAATAAAATTTAGAACCTGACTGCAGCGCCATCTGCCGGGCTAATTTGTGAATTAAAACCATCCTCGAATCCACTTGAACACACACAAAATTCATTCAAATCGGTCCAGCCGTTTAGGAGGAGTTCACTGGCAACACAAGTACAGAAGAATTATAAATATATATAAACAAGATAAGATTTGTTCCTCTGAGGTTTTCTACAAAAAATGTACGTACCTAGTATAAATCCAAACGCCACATAGTACAATTGAAGCGACTGCAACTGCTTGGCCCAAAGCAACGAGGGTCTGAATGCCCAGGGCTCCCCCTAGCACCGACACCAAGTAACCCACCATGGCTAGAAGAGCAAATACTGCTGGGGTCCCGATCATACGGTAGATGTTTTTGCTTTCATTATGTGCCTTCAGTTGTTCGAATAAGTCATCCAGGTCCTGTAGTAGAAATTATATATTAAATTAGAAACTCTTAAATCATGCAAAAGAAAGACAGAAAGACAATATTTGAAGAAATAGCGATTAAGGCATTCCTTCTACATTATTATATATAGATAAATTATACGCCGCATTTTCAGCAAACAAGGTTTGCGCTCAGCATATAGATGTGCCTGAATTATATCCGACACAACGCTGATTTTCAGTGTAAACCTTCCTTTTGGTGTCAGACCAAAACGACCCAATGTTTTAAACGAATTCTACATATTACACATCTATAGAGGGGGTCGAGTTTGTTCAGTGAATTTATAATTAGAAAAATTCAGATTAGGGGTATTTTGCCACATTGACTTAACGCCATCTATCATAAAACATGGAAACACGCGGTTTCATAGCGTTAATGCTGGTTGGAGCATTAGTGACATTAGTAACAGAAATATCATCAAATATCCATTGTTCATGGTTAGAAAAACGGTTTTTGGCGCCCCTACAAAATTCACTTTTTTGAATAATGTTGGAATTGGAAGATATATAACGCCCATAAACGTCCCACTGCTGGGCTCGGACCTCCTACTAAAAAACCTCACTAAAAATAGTATTCGTGGCTTTTCGGCGGTTCTTCTATATATATAAACTATAATGGCCTTACTTATAAACGTTTGTTAAATTTTAAGTAACTGCTGAGCAACTGATTAGTGAAAATCTTACCCATAAACTCCTCTTTAGCCAAATATTTTGGGTATAACCTAAGTTAATCATTCAAATTTCGTTTATTTGTGCTCCTTTTAGGTAAACAACAAGTAATACATGTTTATAAGTGAAAAAAGAGATATTCATTGATAAGGAATTGATTCTAATTCTCTTACTTAAGAGATGCCTAATCGTTTCTTAACGAGATTATTATAAGTAAGGCCGTAAGTGTGCTACATTTCATACATCTCCGTCAGCGCAAGATCGTAAAAAGGTGTACAATATTTTCGCTTAACGTACTTAATATAATTATAGGTATTATTTTAGGATTTTTTGTAACGAACTAACAAAGAGATCCATATGGCAACGATAGTGACAATGTACAGCGTTACGGGCATTTTGAATTAAAAATAAAATTGACATTTCTAAGGTCTTATCGGACTTCCAACGTCTGGCCCTCTATTTACAAAAAGTAAAGATATGTTGATGGGGGGAATTTGTTGCTTCTTTAACAATTACTAAAATTGTTTTGGAAAAGGTGATAGACTTATGAATTTCAATAAATAATCTGTAAGAGTCTATTTTGAAATAAATACACTCATTTTCATTTACATTAGTCAGCAGGCAAAGCTAGTACTACCTTATATTGTTTAAATTAGCTTGGTTGGAGAAATATATTATGTGGTAGTACTCAAATCAGAAAAAAGGTTATATTATTTTAGACTGGTCACACACTCACAGTTTTTTTTCTTTTAGAAAAATGTCTGTTCAAAATGTTTGTCGAAATAAACTTGATTCTTACATATTAATATTTTCCCTTAACAAGCTTGTGTTATACTGATGTATAAGGCATATAAATAGAATATTTATACAAAACATACCTCAACCAGCTTTGCCCCATAGCTGTCAGCCAATTCTTGTCCACCCATTTTGTTCTTGCTGTGGAATGCGTGAAGTGCTTTATCCTTAATTCTTCGATGCTCATCATCTAGAAGATGAGGCTGTAAGTAAGGTTTTGTGCCGCCACAGACTTCTTCCATGAGAGTTTCATAAACTTCCCTTGCTTCAGCTACGGCTGATAGGTTATTCGCTTCTGCTGTCGCCTGAATTAAATATCACAGTTATTTTAAAACACATTTTTTAAACTCATCATTTTTACTAATATTATAAAGAAAAGATTTTGTATTTTTGCAACAAATAAACGCGAAAACTGCTGGATCGATTTCAAAAATACTTTCATAATACGAATGCTCCATTATCCCTCATTAATATAGGCTATATAGAAATTAGGGATCCTTACTATAACTTCAATAATGGAACTTATCAATTTAAACATAATGCTGGGCGTTGGAACCGGGATCTACGATTTTAATGAAATATTTATGTGTGTTTGCGAGGGTCCCGGGATGGTTTAGATTGACAATTAGTCCCGGTAGGTAGCGCTGGAATCGGGTTTTAGATAAAAAAATTCAAGGCAAGAAGTCTGCCTAGACTGCTAATATTAATATAAAGTACTTATAATAAAACTACGTTTTGGTGCGGTAATTTATTTGCTTTTTATTATTCCGACGTTTCGGCCACTTTTCTGATCACGGAATATGAAGAAGCGCGGCTGGATGGCTACCACCCGTGGTCTAGAGTATGCCGCCATATCATCCTTGAGTTGTGCTCCGGTATTAATAGCCAGGTTCCAGTCCCCCTTTAAAGAACGGCAGGCCGGAAGCACATTGGTAGCCTATGGTATTACAAATGTCCATAAGCGATGGTAACCGTTTTTCGCTAGTGGGCCGTTTGCCTGTCTGCTGAACTCATGTAATAAAAAACCATTAGCTGGCTGGCGAGTTGATGGACAACATCGTCTCGTCGTCATCGTTTTTACAATAGATACACACCTCTATCCTTTGTTGCCAGTAAAATACATGGGGGGGGGGGAACTGAAAGGAGATGTTGTACTGTGCAGTTTTATTTTCTAAAAATGTGTGAAAGTGCTGTAAACTGAACAGTACTTGTGGGATATTGATAGCTTTTGAGTAGGAATTATGTGTTTTTGTAAGAAGTGTGAACTGCAGTATATTCAAATGTGATCGTGTCAGTTGATAACCTATAGTTCAACTGAGTTTTAGAAATGGCTTAAGATCTAAGATTTTGCTTAAAGGTCTAGCTTCCAAGCCATAAACCTAAATAATAAAATAAAATAAATATGACCGGAACAAAAATGTTCCAACTCAAACTTACCGCCAATATCGATTTGGGCTCCGGCAATTTGCTTCCATTGAAAACCTTCATGTAGACCTTGAAATAGGTCAACAGGTCCTTGGCCTTGATCGTATGGCCTCCTATTAGTTTCGGGACGAGGTTTTCAGGCGCTAACAGCATTGGGATTAATTCTTTAAGGGATTCTTGGAATTCTGGACTTATATCTGAAATTGTTTTTATTGTACACTACTTAATCTTGGCTTTAAGAAACCTACGAGCTTCATTCATTTATACTGCACGTTAATTAGAAGTGTGTTGGAATATAATTCCACTATCTGGTCTCCTCATTATGCATTACACATCGATCGCATTGAACGTGTACAAAAGAAAGCATTGCGAATAGTCTCATACAGATATAATTTAATTCGAACTCTTAAAACGTATCATGACCGACTGAAATATTACTCTCTAACATCCTTAGAAAATCGTAGAAGCACTTCAGACCTTATCTCTCTTCACAAAATTTTACATGGACATATTGATTCACCCTATTTAATTTCTTTACTTAACTTCAATACCAATTATCGATGCAGAAAACCAGCAGTTTTTTCCCTTCAAGTGTATCGTAATAATACTTCTTATTTCAATCCATTGGTTCGAATGTGTCGCCTTTATAATGAACTCACCAAATTAAACGCGTTAATTGATATTTTTAATTCTAGTCAGTTTAAGTTTATGAATAATTGTAAAAAAATTCTCTCACACAATCTGTATTAATATCTATTGTCGATTTTTCACTCATTTTTCTTTTTTAATTTTTTATATTATTTATAAAATGAATATAAACAACTTTTTTTAGTATGTCTACTTTGTCGTTCATTTAATTAGCGCATAGTTTGGATTATAATCTGGCCCTGTATATTACATTGTTATTATTTATTTTTAATGATTGTAATCTGTTTTGTGCTTAAAGAAATAAATAAATAAATCTATGTATCGAGTAAGTTCGATTACAAATATTAGTTTTTTTTAAACAATAAGAGAATTAATTAATATGTACACATTTATCAATGTGCAAACAATGAATTAAAAACAATTTTAAGCCACTATCTACGAATTTAGGCACTCTCCATAGGAAATTAGCTATTCGCTCGAAATTATTGTAATCGATTCTTTTTATGCTGCAGGGACTGATTTAGAGGGGTGTGTCCTATGTACATACTAATGGCAAGCACCTAGTTTCATGTAACGTGTCAAAATTCAAGCATGTAGATATATGTATATTCATTACAAGGTGGGAAAATAATTCGTTTGGATATTTGCAGATTGCTTAGTTATTTCTTTATCTACCTGCTTAGTAATGAACCGACTATCTTGGTACCTATGATATTCGAAAACAGAAGAACATAGTATCTATATATTAATATGTGAAGCAAAAACTTTGTACCACTTTTTTACGAAAATTACGCGGACAAAGGAGTATGAAATTTCGGACACTTAGTTTATATTCAGAAGAAGCAATTGATAATAATATCCTTTTTTGTAAACATGCATAAAAATATATTAAAAACATTATACACACTACCATGTATTTGACACACACACACGCATATATACTCTTTTGTTTTTTGTTCAAGTAAAATTAACAGTGCAGCCTTGGCGAAATCTGTGATTATATAGGTATATTATAGTCTTTAACATTAATTACTATGGTCGAATTTAGACCACAGGTGACCACTAATACTATTTAATGCGGAAAACTTAGATATTTTCCTGAGATATCGATTTAAAGTTGACGTTTTGGTCAAGGTGGCAAAGTCCGTCAATGGAACTGTTCATACACCGCTCGTTTTTTAACTTTTTTGAATAAAATTTCACGCAAATTCGAAGACAGAACCCAATGGTGTCTTAGCTTCATTGACTGACTTGTAGTATTCGTAACTATTCAAACACGGAAATAATGAGAGGCGTATGGAGTTACTCCTCAGACGGACTTGACTGTATATAGCAACCTTGACTATATATACTATTTAGACGAACAAATAAATGATACGGAGCCTTCGTAGACAAAATCTTCAAAAGTAATGAGGCATTTTTCAGAAAGAATTATTTAATTTAGGACAAATAAACATTTTAACTATACTGAGTGAAATAAAAGATAAATGCATCAATATAAGGCCTAAAATTGGACCCAGACTCAACGTAATTCTAGCTGCTAAGGCCAGCGCTGTTCTTCCGCCTGGGACCAGCAGGTGGAGTCACGGAGGACAATATATCAAATCGGTTCAGTTTAATAATTATAAAAATAAAACGAGTTATTAGACATATTTATATCGAAATTAATAATAATAAAATTATATACATAGATATATATATTTTCAAACTTGTAGACCTAAACTTATGTAATATACACATGGTCTGCGTCTTTGTCATTGATAGTAATGTATTCACTGGAAACTACTTCACCTTCATTCGTACTGAATCGATTAATTTAATTCGATTTAATACTAAGTTCTCGTAACACACTGCGGCGCAATCAGCATCCTATTCTAAGATCGGCATACTTTAGCCGGCTTCAATTTAATAGTTCGAGACTTTCTCTTAATGGTCTAAGGCAAAAGGACAAAGTATTAAGGATTTATTTACCAGCAATTTTTCCATCAAATTCAGGATTCGTTGCAACTTTGAGCCCTGGATGTGGCATGAGGAAGCAAGCTAGATCCTCAAATATTTTGTTTATGTATACCCTTAACTTCTGTAATTCTTCGTGTTGACCTTCATGAACCTATAAAACATGTTTTGGAGAGTATTAGAGATGTAAGAATCAATAAGAATCAAGTTCAGAGGATCAGAGGGTTGGTCTCGGACAATGGATCGATATCGCGATCCAGCGAGGTAACGTAGTCAGTCTTCTAAGAACCCTACTCTTTGACTTCGATGATCTAGTATCAGTATTTGGGGGGCGCTGTAGCCCACGGATAATACGTAGGTTCAATTTGTGATGAACTGTATGAGAGAGATATATGACCTAGATCACTCCACTCCACCAACCTTGAGATCAGCCCTCTCCTAGCTCGGTTCAGGTTACACACAGGAGCAACAAGAACGCTTTATCTGTGCCGGAATGGAGAAAGAATACAATTTCCTGCGTTGGGGCGGCCTGACGTAAGAGGCGACTAAACAACCCACATCCAGGTGGTAGGGCATTTGCTCGACTGGATGGCTACAATCCCTGGTCTAGAATATGCCACCATAACCACCTTGAGTTGTTTTCCAGCATAAGTGACCGGGTTCCAGTCTCCCTTTAGAGAGCAGCAGCTCATTATAGGACCTTTGGTGTTGCAAACGTCCACAGGCGATGGTAACCGCTTTCCATCAGGTGGACCGTGTGCCCGTTTGCTAAACTCAAGCTATAAAAAAACAGCGCATGGCACTTAATTTCACCTTAGAGCTAACACTCTTAACAAAGTCCAAGTATAGTAAAAGTCCTTGGCACGGCCAGTTATCTCAATGAGTTGAAGTTCAAAATAGATGATAGGAAAAGAGAAGTGCACGGCGCAGTGTGTTCTTTATCAAACGTTGCCTCGGCAACTAACTAAAACCGTTGCCTAGACCCTACTGCGTTAGCTGTCGCCTCTAACAGAAATGAGGGTAGACAGCAAAATTGATGGAGCGATGTTTTACCTACTTTATACTAGGCAAGGACGGCACATGTGTTCTACTACTTCTAGGATAACATATAGAATCCAATATATCTCATAGTCATTAAATAACTAGGTAATGACTAATTTATTTAATGGAAAGACATTCACAATGGTTATTCTAGTTACTGAAATGTATGTACGTTCAGATATATATTTATATATTCATACGATCTTTTCTTACACTTAATCTATAATGTTATAAAATTCTAAACATGCCGTGTTTGTACCTTAAAGCTATTAAAAAACAACAACTGAAATACACTATATAAACGATGGAGAACAAGATGTATTTTTTTTTTATTCTTGTCTGTTACGATGTTGATGATTTACGTAAAAACTACTGGGCCAATTTCAATGCGGTTTGCAATGATTGACAGCAAATTCTTAGACGTAGAATCTGCGCTAGTTTTTATTTAATTATTTCAAATGTCCAAATTAAAATAAAATTGAATTCCAATATAATATTTTCACTGATAGATAGCAAATTTTATGTAATATGATATTTTTTATCCTGGGAATCCCACTGGATTTTTTCCGGGAGCGATTTGAAGATGTTCGGGTGCATAAAAAATTAACTTATTCTGACACAGTTTTCACTTACATAACACAAGCGTAACGTGCTTAATTTGGGGATATACAATATGTGTGTTTTGTCAGCCGATTATTTTATTTATTTTTCCATACTACCTACATCCTAATTATATAACAAAAGTAACATTACCTCAAGTCGCTTCTTCAGTAACCTTTCACCGCCCTCGGGGCCATAAGCGTATTCATAAGGACAACTCCAGTCGCGAATTATAAATTGCAGCCTTTGGAATGGTTTTCCTGCATTATTTTTGGATCCCTGTTCTTGGGCGAGCTTGCCGTAGTCCGTGAAAAGCTGGAATAGTGTAAAACAACTCTTAATGTTAAGCAAGTAGAAAAAATAGCTCGATTGTGTCATCTATATTTGTACTAATATAACAAAGAGGAAAGAAGTATGTTTGTAAGGAATAAACTCAAAAATTACGGGACCGATTTCAAAAATTCTTTCAACATTAGAATGATACACTATCCTTGAGTACATTTGCTCGTAATATTGAACATTGAAATATTCAGAGAGTCTTGCTATATTATCTTTTTGAGATTTACTTTTGATTCTTCTTTCTTCGTCTTTCACATGAGCATGAGTAGCATAACTTATTAGTGCAGCTGACAATGTTGGCAAGTATATCAGAAATTAGGTTTTGTTGGCAAGAATCCTCGCATTAATCATAATTTCGGTTTCGACGTTTGCATTAAAAATTTGAGAGTTTTAACACTCAGTAATGAGGATAAGAGAGTTAAGAATCTTCTAAAACTTCTGGTGGATCACAAACCTGTAAATGCTGGAGATCGTCTTCCTCAATGTTTTGAGATAAATTGTATATTTGAACAGACGAAATCATGGTAGATAGAGCGAATACTGTGGCGTTCTCCCGTACTGTAGACTCGCTGTCGAAAGTGCCTTGAGTGTCCATTAGTAGGATTACTGCCTGGAAAAAAAGCATATTTTTGACTAAAATTGTTAATGGATGACAACTGTAGACTTTATATGCATAAAAGTTTTTATTAACTTCGTTTAAAACTCGACTTCAAAAACTAAAATAACTTATTTCTAAAGCTAATATTATTAATATATATTATCTAAAACATCTTAAAGTTGGTGCTTAGTAATTTTCAAAATATTATAGTAATTTTTATTATTTACTTAGCACCGACTTCAAGATGTTTTAGATAATATATATTAATAATAATAGCTTTAGAAATAAGTTATTTTATACATTTTAGTTTTTTAGTTTTTGAAGTCAGTTTTTTTAAACGAAGTTTTTATTTTTTATTTTTTACTTTTTAGTGTCTAGCTATGTATGGGTGGACTAACGAATGATGCCGCGCTTCTTAAAAAATATAGGTCCCAAGAAACGAGAACAAAAAATGTTCGTAAAATGAAAACTACTGGGTCAAACTATGTCAAATTTTTAGGGGATCACATGGCAGCTATTCCGCATCGAACGAATGACGTAAATTGGATCATAAACAACGGAGTAATCGGCGAACATACATAAAAAAAAAGATCCCGACGAATTGAGAACCTCCTCCTTATTTCGAAGCCGGTTAAAAATAATTTTAAAAGATGTTTGACTACTTCTCATAAAGGTTTTATAATTTTTAGTTATTAAAAAAAGAGATATTCTGAATTTATTATACATAATATATATATATATATATATATATATATATATATATATATATATATATATATATATATATATATATATATATATATATATATATATATATATACAACTGATTAGATAATACGATACTGGGTAGAATACAATACAAATAAGTTAAGTTTTCTTACATTGTATTCAATAGTATACAACTTAATTTATAAAAGGTAAAAACTACAAATAATAAATCTCAAATCACCGTCAGTTGGGAACGTTCCCAAAACGCTGGCCGCATTACCACGTTGTATGTATGTATTTAAGTTATTAAATTTCCAGGTCGTTCATGTAACTATACTTATGACATGGTCTGAAATATTAAGGAATCTAATCGCGATATTCCCAATGATTCCTAACTAAATAAATTCATTAGTTCTTCGATGTTATACTAACTTTCTCAGACCAATTGTTAAAAAAGTCTTGAAATTGATGCAAACCGGCTCTTGCAGGTGTTTTATTACCTTTGCATTTGAGTGATCTATTGTACGCGATCATCTCTTTGTTCACTCCACCGTAAGACGTTATAAAACCTTCTTTCCTCTGTTGGTATTTCATTCGAATTTTTGGAAACCATTAAGTTGGTCATTTAACTATTTCAAGAACAAGTGGGCAACATGTTGCTAGGAGGCCATGTCTAATTTAGAAATGGATGAGGGTCAATCACTCGGGAAATGCGCCATCGCGTTCTGACTGCGAACGAGGCGTTACCTAGTGCACTTTCGGATCGAGTATCTTTTAACAATGAACTTTGCGTGATTTATGTGATAACGACTTTCTGCTCTATAGTTGTTGTATTCAGCTATACTTATAAGAACTACGAATTATAATTCTAATAAACTTTGTGATAATTGCAACGGCATTTTCGAGTTTACATCCTAAAAATCCCACACAAATTCGTAACAATACAATAAGAGTTCCCACGTTAATGGTATGCCCGGGTTTATGAACAACAAGTTGTGGTAATTGAACTTACCTTTCTCCCATCGCGGAGAGTAGCTTTGAACGGCTGTGACCAGAGAAGCATGCCGGTAGTGTGTCGTTCGGAGCCACCCCTCCAACTGAATCCTTTTAGCGGTTGATCTGTGGGACCGAGCCAGTCTTCACCGTTATCTCCTAAGTTGTACTGTCAACCAAAATGTAGTAGTTAATTACTTTGTATAGTTCTTGTCAATCGAAGGTGGGCGATCTTTACTTGTTGTCGAATATGTAAATGCAGATTGCGATAGTGTGGAATGATCAGTTGCAAGCATGCTAGCTAATCCTATCTGCTTTTGCTCGTACCAGTAACGACAAGTATATTCTGCTCACCTTCGTAAATTGCATGCGTGAAAGGAAGGCGATTTCCCCGTCTGGGTTCTGTAGATGGATGGCAAATGTCTATCTTAGTTTGAAGTCCATTCTCGTTCTGGCAGTCCTTCCTAAGTGTCCAGTTTTAATTTTCGTGTGCCTTGAAACTAATCAACTATTGCTACTTATTTCTAGGAAGTTTTGCAAACTAGGAAGAAAATCTAGGAAGTCTCCCTAACTCAAGCATGTACTCAGCTTTCACGTAAATCAGATAATTATCAAGGCGGTGAAGAAAAAGTGATTGGACAACGAAAAAAGTCGTAATCAGTGAAGCATAGATATGTTGATATGTTTTGAATATGAGCAAGATACCTTATGGTGCATATATCTGAGAAAGAAGTCGAGGAGGAAGGACTTTCCTTTGCGAAAGGCACCGGCAACCGAAACCACCACAACAGCTCGGTCCTTGACATCATCCTGTAAGAGCAGCTGGCTCAAGGCTTCTTCATCTAAGGTGAAGGTGTGCTCTGGGCCAGGAGTTATCACCTGGATACCGACACCAGATTCCAAAGATACGGTTTTACCTGGAAAACGTGCGTGGAAAAGAATACTTCAATCATTTGATGCAAATACATTTTTGGGAGTTGTCCTCCTTTTGATATTTGATTTTTTATTTTTATTGCACTATATTGCTAATGCGCTGTCCAAAATACAGGCCAGCATTTTGGTGAGGCGAGAATTCGTTCAATCATACTAAAACTTTCGATATAGTTGATAAACCTCGCGCCCCCTCGGCCCTCAAGTTTCAAGCCCGAAAGCAACAAATATGTATTTACCCATTACCAAAGGATACATATATGCGGCGTTTCAGGGGTTTCCTGGTATATAAAATGATGATGACTCCATCGGCAGTCACGGCAGCGTCTGGTAGATGGGAAGCCAATGTATCGACACACGTTGCATTCTAAAGGGCGTATCCCATCTTCCAAGCCACCAACAATATTCTGTCAGGTTCTTTCCATAGTCGCGGCACAGTCCGATCGGAATTTATTTTCCTTTGAGGAGATGGAGCGTCATCTTCAGAGTACGGAGGTCTGATTCTACCTATTGATTATTACGGGGCAACGATTGAAACTCACATGCAAGAAATTTAAAACAGGTAAGAAGAAGGAAGAGATCAAAATTAGTAGAGCAAAGCAATTTATACGTCTAGCCATCGCAGCGAACAACGCACTACTGGCTACCATGCGGGAGCGCACATACTAATAGTTGCGCTATCTCGCTAGCACATTATCCGTCCCAGTCATACATTGCGCTAAATATTGTAGTAGCAGTACGACTTAGGTAATATTTGAACTTAAGATTACCGTTTCCAAAATAAATTAGTTCACTTCAGTTTACATCAGCACTCACACAGTGAATACTACTCTCTGCCATCTGAGTATCATTTAACCTTTACCTCGCTCTTTCAAGTTATACAAAGGTAAGATTTAAGGCAACTACAACCACGAACAGGATTAGGGTGCGAAAGCGACTAAGAAGAAGAATACTTCTTCCATAAAAACAGTAGTAGCTCGAGAACTCGGAGTCGTGTACAAATATCGGATTAATATTTAAAAAGAACAACATCTGGTCTTTCATGATGATATTCTGGCGAGCGACGGTAGAACTTTCTGGCAGCGTAAACCGCTCTCGAAACTTTTAGAAAAAGGTAGAAGATTCTGAAAGGAAAAGACAAGGACGAATACATTTTAAACGGGGATAGTAGATGAACGAAAGATCTAGAACAGAAAGTTCGGGAAGAAAAAGACAGAGATAGATAGATGTTAGAAAGGGATAGATGATGAACGAAAGTTCTGGAAGGGAAAGACACAGATAGATAGATATTTAGAGTTGAGTTCAGTTCAAAACAGCGAGGATATAAGTGCGATACAAAAGAGTTGGAAGAGAAGTTTAATAGAAGACAGTAACGAGTTAAGTGGTGAATTTGGTGAAAAGTTAAGTGGACAGTTCAGTGAAGGAGAAGAGAGAGAGAAGATCTAGAAGCGAGCACGCGGTAAATTCGGAGGTGAATACTACAGTAGCAGGAAGTGGTCTATGCAATATTGTTGGCAACCAACAGCAACAACAACGGCGACGGTATTGTGAGTGAGACATCTTATCGTCGGGACAGTGCGTCGTTTGTGTGCGTGTAGGGGCCAACTCTGCGGAGAGGAATCACGTTCGACTGTGTAAGTTTATAAAAGCGTTTAGTTAAAAATTGGTGTTTTCTTCCAATTCTAAGTACGTAACAATATTCTACGATACATTAAAGTAAGTACAAGAGAGTATAACACTAGAGGTAGTTATGTACACTCAATCAGATCCCTCCTATGCCATCTCCTCTATCCTATACTAAAGACTTATATATCTTTATGACTAAAGGCTGACAACATATGGGCTTTGGTCCTCACTCATAGATATAGGCAGTGATGCCTTCTAATTAGGTGGGCCGGCTGCCTATTTGCTAGTTTCGCGATAAAATCACGAAATCATTTTCTTTTTATTTATATATGCATTTGACCTTAGATTGTACTACAATAGAATTTTATTAATACTTTGTTTACGTTAATCAATGACCGACGAAACGTGTTTCATACAATTTTAGATGTTAGCCTAATATTTACTTTATTCGTTTGTTATAAAGTTCATTTTTGTTTGTGTTTGAGATCAGACAGATTCTTAGTATAAGGCGCTATGTTTAGTATCTATACATAATATACGTAAGTGTAAATCTAAGCCGATACTCTCAGGCTTAGACCTCCTTGCCTTCTAATTTGATAGAGCCACGAAATGAGTAATCGGAATAATCTAGAAACTGTTTTTGAAAGCGCTTTTATTCAAATATTATAAAGTGGACAATACTATTGGTCTTAGGTTACTAGGTTTTTTTAACTTTAAATAAGCAGTTAAAAGCGTCACGAAAAGAACTATAACGACTAAGTTCATTAATGTTTATTTGCACTTTTTCAATCAAAATCGAAAGACAGAAGTGAACCTGTGTAATTCGGGTTTTAGATAAACGCAGTTTGAGCCAAAATAAACGTTTCTTACAAAATGGAATGAAACCTATGCGCACCGCATACTTGACATTGTAGTGTTTCCCTATTGAGGTTTTTCAAATTCAAATTTCAAAAGTTTTTATTCAAAATAAGTTCCACTGGAGAACACTTTTTGAAGGTCACACATATAGGTTAAAGTTAAATTTTACTTTCTAGTCTATGTACACCGCTTCGCAACGTGTTATTGCTGCTAAGGAGAAGAAGCCGCAAGAAACTACCCAGCAACACGTCTAGCTAAAAATTATGTCTCTTATTCTATATTTATATCTCAAGTTCTTTTTTTTAATAAGTTTTATACAGAAGTATGTTACTGTTAATAAAGTAAAGTGCGTTTAATGTATATATAGAGTATTATCTATGGGTACAATGTACTAATGTATGGCGTATGGCTTAAAGGTCAAATGACCAAGCCATAAAATCAAAACAAAAAAGTGTATGGCGTACATAGTACCTACATATTAAATTAATGTTTTCCTCACTTCGTTTTCGCGGTGCGGGCGTATGGGCGTTTATCTTTATTTATATAGTAACAGTTAAACACTCACTTATGAAAAATATTGTAACGGTTAAGTTCCTTAATTTCTTTACTTTTTCCTCTTTTTTACATATAATTGGATACAATAAAAGAAAACCTATTCATATTGTATTCTGCCCATAGGCCCTCAAGACTAAAGTATAAAGACTGAGCCTATACGTTTCCTCGCTGGATCGCCATACAGATCCGTTGCCCGAGGTAAACACCAGCAGCCTTCTGGTCACCTGAAGAGTCAATGAGTCGTTTTGTTAAAAAAAATAAAAAAAATCGTCTTCAATCCAAATTAAAAGACAGAATTGAAATCGTGTAATGTATAAGCTAAATATATATTTAACCGCTCCGTTGTACAGGTTTGAGCTGAACGTATGTTATGAACGTTTATTACGAAGTGAAATTCGAAAAGTTGATTTTTTTTCGTCATTTCGGGACAGGTGAGCGCTCACCTTTATTCATCAAAATATACATGCAACACATACAAACAAACAATAAATCGTACGTCGAGTTCACATACATAAAATAAAAATATTACGCTAAACTGATTAAAAACACTCGCACACCTGACTTAATATCCTATTAATAGCAAATTAAGATAATCCAAATACCAATGTTATCCATAAAATACTTTACGAATATCACAAAAAAACAAACTTACTCGGCATTTTAATGCAAATAACACACGGGAACTGTATTAAATCATGTAAATAACATAGAAAATTGGGGCACAACGTTACTTTCGTAGTCCGCGACTCGCGTGAGACTAGACGTTCCGTCGAAGTCGGTGAGGCCGTATGATGTCATAATTCTGTGGTCCATTAACATAGGAGTGATGTCATAAAACTCTTAGATATATCTATTATAATACTTGTTTTTAGCTCTTTATTAAGTATCATTGTTTAAATATCCGCGGATGTTTTCCTAAAATCACTGAACATTGTGATTTGTCTCTACAATAAGACGTGACTTTGTTTAATAGCCGGTTGCTAGTACTAGTCTAAAGCAGTGGTTCCCAAACTTATTTTGTATACTGCCCACTTTGAGAATAAATTATTTTTAGCGCTCCCATTTTTTCACCTACTTAAAAAACTATAAAGTCAAATTAAATTAATTGATTATTGTGAGTTGTATTAGCGGAGATTAACCAGTCTTTCTAAACGATACTTTTACTATAGCCCGAAAGAGTTAAGTTGAGACCTAAGCGCAGTAGGTAGTACACAACGGCGCTGAGATCTCAAGTTAACTCTTGTGGGCTACACCTGCCAATGCCCTTTTTTTCTGGGTCTCTTACCGCCCACTTTTAAACCTGCAGCGCCCACAAGGGGGCGTTATCGCCCACTTTGGGATCCAATGGTCTAAAGAGACGAAAGGTATTTTTCAATGTTCCCATCTAAATCAAGTCTCTCCTCTCAGAGTATCTTCTAGCAAATGTCATCTCCAGTTTATTTATTCGTCTTGCGGCTGGTTTCTCTCTTACTAGTCCTTCACTTGTCTTCCCATTAACATGTTAGTCTTTACCCGAAGTGTAAGAGGTGCGTGGTATCCCGGCGCAAAGACTAGGTGGCGCCAATAGAAGACTAGACTTACAGATACTTATCTGGCATAATCTCAACTCGAACACCGAAAAAATAATAAATCGCAGACATGTTAAAAATTTATTGACTACCTTGTTTTTTTCTATTCGTAAAGTTTATTTTATTGATGAAAAATACAATTTAGACTTTTAAAAAATCGTGTGCGTTTCGGGACGTCCGACAGAAGTGATAACTTAAACTAATCTAAGTTGAACTATATATTCAATTTTTTTACTTGAGAGAAGCTTAGGTTATTACTTAAATTTTATGTATATTAATATGATAATGTAATGAAAGATTGTTTATTAATAAAATATTTTATTGATTATAAAATACATTTTATTCTTAATTACAATTCCTGAATATGTACATCATTAGGATTATTATTTAATCTAATTACCGATATACGGCTAGCGCTGTGGTTTAGAATGAGAGAGGAGGAGCCTGCCAAAGCCCTAACGCTGCCATATACGTAAGAAACGGGGAAGCCAGATAGACTGGCGCCGTTACGCGTTACGTAACGAAGCGGTTTACCCTCCCATAAGAAGTTATCACTTTAATAAACCACAAACTACACCATTGTGGCTCTTTATGTTTTCAATGTACTCTCTGATTGTGGCTACCGAGGGAAGAACTTTCTGGCAGCGTAAGCCTGTCTCGAGACTTAGAATATGGTAGAAGAATCAGGAAGGAAAAGACAAGGAGAGATACATTTTAAAAAGGGATAGATGCTAGAATAGAAGATTTAAGACGAAAAAGACAGAGTTAGCTAGATGTTTAGAAACGAGTAGGTTGTAAGTAAAAGAATAACGAAAAGAAGATCGAAAATATGTGTTCCGGAAGATTCTTCCGGATATATAAGCGGCGTAAGGTGTGCCTACCGGAGAGTTCAGTTGAAGACAGCAAAGCGAAAAGTACGATACGAGAGAGTTGGAAGAAGAGTTAAGTAGAAGACCGACGAGCTTAGTGAAAAGTTTAGTGGGCTGTTCAGTGAAGGAGAAGTGTAGCGTAGTTTAAGGGATGATCCAGAAACGAGCTACACGCCGTAAATTCAGAGATGAGCACTGCAGCAATAGGAGATGGTCTATGCCATATCGGCGACGATGTTGTGAGTGAGACGTCTTATCATCGGGACCCTGCGGAGAGGAATCGCGAACGGCTGTGTAAGTTAATAAAAGCGTTTAAAGCCTGGTGTTTCCTTTCAATCCTAAGTGCGTACCCCCGCTCGCACGTAACAATACTAACTAGTAAGTAGTAATAATAACCTTACTATAACGGGCGAGGAAATGAATCAACTTTCAATGTCGGCACATACATGTAACTTGCACATGGTATGTTGTAATTAATATTTCTGCGTTTTTATTTCATATGGTTTTGCTTGATCAGCCTTGTGCAACACGAGTTTGCATCGATACTAAATGACGCTCCACATTCCCGCGAGTACATGATTTTCAAAGTCATTTTTTCCTGTTCTCGCGAGAATATGGAACGCTATTATAATAAACGAGCAGGTGAGTTTGTTTGTTATACCCTCTTCACAAAATTGGATGTAGTACATGTATCGATTATTATTGCTTAAATGTAACCATTTGGCAACAGTCTTCTTGGCCGTGACATTGCAGAAAAACTATAAGAGAGTTGCTTAGTCGTTGGTACGGTATAATTTTACTTCTACATGACCACATGGAATCATTATCTTGATTACACGGCTCATAGGACTTGCGCGATCGTTGTGATACCACGCTCTAACTGAATATCGGCGTGAAACGGTTAGCCTTGTTCTAATTGTGTTTTGTGCAATGGGTAAGAGCTCCGATATTCTCTATTTCCACCCTCTATCTCATCCCCTTATTCTATCTTAAACGCTGCTAATGCCTGTAGACGACGCCGGTAACCACTTTCCATAAGCTATATATATAATTGAAATCCACGTATATAGTGACTCATCACGATATCTCAGGAACTAAAATACCTATAGACTTGAAATTTAGCATGGTCCTTCCTTTCTCCAAGTAGAGGTCAGCTATGAACGGATTTTACAGCACGCGAAGCGGGCGTGTATCAGCTAGTATATATATATATGTCGCAGAACGGCCTCGTTCACACGACATCTTTAGTTATTGCAGGTTTAGTGGGCCAATAGTCACGGTTTATACACTTTTAATTTAGATTTGATCAACATTATGGCATAGTTTAGACCGAGCAGCGGGTTCAGGGCACCCGCTCATACTTCCAACTACAATACTTTCTTTAAAAATACTCTAAGGTCCAACTCGACCTGCTGCCATCAACCAAATATGTCACAAAAACTCCTCAGTCTACCCAAGTAGATACTACTCAACGTATAGAGGGCGTCCTTGACCCCGCTAAGACATGCTCTGCTCTCATTGGTCGTTTATTAAATCATAATATTCATAACTTTTATTAGGTTAGAACGATCTTTTAGTTATAGAAACATTTAAGACATCAAACCATATTAAATTATCAATTTTAGAAGCAATCAAAATGTAAACAAATAATATTGTGCGTTATACATCCATCCAATTATAGCTTCCCTCCGACATATATATATATATACATATATATACACACACACACATATATATATATATATATATATATATATATATACATATATATATATATATACGTTAAAATCATGTTACCAAGTAACGGTAAAAAATATACCGGTATGGCAGTATCTTTTTCGAAAATACCTATAATTTTAAAGGTAGTTGATAAAATTTACAAGCCCTACTTTAAGACGTCCAAACGCTCAATATCACGTCCATCACTTATGTAATGTGCACACTTCAATGAACTTTCCTTATACAGCTGTGACTTCTAATATGCACATACCTTAGGCTATAATTTATTCAATTGATAACTTTTATCTGGCGATTGAAAAATCGGCGTTAAATAAACTACCAATAGCTAGTTATACTTGCACAAGATTGTTATTCACATAAAATTAATTACTCCATAACTTTCCACACCAAATCTAGAGAAAAAAGGAGACTTGTATTTAATTGGTCGATAAATAAATTTTGTAGAATGGATATAATTCTAAGAATAAAAATATAAAAAACATTCAAAAAATATTTATTGAGTACATTATAAAATATTTCTATATACACCACAAGATCAGGTAACATACAATATTTGATATACAAATTCATCAATTATTTTAAAATTAGTAATACATTGCAATGTACTAAAATTTGTAAACCTTTTTACAAGGTTTTTAGTTAAATAGATATAGATTGTGTGACTATAAAACGAAACAAAAAGTGCTTCTTTTATGGCATTGGCACTAAATTTCAATTGCATTTGCATATAAATCTCCTATTCAGGGATGTACTATTCAAACAGTATGTCCATTCTTCTACTATATTAAAGTACTCAGTGCATATGAATGAAAGAAGGATTATTTCATATTTTGAAATCCAGTAGATATTTTAACAAGATTGATAGAGTCAATGTTTCAGTTTTTAAATAAAGAATGTTATATGAGGATGTACCATCCAGTTAATGGAAATTGCAATGGGTACCAGAGAGACTGTTTTGTTAAATAAAATAGTTATCACACAGAAATGAATTACATATTATATAAAATAATTATGTACACCACCATTACTATCTTTTAAAGTTGGAAGACCTTCCACCCCCCCTGAATATGTCACATAGAATGAGTATGGTCTCTTGTAGCACAAACCAGCATCTCTATGAATTATTTCTTCAACCAAACATCTTCTTAATCACATTACTGTACTCTTGTTTTCTTTTCTCAACTATCGGTCTTAACACATTTAATTTTTGTTGTACGACCTTATCATCGGGATCATATTTTAAAGCATTTTGTATATCTACCCAAGCTTCTTCATACATATTCAGTCCAGAATATGCTAAACATCTCCGGTATGTAGCTTTTGCATTATCTGAATGGTAGGATAATGCCTTGTTGCACAATTGGAGGGCTGCGTCATATTCATTGTATTGAAGTTGGCAGTGTGCTAGATTATTGTATAATTTTACCTAAAATTGAAAAAATATTATTTACATAATACATATTCTAAACCTGCAACCCTCAAAAAACTCTTGGTAGCGTAATGGCTAGTGCACATGACCCAAACTCAAAGGGCGCGGGTTCCAACCTGGCCAGAACGCATCCATCACTTTGTCAGTTTTCTGATCTAATGTGCACATTGTTCCAATTACCATGTGGTAACAATGCTGAAGGAAAACATTTAGATGCAACCTGCACATCGAGATAACCGAGGTGTCAAATCTGCCAATCCACCTTGGAGAAATGTGGCGGGTATACTGTCCTGGTTCCCCTATAGTGGGAGGCCAGAGCTCAGCAGTGGGACATGTATGGGCTGTTATTATTATTAATATGATAATGTAAGAAATGGTTATTGATATAAAATATATTTTATTCTTAGTTACAATTCTTGTATATATATATATATATATATATATATATATATATATATATATATATATATATATATATATATATATATATATATGTCGCAGAAGGGCCGCGTTCTCACGACATCTCTTAGTTATTGCAGGTTTAGTGGGCGTCATCAGGATAAAATGCGAGCATAAAACACATGGCCAACGGTTTATACACTTTTAATTTAGATTCGATTAACATTTTGACATAGATTAGACCGAGCAGCAGGTTCAGGGCACCGCTCATACTTCCAACATCAATACTTTCTTTAAAATACTCCATGGTCCAACTCGACCTATTACCATCAACCGAATGTGCCACAAAAACTCCTCAGTCTACCCAAGTAGATACTACTCAAAGTATAGAGGGCGTCTGATCACGCTCCGCCATATACTCTGCTCTGATTGGTTGTTTATTAAATTACAATATTCATAACTTTTATTAGGTTAGAACGATCTTTAAGTTATAGAAACATTTAATAAATCAAATTAAAATAAATTAAGAATTTTAGAAATAATTAAAATGTAAACAAATGATATTGTGCGTTATACATCCAGTCAACAATACGTCCAATAATTATAGCTTCCCTCCGACATATATATATATATATTTATAATAGAATTCTGTGTATGAGTATTATTAGTATAATCATTTAATATAATTATCGAAATATAGCTAGCACTGTGGGTTGGAGTGAGAGAGGAGGAGCCTGCCTACCACTGGGGTGTGTCAGAGAAAGCGAAGCCGACAGACTGGTACTGTAACCCGTTACATAACAAAGCGGTTTACCCTCCCATAAGAAGTTATCACTTCAAAAAGGTTGAGCAAGGCTGTGTTATTTACATAAATTTGATATCTCCTCCCATAGAAAGTTTCCCATATTCCAGGATGTTAAGTAACTTATGTATTGTTTCAAGTTCTCCACAGTCACTCTTAATGTTAAGTGATGCTGTGATACAGAATGGAGCTGAGCACTATAGAAACTACTGAATCTATTAAAGATATTAGTTGGATATATTTCATTTTGCTCTTATATTTTTTACATTTACTCATAGGAAAACTGGCAAATGTATCCACTTCATAGTAAGTGAGTGGCCAATGGACATCTGCAACACCGAGAGCCAATGTGTTGCCCACCTCATTGAGTCTTTAAATATCTGTTTACAGCTTTTTAAAGAGCCCCATATTATAGTCCTCTGGGAACACCACAGGAGGGAATATATTTCACAGTTTGTCACATATGGCATGAGTTTGTGCTAAGTACAGTGGATGACTTCCAAATATCGAGGAAGTGTGAATGAACTCCCAATGGTCAGGGAGTGGTGTGTTGGTAAAATTGTGATATAGGCACCAAATCAAATAGCTCAGCAAAACACTCCCTGTTATATAGTACTTTCTTACAAAAATAAAAACCTTGATTTACCTTGAGTTCTATCATTTCTTTGACCTTATCTTCTTTAATCTGTTCTGGGTCTATTGGTTCTATGGCAATTAACATCTTAAGTGCTTTATTAAACCTTCTAAATGCTTCACATATTCTCTTCTGTTTTACCAATTCTACACCCTTCTCCTGTAGAGGAATAAAATGTTATGAAGATTTTACACCACAATGACTTCACCAAACACTAATGGTCTTATTCATATTGGGTTAGTGTAAGTTTGTAGGCTTCTTTCGTTTTCATAATAAACATATTTATCATATGATTTTGACGATAATATCAGATCTGGCTGTGCTTTAACACAGAGTGGCACGAGATAACAGGAAATTGAGTTTAGGGGTATACATATGCTTTATTTATTACATTAGACCTGTTATTTGAGCTAAGAAACATTTTTGGGTCCACCAACAAGTTTTGAATGAATAATGGGAAAAACAAAATATATGTTCAATAAACACGGTAATGTCATTTTTGTTAATAACAAAGCCTGATTTGTGTTTAGGAATACACTTACACATAACTTATAAACACTTAAATTGTTTTGGAGTTTAGTAAACTAGTTTTGAATTAGTTTATTGAATTTTAAATATGAAAATAAGCCACGGTAACGGCCTGGCGAGTGCTAGAACAGACTGGTCACCACATCACAATATAATGAATGTTTGAAAAAAATATATCTCAAGAACTACATGTCTCCTAGACATGTGGGTTTCAGAAGGGATAAGTACTCCCCCGCTACTTAAAATTCAGTGACTACTAATCTAAAGTTTAACCTCAGATCCTTACAGAATGAAATACCTTATGATATAAACTTGCTTCATAAAGTCTCTCCCAACCCCAATCACTAATAAGCTGTTCTTCCATAACTTCTCTTAACTCTATCTTACACGAAATTTCCTTCACGAGCGCTCCAACATTATCTCTATACACCATGATCGCCTTACATGTCTCACCGCAACACATTTGCTGTAATATCAACTCGAAATCTTTGTCAATAAACGAGTCGGAATCCCCGATTAGGACATTGCCGTCGAAAGTAGAACTGAATATTCGACTTTCAGCTTCTATTTCGCATTCGCCTGCCTCATTTTGGCACTGTATTTCAGAGACAGTGATTTTACACCGGGAATCTTCATAAGGAACAAGAGAGTAGTCACCCGGTGTTATTATCTTCTTACGTATCTCTCTATCCGGTCTTTTACTAATTACAGTTTCCTGATACATTTTAATTTAGGAATTTCAATCCCCAACCGCCTATTAACTATTTATTAGTTTTAGAAATCTTGTTGGATTTGAATTATTTCGCTTCTCTTTCTTGTATTGTATATTTGTATAAATAAAATAATGAAGTGTTTGCCTTAATTTTGCTGCAAGTGTCACTGTCAAAATCAGATGTAAAATCGCCTTAAACTGCATATTTAGTCTGTGTGTACGTAGACAAGGCTGTATGGAATCAGTTCCTTTGCATCATTTGCCTGCCATGCCATTAGATAATAAACAACATCAACACGCGAAAATTTGAAATTTTGATTTCATATTTTGTAATTTCTGTTTTGTTTGATCTTTAAATTATTGTTTTAATAATTTAATGCGCAAAAGTCCCGAATATAAATAATCAAAATTTATTTAGGTTTATTGTTACGTCACGTTGGTATAGTCATTGAAGATTTTTCATTTAGAAGGTATGTAAATGTAAATGAAATTATAATAGCAAATATTGTAATTCAATTCTTCATATTGTTGAGGTTATTACCTCAATAATATGAAGAAAAAATAATCCAAGTTCGTGGAGGGTTTACATAATTATTGACTATTGTATACTCAACTATACCAACATAACCTTATAACATTTTGATTGCTTATGATATAAATTATAATATATTATTTGTGTTTTGTAACTCTCTTGCTTGAACTTACATACTGGAACATTCAACTGAAACCCTTTACCCCCTTAAAAATGGCCTTCCATTGAGTACTCCATCTTTTGCAAATTTAATTAAAACCCTACAGATTTTGTAGAAAGCTTCCTATTCATTCTATTTTCGCTTAAACACGCGGGGAAAGTGCATACAATTTAGTTCAGTAGTATATGCTAGGTAATTTGTAATAAACCTGTGTTTGTGTTATAATAAAAGAAGTAAGTACTTATGATACACATGGACTTTTTAAGATAATTTAATTATGATCAACACCTGAAGTAACATCCAGGATTGTCTCTATAAAAGTTACTGAAACATTTTTTATTATTAAACATTACACTAAAATCTGGTCCACTAATCTGTGGTAATCTTTATGTGTATAAATCCTCATTATTATTTTAATTCATAGTGTTTTAAATTCATAATAAATATAAATGAAACTTATTAAGTAGGACACCATCTCTAGCTAGGGTTAAAACTCACATTATGCACGGTGCAATGTACATTTTTTGCCTTTAACCTGAGCACGGAAGGTTTGCCGATAGCCTCACGATGTCACCCGTCGATGGTCAGTAAGGTTAACAAAAAAGGTTACATAAATAGTTGTTGCAATAAATTTTATTTTTTTATTGTATCTACTTTACATAAGTAATACAATAATAGTAAGTAGTTATCGGAAAACCTGAGTGCAGCTTATACTTAGCCTACTTTAATTAAAATAATGCTTATAGTTATGTAGTGGGTGAGTTGCCATTTGTTGCTAATAAAGTTGTAACATATGATTTCAACTTCGGTAATAGCCCCCTTTACATGAGGGATGACTTCTACACAAAATCATGTGAAGCGAAATAAAAGTGATTTTATTGCATAAATGAAACAGAATTAACTTAACTTACAGAATTCAATTTATTTAATGTTTTTGAATTTTTATTTGCATTATTGCAAAATTCTTTTGTAACAACCAACATAATTTTGTATTGCTTGCCGAGCGCTTATATTCATTGAACTTTTATAAACTGAGAAGATTGGCGCTGATATTGGCTTGCACAGTCATGCCACAAGATCATGCCACAATCATGGACCAAACAATCTGCATAAAGCGGGGTAAATTAGTGTGAATAAAAAATGTGCCATAATAAGTAAATAAATAATTGGCAGAAAAACACACATATTGTATATCCCTAAATTAAGCAAGTTACGCTTGTATTATGGGTAATATACAACGGACTACTCTGGGGCCGATCCCAGTCCTTAGTAAATAAAAGGAAAAATACGAAATTTACTATGCCAGGAATTGAACCCGGAACCTCTGTGTTGCAGTGCGGTAGACCAGCAAAGGCTTAGTCCGCTCAACCACAGACACCATCAAATAAATCGTCGCTTTGTGGGGTAGTAAAAAGCAGAGTATTATTTTATTATCATGTTGTTCTCGCAACTCCTGGAGTCAACATCTAAGCAATACTACTAAACTAATTAACCTTCAAAACTTCAAAGTGTATTTCTTTGACCTCCTACAAGAAAGCGCTCCAACAGTACTGCCAGCAACTACCACTACCATAAACTGATGCAAGTGTACAAACTGTACATATCATGTCAATGAAAATGAAGTCTACTGTTAAAGAAGAAGAAGAAAGATATAAATATCAGAAGTCTTAAACTCTACTTTTCTAGAAGAAACTTAAATTGTGCTGCAGGTCATTTGCAGTTGTATATAATGTTTTTATTTGCATATTTCCAGATATAATGACATACCTCCTGAAGAGTGTATGGAGGAATGTTTTACGGAGCTCTCCTATCAGCAGATCCACATTTAGATCCCACAGTCGGTCTTCAGGTAATAAGAACAATACAAATAATATCATATAATGATATGGATATGAGATTTTGTATCATTTTTCTTTTGAATTAAGATTTATTGAATAAATAATTGTTCAATAAATACTGTTTAATCCATCAATCAATGAAATTAAATAAAATCACGTCAAATCATTTGATTTGATTTGATGAAATTAAAGTCCAATTACGATAGCATTCTAATTGGATTAGACTTTATTATTATTGCTGACACTTCTGTAAAACGTAACTTGTAGTGTCCTAGAAGTAAATATCAACTTTAATTATATAAAAATATATTTTATTCTGATACTGCTTAATAAGAATACTTGAATCAAGATGTTTATTTATCTATTTGCGTAATTTCTTCCATACTGGTATAATTAAAGTAGACTTTAGGGAACAGCGGCGTGGACTACAAACAACTCGAGTCTAGCACTACTTTAAAAAAAACTTGGTTGCGGCCAATGATATGCGTTGGACAATCGCTCGCTACTAGGAGAATTGCTTTCTGCTGGTTTACCAAAGTGCTACAAGTTGAAGCTTAAGCAAACTTTTTTTTTATTGCATGATGTCAGCAGACAGGCAGACGGCCCACTTGATGAAGAGCGGTTACCATCGCCTATGGACATTTGCAACACCAAAGATGCTACAAATGTGCTGCTGCCCTCTTAAAGGAGACTGGAACCTGGTACACTAATGCCGGAACACAACTCAAGGTTGTTATGGCGACATACTTTAGACCAGGGGTGGTAGCCATCCAGTCGGGCAAATGCCCTACCACCTGGCTGTGGGTTGTTTTGTCGCCTCTTACGACAGGCCGCCCGGCCGCAGGAAATTGTATTCTTTCTCCGTTCCTGCACGGAGAAAAACTTACTTTCCATGAGATAAACAAGACAACAACTGTGTTAATATTGTTCTCAATAAGCAATGAAGACTAATACTATACTATAACTATTTTTGGAAAATAAATTTTCAGTAATTTCCTATGGTCTGGGCGTTTGGGATCAGCTTCAGATTAGTACGCAGAATGTAGTATGTTGTACCCATAACACAAGCGTAATTTTGCTTTATTTCGGGATATATATAATATGTGTTTGTCTGCCGATTATTATATTGTATGTATTTCAAGACCACAGACCATAAAAATTCCCCAGACTTTTGGAGGGCTTGCGTGGGGCCATGGGGAGGCCAACACGTAGAAGCCTGTTGACAAATTTAATGTAAATATGGCGTGACACTGACCGGCGATTATCCCTTTCTACGCCATATAATAATGTTCCCAAGGTTAAGCCCCGGCCAGTGTAGGACTATTGTGGGAAATGAGAACAAAAAGTTCCGGGCTATTGGGGTAAACTACTAGTGGTACTAGGAGTCTGAGAATATGGGGACTATGGCATCTGCCCGTCTCAAAGTTCGGGAACATGGAAAAATGGGCAGACGGTGACTCGCCGCTCCTTATTACTGTAACAAATAGTTAAGTTCAGGCAAATTAATCTGACCATTCGATTGAACTGTGCTCTCCAACATGATGCTCTTCAAAATGTAGTGCCGTCTCGATAGGTCAAACGTGTCAGTTTCAGAGTTGACCAGGGTAAAGAGCCAGGACACCTTGATGACGAGCATCAAGGCGGCGCCAAGCCCCGCAGACGTGCTCGCGGCAGTGCAGGCCAACTTACCACTGCTCACTCATAAACACATGCTGCAGGCACTGAGATGTTTGTTCCAGATGCAAAAGGAGGGGAAGTGAGTTATTATAATTGGCTTTTTGTGCATCTCATGTTGTGGTGATTTGTGGTTAGGGTTGCCAACTATAATCTATAATAACGTATCCTACTTTATTTTTGGTAAATATACTTTTGCATGAAAAAAGTATACTCTATTTCCAATATTTACTCTGATGTGTTAAATGAAATACGTATATCGATAATTGGACCTACTTATGCAAAACAGAACCAATCCACAAACATGTCAAAATTGGTTAAGGAATCAGAAGGCTTTCAAAACGCCATTCTATCGACTCAATAAGAATCATAACGATTTGAAAACATTTACAGAATAAAACATTTTTATCACAAAGTAGCCAACCTACAAAACACCAAGAGCATAATGAACTAACAAGATCCATAACCCATGATAATCCAAAAACCTAAAAGGTTTACTTGAAAATATAGGATAAAATATAATATACAATATTCAACAAAACAAATCCAAAATATAGACACTTTTTATATGCAAAATTTTAATAAAAACTGCTTTTTCTCAAAACTGTCAGTATGTGGGTTGATTTAGACTAGGTGTGTTGCTGGGAAGTTTCTTTCGCCGTTTCTTCTCTCCCAGCCAAAACTCGTTGCGAGACGGCAGTAAGATAGCATAGGCCGCCGCGAACCGCCGATCCCGGTTCGCCGGGATCCTTCCCCTCGGGCTTTATATTACCCGTACTCAATTAGTTCATTGTGTCGCCCTGTGGCGGGCATCATCAGATTCATCCCCCAGTAATGAATCTAAAATGGCGAGAAGAAAGGGATAGGACATCTATAAACTGAATAAAAAATAAAATTAAATTGGGAAGTAAGGATACCTTCCAAATTTTTAGGATGATGAAAACTTGTTAGAGTGTGCTAGAAGCACACAAAAAATAGAAGAAAAAAATTTAAAAAAATCTTCCAAATACTTTATTTAAATAAAAATGTAGTACATTATTTTTCTCAAAAATAGTTGGCAACCCTATTTGTGGCTAAGGTTATCCTGTCTCATTCTAATGTGTGCTGAAATCCTGGCAATGATTTTCCGGGTCTTGTAATGTTTTCATGCTGTTGTAATTAACATGGGCTACCAGTAAAGGAAAATTATGAAAACATAGAAAACTTGCATATTGAGGTTTTGATGTTTGAAACCAGTTGATCTACCCTGGAAAAGTATGGTGGATATATAAATTTATTTTTCAGTTGATGCTTATATGTCTATATTATCTATACGAATACATAAAATTGAAGTGTCTGTTTGTAATCTCAAAATAACAGCTTTTTACTAAATGTATATTAAAGTATACGTTACATGTTACCTATATAAAAAATAAATTTTTACATGTTTTGTTTGTTTATTTGTACCGACTAATATCTGAAACGGCTGTACCGCTTTTGACGAGACTTTCACTGGCAGATGATGTTATACGGAGTAACCTAGCCTCCTTTTAAATTTAAGGTTCTGTGTAACAGCTAGTTAGTTAATATATTTTTTATTATTATATTATCATTTTTTTTCTTTATAACTTTGGACTATATTATTTTGTAATAATTAACATAATTTCTTTACAATTTTGGTATGAATATCAACTTTAAATTAGTAATAATCAGCTATTAAGTCATTAGCTGATACTGATCTAATATAAGAATGTTGTAAGAAAGTTGATGTATGTATGTATGAATACCAATGACAAAACAACTCATAGCCAGGTGGTAGGGCATTTGCTCAACTGGATGGCTACCACCACTGGTTTAGAGTATGCCGTTATAACAACCTTGAGTTGTGTTCCGGCAATAGCGTCTTGCAAATGTCTATAGGCCATGGTAGCCGCTTTCCATCAAGTAGGCCGTCTGTCTGATTGCTAAACTTGCAATAAAAAAAATCATTTATCACTTATGTGCACACTTGTTTGATAAGATTATAAAATACTAGGGGGTCCGGGAAATATTATCCTGCCCTGAAAAAACATAATTATGGAACTCAATTCCGGCGCCACTCTGTCCAACTGTGAGTCTAATCTATTCGGGGATCCACTCAAATTTCATCAAAATCGGTCCAGGAATTTAGGAGACTTCAGTGACATACACACAAACAGAAGAATTGTATATACAAATATTTTTCCAGGCTTGACCATAACTCTGAAGACCTCATCAAAGACCCGACCTTCAGCATCCTCTGTCAGAACTTTAAAAAGCATGCTCGTGCCCTAGAAGTCGGTGAAGCCATTGAGGCTACCAAAGTCCTGTCATATTTACAAGTTCCTGTCGACTCTTTGATAATGCAAACCATGCTTCAGATGGTCCGATGCAACATAAACTTCATGAACGTCAGACAGATAATGTTCTTCCACTTCATTTTAAGTAGATTCGAGAAGAAGAATCATTTAGTTGATGCTTTGAAGTTGGCATTACCGTTGGCCTTCCAGATTCATTTGCCTCTTGAGTTGGACAACCAGGACTTACCGCTACTAAGAGACATGCTGGTGTATTGTTGCACGAACGATTTGCCAGACCGTTGCATTAATAATGTGGTCACAGGCTTATTGCTGCATGACCAGGCTCTTGATGCCCAGTACGCTAAATCAATAAGCTGGTCGCTTTCCCAAGTGCATTGTGATAGCCGTTTTCCAACTAGAGTGCAGTTGCTGCACATTTGCTACGATATTTTGACACAGTGCATAGACCAGTTGTCGTATGAGGACGTGTTGAGGGTTGCGGCCAGGATTAAGGGGAAGGTGGTCGAGAAACGTCAGGAGTATTACCACGAGCAACTCATGGACGCGATAGCTGGTTACGTTGTGAAGAACGATTTGGATTTTGAGAAAGGGTTGCTGGTGGCTCGGGTGCTGTCGAGAATTGTAAGTATTGTTACAACTGGATACAACCAGTACAATCTGCACGATTCAATAACAGGCGCAAAGTCCGTCACTATATCACTTGTCGAATGTGCGTCTTGCTCGTAACGTAATCCTCGCTTGACTGCCTCTCTCCGCATTGGGACATTGCTTTATAATGCACCGATGCCATACCTGGCAAGCTTCGACGCAATGTAATAACAACAAGGATTAGTTCGACACTAATGACGGCCATAAAATAAGTACAATAACAATATAATGTTTTTCTAACTTAAAAATTATAAACACAAAGTAAATAAAAGAATTCCTAAATGCGGGGAGGTAATAAGCTGCGCTTAACGACAGGCAGGTGTGCGTTTCTTTGTCGTTATGTAAAAGTATTATCATTTTTTTTGAGTTGAGTTATTGAAAATAAGACTACGTTTTGACGGTTTTAAGCGTGGTAATTTATTATTCCGACGTTTCGGTCACTTTTCAGTAGCCGTGATCACAGAAGCAAAGATGTCTATTCTATTTTATTTTTGGCGATTTGGCTCCAACGCTACTGGCGCTGATTCGGCCAATGTCACAGTAACAGAGAATGTCAGGTGTGGGTTATTGGCAATAACAGCTCGAAAAAAAAAATTTGGTCGGTTTTCTTTCCAGTCGTAACTTCTGTGAACCTAGGGACAACAAGAAGCAAAGATGTCAATGAGTGTTGTTAAAGTTTTATATAGCCTGCCGGCCAACTTGTTCATTTTAATTGTGTTTATGGTTATTATTTACTCTATGGGAGCCTAATCTAATTGAACACCGTTTCGCAACATGATGTGGCTTGAAGAGAAGAAGCGGCGCGGGAACCGTCAAAACGTGGCTTTATTACATATATACTATTCGCGAAAACTTAAGAAAATATTATGTTGATTTATTGAGTTTACTCTGGGAATAGAGTGGAAAATTATCTGTTGGTAGGAACCATTCACAAATTACGGGACACGTTAAGGGGGGATTGGGGAGTTGGTTGACGAAGTGTGACATTATGTGACAAAGGTTGCAAGGGGTTCTAAAAACTTCAAAATTTTCCAACTCTATCCCTCCCTATGAGCATGGTGTTTGAATTATTAAAAAATAATCGAAACAGGTTTTCTCACCTCATATGAGATTCTTTCACCAGTGGAATGCTACGTTATTCCTAAGTGACATATATATTTGATTCTAATTAATATTAGGTATTTTTAATATTTTTTTTGATGCCCAGTGAACTGGGCACGTGTTAGCTAATTGATAATATTAATCTCTTATGTTTACATAAATAAGGTCGAAATAGAGGCTGATTTTCATTCAACCAGCTACAGATTTCAAAATATTCCTTTGTGTTGTGTGTGTCTTTATCCGTGCAGGAACGGAGAAAGAATAAGAAAGCTAGGTGGTGGTAGGTTACTAATGCCGGAACACAACTCAAGGTTGTTATGGCGACATACTTTAGACTTTAGGTGGTAGCCATCCAGACGGGCAAATGCCCTACCACCTGGATGTGGGTTGTTTTTTCTTGTCTTACATCAACAGGAATTTGTGTTCTTTCTCCGTTCTTGAACGGAGAAGGGAGGGCCTATTATCACGTCGTATCGATTAGTGAACTCGTCCTAAATGATTTCAAAATTTTAGGCTCACACAAATCTAAGTCTGATCGAGCACCTCTGCTACCAAGCAGCGTCGAATCCGAACGCTTTAGCGAACGCTCGCGTCAACATCGTGTTCGGATTCGTCAACTGCCTGTCCAATAATAACTACACGCCGAATGCCGATCAATGGACCGAGATCTGCAGACAGATATCCATAAATCCAATATTAGATTCGCACACTTTTGCCCTCCCCTGGACGAGGTTTTGCCTAGAACTGGCGTCCCTAGGCTTCTATAGTGATAAATTATTGGATAAAATATTCACACAAGAGTTCTTGGAGGATTATCTGGCGAGGGAAGAGAACAGGCTGGATTATCTGCAGTTGTTGACGCTCCACGAGGCAGTTAATACCTTTCATAGTGAGGAGTACAAGTAAGTTCTTAGTTACTTTTAAAGGCTCTTACGGTGACTAATGCTCGTTATAATGAAACGTCAAAACACAGACACTGATGGTAGGATCGGTCGTACGGCTTACATAAATGAATATAAAACGAGAAAAAATGTGTATGTACTTATATACACGCGTTAGAAGTTATACTTCTTTGGCGTATCAACATAAAAACCTTTTCAAAAATTTTGTCTTTTGCCTTTTTCTACGTTTGTAGAAAAAACCACACTAAAAACTAAAATGTTGACTATAGCTAACTTCAAGATGTCGGTTGACTATAGTTAACTTCAGGGTGTCGGTTTTACGTGACAGTGTGCGCGTGCATCGTAAAAGTATAACTCAAAACTAAAATGTTGACTAAAGCTAACTTCAGGGTATCGGTTGACTGTAGCTAACTTCGTGGTGTAGGTTTTTCGTGTGACGGTGTGCGCAAGCATCGTAAAAATTTACTCTCATCATTTTTCCCTAACGCGCCCAAAGAAGTATAACTTCAAAAAGCTGTTTTTTTATTTTATAGATGTATAGGTTTTGCGTTTGACCACTGTCTCACCTGATATTGAGTGATGACGCAGTCTAAGATGAAGCACTTGTACCTAGAAGATACCTATTCACTCGTGACTTGAAGACTTCAAGATTGTATTTGTCAGGTAAAACAGACTCCGGCAAATTATTCCACTCTTCAGCAGCGCGCACCAGAAAAGGTAAAGCAAAACGCTTGGTTCTGACTGCTGGTGTTTCCACGATGTAACGGTGACTGACAATAACTGCTGCTGATCCTTAAATTGAGCTATTTGATGATAGGTAGTAACATGATAGATTATTATAGATAAGAGGTTAGCGGTTGAATAGTGTCTAATTTGATAAAAATACTTTTCTAGATAACTTAAAGTTCTATGTAGTATATAGTCAACTATAAGGCTAGGCTCGAGCGAAGATCAGCGTTGCTCCAACAGACCAACAATAATGCTTAGTCTTTCCGTTATTTTAAATGTTGCCTTATTGTTATTTATTTAGGTTTATGGCTTGGCAACTAGGCCTTTAAGCCAGATCTTAGTTTACAATATAGTTTCTTCATTTTCTTAAGCCTATGTGTGGCACAGCTGAACTGTAGGTTGTAAGCTGGTGCCATTCAACGGAGTTCTTGTGACAACTCAAAAGGCCACATTTGACTATACAGTTCACATTTATCACAGAACACATAACCACTACTCAAAAACTATCAATATCCTACAACGATAGATAGATAGTTCGTTTTAGAGTAATTTACACATTTTTAGAAAATAAAACTGACAGCACAACATTCCTTTCAGTTCCCGCCAAAAACTCTGCTCATGTTGCCTATCTATGGTCGTCCTAGAGTTGTTTTCTTTCTTTCTTTCTAAGAACGTTGCAATGTTTTTAGGTTACCGCAAGAGATCTTGAAGAAAGCAAAATCAGTGTACCCATTGTCGCCATTAAGTGAGGAGCTGGAGAAGCATCTGGCGCTTGGTTTGGGGGGATCGGAGTACGTCACCAGGAATGTGGTGCTGCCTTGTGGAATAGTCGCTGGTGAGATTATGGCGTTTGTGACATTATATTATTATAGTGAATTAGTTGTACTTATCAGGCTCGAAGGACCAAATTACAATCTTGAAGATTTTAAAGATCTTCTTTATTTAGTTTAAGAATTGGTCAGTGGCCACTAAATGTGGCCTAGATTCGATTCCCGGCAGTTGTGGATATAGTCTTAAATGCTGTTTAGTCTGGGTGTATTGATATTTAAACAAGAGTCATATCCGAGAGTGTTTACCGCAATTTTATCGTAAGGGACTTTTGGGCCATAGTATATTTTTTGTTGCAAAAGGTAGTTAACTATAGTTATATATATATTATAGTTAACTATTTTTAAGACTTAGGTTTTGATTCAGTACGGTCTACTCTTCTATGTAATAATATGTGAAGCAAAATCTTTGTATCCCTTTTTACGAAAATTGCGCGAACGGAGGCGTATGAAATTTCGCACACTTATAGTGTATATAAAGAAGGACTGCAGAATGTTTTTTTTTAAATTATGCATAAAAATACATTAAATAAGTAAAAAAATATTATACGACTACCATGTATTTGACACACACGCATATATACTCTTTTGTTTATCTTTAAAGTCAAATTAAGAGTGTAGTCTTGGCGAAATCTGAATTTGACCACAGAACTTTTATGGCAGTCATTAGCCAGGTGTGTCGGATTAAAGTCGACTTAGATACGGGGACATTGCATCTGTGCAGTATAAAGCAATGCCCCGCTTAAGGGACGAGGCAGTCGAGCGCTAACCACGAGCGAAGCAAGACGTGTGTACTACAATCCAGAATCATTTAGTGACGGACTTTGCGCGTGTTATTGAATTACGACCTTCTAAATGTTTGCACTTGTTGTTGTGTTCGGCTATATTTATACCTGTGTTATACCTGTTTGTACAGTTCTAATAAACTCATATAATAATTCCAACGGTATTTTAATTCGAGTCCTGAAACTAATAATATGTTACATTCAGGGAGGTAAGTGTTTTGACGAAGCTGATCTCCACTCTGCCTCATTGCGGATTTGTTTTGCCTCTTACAGATGTGTTCATATGTCTGAAAGGAGGGTTCCCTATGGAACTCCACGCAAATGTGAAGAGTGGTTTGAAAGTGCCAATCGAACACTTGAACCTATCACCAGGCTCAGTTCCGTGAGTATCCGCACTGTACTACTCTATACTATAATACATCGGTAAATGGTTCGATTTTGTATAATGTGTTTTGTTGATTGAAATCATACAACTCATTTATAAATGAGCAATACCACAACACTATATTTTTGGCGGGAACTAAAAGGAGATGTTGTGCTATGCAGTTTTATAAAAATGTGTAAAATTGCTCTAAAATGAACAATAGTTGCAGGATATTTATAGTTTTTGAGTAGTAATTATATGTTTTTGTGAGAAATGTGAACTGTATAGTAAAATGTGGCGTTTTGAGTTGTCACAAGAACTCCATTGAATGGCAGCAGCTGATAACCTACATTTCAGCTGTGCTACACATAGGCTTAACAAAATGAAGAAACTATATTGTAAACTAAGATCTGGCTTAAAGCCCAAGCTACCAAGCCATAAACCTAAATAAAACGACATAAAAAAGATAGACGGCAGCTGTCATTTTACTTCGGGTAGTTCAAAATCACAGTATAATGGAGATTGTTCACAAAAAATTGCCCTCTGATTTTATATTTTTATTATGTAAAATAGGGTATTTTAAGATACTAATTTGAATATTTTTGTATTTTAAGCGTTAGTTTTTTTATAATTCGATTTTAAAATTATTTCTCCGATGACGTCATAAGGGACAAGTTTACATTGATTTCTTTGCCTAGAAAACAAAAATAATAAAACTTACTAATCATAGTCATCTACTACTATTTAAATGTCACTGTCATTACTCATTACGTATCGTGATCATTTTAGTGTTTTTTGTCGCTACGCTTATAATTTTTCGTGCTCAACCATTATTATTTTCTATAGTTATCGTCAATGTTTTTAAAGTGATCGTTAGGGAAAAAACCATGTTACAGAACTTATTGCACAGCGGCATCTTTTGACTTGTAAGTGTTTCACTATAATACTAAATAGAACTTTTAAATATTCCAGAGTGTGTTTGCTGAATTTCAAGCAAGGCTGCTTCTCATTGAACAGCAATCGCCTGCGTGGCATTTTCAGGTTAGTCCTGGACATCCTGGATAAGCAGGGTTACGCGAGTGTAGCCATCAACACTACAGAGTGGGTGAACTCACCACAATACGAAAGGACTCCCTATCTCATGCGTGAAGTGGGGTACAAATGCGGAGAGATTGGGTTGAAATTAAGTGCGACTTGAATAATATATTTTTTTACTTAGATTGTATTAGAGCCATGTTATGTTGAGTTTGGTGATTAAAAGACTGTTGTTTATGTTTCTATTACCCAACATGGCTGGTTCATATATCCAATACCTGTCTGTGGCGAAGTTATGGGAACAAAATGAACGACAAAAAATAATTAATTCACAAGCATGTAAGAATATACTGATGTCTGACGAACTAACTAAATCTTATATATAAAAATGTATCTTTGTCTGTATGTCCTTTATAAAGCTATAAATTTCATCATGTGATGATCTTTAGCAAAGTTGTTGTGCATGAGCCAGAGGTTTCTGAGTTGGTTCACAATTGGACCCGGTAGATGGCGCTGCAGTCGGCATATTGCTTGAAGCTTTTCCGGGCCGGACGAAGTCTGCCGGGACAGCTAGTTCTGAATAAAAGCGTCTAAATCGTACGTACCTATACTACATGACCCTTTTAGGGGGGGGGGTCTTCAGAATACCAAGCTTGGTCAGGTCAGTCACAGGGACGAGGGTGCCACTTGGGTTTTCGTCACGTGGTAATTTCACCTAGAAAAATCTGTCGTTTTTCGGCTATGTTCAAATTTGGCGCGGAACGTATAGCGCTTTTTGAATAGCCATTGAGCCAATCATTTTTGTTGAACTATGTTTGCAAAAAAAATTATTTAAAATCGTAATTATGAATTAATACGTGAAAATTATGATAGCTGGAAACTTTGCAAAAAAATCTTGTGTTTTTAATTCCGCAGTTCTGTCCTGCTTTTGGCAAAAAACAAACTGAAATACCAAAGCGAAACTAGGCTTGTCATGAATAAAACACGTTATATTTCGACAGTGTAGCTTTATTAGAATATTATACACATACGAACATGATTTTGTTATACAAACAAAAACTAATTAACGCAACATTAATTTGAAACGACGTATTATAATAATTATTCTAAATTACATTTCATTTGACATACTCTAATAATTTATTCTACATAAAAAAATTACCTAATCTCATTTGCACAAAATACACTCAAGTTATATGAATGTCGCTAACTTTATTTATAAACTTTGCAGAAAGTGTATTTTTGAAGTGATAACTTAGGAGAGAGTAAACCGCTTCGTTACGCAACGCGTTACGGCGCCAGTCTGTCTGGCTTCCCTTTCTCTCACGTATACGGCAGGCTCCTCAAACGATTTCAATATTAAATAGTTCAACTTGATTAATTTAAGCTATCACTTCTGTCGGGCGTCCAGAGACGCACATTTTTTTAAAAAGTGTTTTGATTTTATGCAAACGAGCTTTGCTTTAAGCAGTCAAATACTTTGACTAGCTATAACCTTACCCTATAAAGCCAAAACGTGACAAGAACATAGAAATTTGGCACAAAAGAGCAGATAGGCAGTTTTGTTAAGAGTGGAAGTTAGGCACTTACGGCTTCTATATACATAAATTTATTTACAAACAACGCCTGTGAATTAAAATATTGCTAAACTCGGCTCACCGTTCACGTAGTTTTCTCCTAATGACTGACTGTTGCTATCTCTTTCACTAGCACACGATTCTATTGCCGTCGCACTCGCACTATAGCAACTATAGAGAGCACGTACGCGAGTGAGAGAGACAGGCAGTGTTCGATCATGATATGCAATCCCTGCATCACGATCAGACTATAGCAAGAATTAAAATTATATATTTTAAACTTCTATGATGTATAAAAACTCTAGATAATAATTTTATCTCGTGTTATTTTATCTATCCTGTAACTATGGAAATGCTACTAAGACTTTAATTCCTATTTAGTTAAGTGGGACTATTTTGAGGTCGGGACTTTGGGTCTGTATAACATAGTTACAGACCTGACCCCAAAGTATTTAATTTCATTAAGTGAGGTTTGAGTATTAGTACAGAAAACTGGAAATCCAAATGTTTTTGAAAAAAATTAAGCTTTATACAATTGAGCAATTCTAATACTTGCGAAGGCTAAAGATAGTGCACTGGAAAAAGAAATTCTCACAACCGTACAAATATATACTATTTTATTGCTTTATTACAGTTATTACTTAAATACATCACTATTGTATATTGTATAATATTTTTATGTCGTCGTGGTTTGATTTTTCAATCATCTATCTTTATTGTTGTTGGCTCCAAGGCCTTTGGCATTGATTTTGCCAGTGTCATAGTAAACGAGGCAGGTGTTAGACGACCATCAGCAATATGAATTATAAACTGACCGTATGCAAACGTTAAACAATTTAGCCTTATTCAAGCAGTTGCAATTTTTAATTTTATCGTGATATATTTTATTTTACGAATAAATATTGATGATTGAAATATCGGCGCCAAGTAAAAAAAATATTTTTTAAACATTTGTTATTTATGTTTTGCTTATTTAGAATTATACTAGTATCTGAAATTGTTGTTAAATTGTACACTTTTTAAAAATTGATGTAAGCATTGAGATAACTACAATAAATGTAGACGATCTAGTGTTTCAATGAACTTGGAAGGATAAATAACACTAAAACTAAAGATCTTTTATTTTTATAAATTTTGATGAATAATTTTTCTTTAATGATATATTTGTCACCAGCCACGAGTAAATAGGCTAATAAAATTTAAAATGTTAAAACTTTTCCACAGCACATGTAACTATTAATTATTATTAATTACTTTGTAATAATCGAATCAATCGTTCGTCAATCACAATAATTTCTAGAAATAGTGACTTCTTTCTTGAGATTTGTTTTTAATAAGTCCGAATACACATTCTACAGTATGGCTGCTGCGACTTCGCTTCAAATTTTTTGTTGGATATTTCGGAAAACTACATTGTATGTGTCATTATCATACATAAAACAGGGTTTTGTTAATTGTCACGTTGTTACCAAAATTACAATGAGTGTAAAATTCTAGAATAATCAAGATATATGCAACATCACTATAATTTTTTGGTTATTATTTTCTTTAAAATCTTAGGGTGTTGCCTGGAAGAAATCGCTTTGAGCAGTAAGGCAGCTATGTATCTATATTAATTATCTAGGTTTAAGTGCATGTTGAACAATATAGAGTTTTCCATTCATTTATTAATTCCTTACTCTGCGAGTTACACAAGCATTATTCATGGCGGTTTCTATCTTATTATTCATTCATTTGCCTTACCATTGGTTGAATTTTGACATTTCCATACATATAATAATAAAATTGACGTAAGCTTTATAGTCTATAATTTCAAATTTTAAACGATAGTAGCGCAAATGAACGGTCGACAAGATATAGGAACTGGGCCTGACGCAATGGCTGCATCGTAGAATGTGCATCCAGCCTTATTTGTTTCGCTAATTATATTGTTTAGTGTTCTCCTACGCTTTTGAATGAATTAAGAAGCTTTATTTTAATGCAGTTGTTATATTTATGACAAATTAAAAATTTCATTTTAATTAATTCGTAAATTTATAGAAAATGTTCTTGGAAAAATATCAAATTAAGAGCTATATACTCTTCAATGATTTGGCAACATTATTGAAATAATATGCGACTTACACAAACATCTTTGATGGTATAAATTGTCAGATATTACGACAATTCCGTATTCTACGAATCTTAAAAATAAAATCACGATTTTTTAAAATTGAATATGTATTTTATTTTTGATGTATTTTATAAAATAATAATGACTTCTTTTTGTCTTTATATATTTTAAAAAAATGAAAAAATTTTGTTTATAAATAAATACAGTAAGGGATAATATTATGAGTTTCACAGAAATTTGATTATCATGTCATATACATTTCATTTCATTATCAAGAAAAAAAAATCCATGAAACCTGGCTTGAATCAAAATGATATTTTCTTTTGTGAAGAATTCGTAATATTGTTGAAATTCGGAGAATACAGTTTATCGTAAGTAAATTATGGATTTGTCTCCAAAATATAGTACGCGCCAGCGAGATGGATAACGCCATCTAGATAACTCCTTAAACGAAAGTTGCAGCGGCATTCAAGCCTAAATACGAATACATATAGCCAGGGCTTTTTTGTGAGGCACTCAGTGCCCTTAAAGGAATTTCTAAAATATAGAAAATTTGACCTAAAAAATTAAACAACAGCACAAAATTATGGGCTTACAATTTTCGTGAATTAGCGTGCCCCAAAACCGAAATGACATAAAGAGGCCTACATATAACTAAGCTCGGTTGAAGACGAAATGGACATATCAATTATATACATATACACTCAAAATAAAGACATGATAATATAAATTTCCACGTTTCTATTAGAAGTTATACTAGTGCCATATAAAATTCTTATTATTTTACATCCCTTTCCGAATATTTTTTTTAATTTATACCGTATTTCCTAATATCATTTGCTCAGCACAATATAGTACGTTTCTTTTGTAGGCAGAAAACCTTTGGATGTACTGGAGACGTGATTTTGTTAATCGACGATGATTTCTTGAAATATCTTCCACCAACAATAAAAACATACTGTAGGTAATGTTCTGCATGTTTAGAATGAAATCGTCATTATACAAAATTTCGCATAAGATATTACCGCCTTGTAGCGAGACTATATATAATGCAAAAACTCTCACAACGGTAGTACTATACTAATATATAAAAGTCTCGTGTCATGGTGTTTGTGGTACTCCTCCCGAAACGACTTAACCGATTTTAATTATTGTTTTGTATATTTCGTAGGTATCGGAATAAAGTATCTTTTACCCCCCTCCAATGGTGTGTTTTCTATGGCAGGACATCGTTTGCCGGGTTAGCTATTATACTATAATAGATAATTATATGTCACTAGTGTCATTATACTTTTGGTGGCGAAGTATTTGACAGCAATATTGAAATATTTACGTTAGTGACGTTGATGACATGCTATATGAATAATGATTACGTGTGAAATATTTGTTGAATTGTATGTATTTTGCGATAGGTTTTAATTTCTCCAGAAAAATCGCAAATTTCGTTTAGTGTCGATTTAATTCTAACCATACAATTGAGTTCTCAAAAAATAAGAAGAGAGGAAAGGCTACAACATAAAATACCGATTCTACGAAAGCACAAATTGGTCGATCTGCTCTTTGAGAGGAGACGTGAGATTTGAAAAAAAGAAGTTAGAAGCTACTTTAAAATTTAATGAAAATACCACTGTACTACCTTTTATTCAAATTTGCAGCCTTTTCACTGCAAAGATATGGTTATTTTGATTATTAAATAAAAATATTATATATACTTCGATATGTTACATTATTCTCGCAAAGGCGATATTACTTGTTGATTTTTTTCATGCTTGCATGTAAGTGACTATCGTCGCTCATGGACATCTGCAACACTAAGGGAGCCGTTGCGTTGCTTACTTCGTTGGGACTCTAAATATCTGTTTGCGCCCTTTTTGGAGAGGGTATATAGGGAAAACGCGGGAGGAAGCTCATTCCATAGCATGCTCACATATGACATAAAGGAGCGAGCGCCACGTACAGTGGAGGACTTCCAGGTGTCAAGGAAGTGTCGATGAACTCAAAGGTTGCGTTCCATCAGATGCTCACAACGACCACGATCGCGATATTTCCCGATCCACCTCTTGACGTGTCGTTGTGAGCATTGCGTGAACGAAATTCATGACGTCATCAATGACGTTTTCGCCACGACAGTAACGACCGCGGTCGCCATGTGGGACGACAGTCGCCGGCGAGCAGTGAATAAACTTATAACATTAACATTTTAATGACAATAGACTACACATTAGAAAATAAAAACCCTGTTAAATTACATTAATATATAAAGGGAGTAAGTAGATTTGATAGTGCAGTACAACAAGTGTCATCAAGCTCTCCGCATACGAAATAATTTGTCATTTCAATCAGTTTCTTGGGTTTATTTATAGAGTTCAGCAGACAGGCTGACGGCCCCTGGAACCTGGACACAACTCAAGCGGCATACTCCAAACCAGGGGTGGTAGCCGTCCAGACGGGCGAATACCCTACCACCTGGCTGTGGGGTTGTTTCGATGCCTTTTACGACAGACCACCCGGTCGCAGGAAATTGTAGATTTTTTATATATAAGTGCCGTATATACTTTTATATTTATTAAGTAACTTTTTGACATTACAAACAGACACTTCAATTTTACTTATTTGTATACTTATTTTATTTTTTGTGTATTATTATTTATACTATACTTGTTGTGAATTTCTTATTATTATATGAAACCATTTCTAAATCAAAATTATTTTTTGCGACACATTCGTAATATTGTCTTAATTCATATTGTTCGTAAGTAAATGCTGTCAATAAATAAAAGAGCCTTTACCGCCATTCTAAACTATTATTTTGTTTTAAGACTCAGTTTTAGTTACTTAAGACCCTAATAAATCAAAAACTGAATGTTTTAAAACAAAATAATAGTTTAGTATACGTTTTGGAACGAAGACTATATTTAGATCCCAATGTCGCTTACGATAAATGGCGGTTAAGATTCGATATGTTCAAATATATGGTGATGTGAGAGCGAGATAGCGAGCATGATTCAAGTAGCTCCTTAACTGAAACTTTTCATAAGTAGCAATTATCAAATTCAAAAGTTTTTGTTCAAAGTAAGGTCCACTGAAGATCATTTTTTGAAGGTCATTATATGTCAAAGTCCTTCCTATTCTGTGTAAAAGTTATTATTCTGAGGATTTTACCAACAAACTGTTTCATGCACGGAGAGGAGGCCAAGCACTTTATACCTTTTACGGGTGTTTCTATATGAATATGTGGTGCTAGTCTTTTGTTGGTTTTTACACAAGTAACATCCAGAGTCGATAATTAAATCGCCCAAGTTAATTTTACATCCTCACAAAAAACTGGCATTTTCATATTCATTTCAAAGATCGTTATCAAACTATCGTTTTTGTGCTGAAACATTCCCGCCAATAAATGTACACGAAGAATTTTTAGAAAAGAAGTTACAAATCAAAACTCTTAAAACTCGCTTGTCTTGTGAAGATTATTTCGCATTTTTAGCGAGTTTTGAAAGTTAAACAAAGTTTTTCTTTGGCTATTACTAATACTAACAGTATTGTCAAATTTGAAGTAAGTGGGGAAACAAAATATTGAATACATTGATAAGATATTTCAATCTACAATAATAGTAAAATATTCTCTATTCGTGATTTATGAAACCTGGCCTAAAAAGAACTATAATGAACTGTTAACCAATTAATAGATTAATAAGGTCTATCAATGGATCTATTATTAGACTATTAATTTATTAATCAATTGATATATTAATAATTAATCAAATAATAATATTAATGTATTATTCATCAATGGATCTATTAATAGACTATTAATTTATTAGTCAATTGATATATTAATCAAATAATATATTAATGGACTATTAATCAATGGGTATATTAATAGACTATTAATTTATTAATTAATTGATATATTAATAATTAATCAAATAATATATTAATGGACTATTAATCAATGGGTATAGTAATAGACTATTAATTTATTAATCAATTGATATATTAATAATTAATCAAATAATATATTAATGGATTATTAATCAATGGATATATTAATATACTATTATTGATTAATCTATTAATCAATTGATAGATGATTAATCAATTGATCTATTATTCAATTAATATATTAATGGACTGCTAACGAAATCTAGTTTAGTAGTAGACATACTTCTATAGTAATAGTCAAACCAAATAGGGATTTTAGGGAGGTGTCTTTGAATGCAGGCTATATTTCGAAAAGAGTTAAAAGAAAAGACCTGTTTTAACTAAAAATCGATCGTGTACTTGAGCCATAATTACAATTTTTTATTAAACTTTTTTTACGATGTTTTCTTTTTAAAAAAATATTAATAATTAATAACATATAAATCATAGACTATAATTACAATGTTATTTGATATTACTTTTAACGAACATACATAATTCCAACACGAATTACAGTTTAAAAAAATATATTGTTGTTCTTTTAAAATATAATGTTCTATTAATCGATCATAAAAGCTGACATGAAATCTGAAGTTTACCTTGATAACATGGTTTTCTTTATTTCTTTATTGAAAAGTTGTCTTCACAAATATATACCCATGGACACAGAAAATGCATCAAGTGCAAGATGATTTGCAAACATTCAAAAATTTTGTGTTTGTTACATTGAGAAAATAAATATTCGAATCTTATTATAAAGAAAGTTCCCAACGAAGTCTTCATGTGTAGATTAGTTTCAGGAGCCAATTCAAATTTTGTCATAAAACAATTATTTTATATTCAAGCAAATATTTTTGTAAATAATAATTTATTGCTCACTTGTATTTTGATGCAATATATGTATGTGTATTTTTCGAAACATATTTCAGTAAATGAATATCTGAATATTTGATAAGAAAAAATTTCTTAAAGTTAGCTATTTAGAAAGTCGTTTATAGTACTGTGAACACTGTAAAATGAATAGAATCTTAAGTAGAAAATGTTAAAATCAGAACATTGTATTTCAAAAAAACATCACAAACAATAATCTAACAATTAAACAAACTATAATATTTTTCTTTATATAACTGTACAAACAACCTTTTTATTTGAAATAACTATCCGCCACCTGCCTTTAACCACATTTTTATAATAATTATTTTTTTTATTACGCCATTTATTGGCATCATATTCTTATGTTTACATTCATAATTTAAACTGTTTAAATGTAACTACCACAATAGCAGACTTACCACAGCAACGTCCAGACCAGAACAAATATAAACGCGGTCCAAAATCTACCAGTTCCAATCAGTCGAATCTACAATCGCAATGTAAAGGCAGCCTTAATAACTAATAGACTAATTTAAATAAGTTATTTAAAAAAACTTCCATCAAATTATTTAGCGATAAAAAAGTTGTATTTACTTTCCTCTTTAATACAATAATAATGGTAACTACAAAATAATAATTTACACACGAAGACAATAAATGGCGTAAAATTAACTCACTAAGACATAGATTTATTTTACATCACTTATAAGCGATGAGAAGATTTGTCACACAGTTCTTTGCATTCAAAATGACGTTTGCATTAGTTCAACATTCGTTGATTTTCAAAAGCACATCCCGAAGCAATGCAACTGGATAACTAATTCAAGTTTTAACATATTGCTAACAGAAAATCCTAGCTTTTATACAAATTTTATTTATATTTTATACAAATAAAACGATTACAGAAATCAAAGCAGTAAATTTATTTGTGTTTTCGTTTATTTTCCTTTTAAACTGATAACCCTGTACTCTACGAATAATAACATAAGCGAGTGTATTACTTGTTAGTATACAAACGACGGACGCAAAATGAGTCTAGACCAGAAATTATGCTTTATTTCAGATCATATACTGTTCAGAATGGGGATTAAACTAAGTCACGTCGTAGAAGACCAATAATATAACCATTAAATTAATCACCTATGATTGATCATTGAATCATTTTTATTTGTATAAACTAGACTCTTAGAAATATTATTAAATGTCAGTGACCCAATTTTATTGCTCCAGAGTGTATGTATTCTTCGAATACGTCCTCTTTACTATAACCCTGTATAAACCTGTAAGTTTTCATCTATGAGCATGTTCGCTACAAACATAGTTTATCATAAATTTGCCAAGAATTAAACGTATTCTTAAATTATCTAACGCATGCAGTAATATTGTATTTTTGGATATTTTTATTATAGGTAAAGTAAGTAATTTAGAATGTAGAACATGAGTTCACCAATAACGCGCAATACCTACATTTTGACATGGAAGGTTGGTATTCTGTATGCTGGGAACAACAATAGCAGTACTTTAGTGTTTTGCTTAGATGGCATAGATGATAGATGTCACTTCTGAAAATTCATAAAACTGCCGAGACAGTATGGCCACGTTTTACTGAATATGTGAAATACCCCTAGAATGAGTAAATAGTGTCGAAAAGTTCAGTTTTATGTTCTTTACAATCGAAATACAGCAGAAAATTTTCTTTTCTCCCTGCAATATTACTGGCCGAAAGTTAATTTGTCAATCATGAAGAATATTGAACAATTGCAAAACTTTTGAACAATATCACACTAAACAATCCGTAATAAAAACAAACACTTATAGAGTCTTTATTTAATACATATACACAGCACACGTACACAGACGCGTTCAGTTCGCAAATCGAGAGATATGTGTCATTAATAGACCTTTCGCGAGTAAATTGCACGCACTTTTCCACGCCGTCACATCACTAATAAAATGTTGTCAACATACGACGACTTACGAGCGTGTGTATGCGATTTTATATTTAAAAAACAATTATCGTTTATTTTATGATTCTCGTCATTATTCGTAGCTTGTAGGAGCTTAAAGAGTTGTTAGTAAACTTTAAACAGTAAAGCATTGTATAGTAATAAGGATTTGCTTTTAACAATGTAGGCGGAATTAAACAACTACAGCCAGTGTTGTTATAATTCCAAAGTTCGAACGCGTTATTATATATATTTTTAAAGTCGTAAAATGATTTCAACGAATTCCACGCACATTTACACGCATTCCATAAGAAACTGATTAGGTGAACATATGACAGCTGACAAATATTACACGCGTATACATACATTGATATGCATGTATTCCAAACTTCAAACGTAGAACTACACGCATATACACGCATGAATACCCACGTATTCCACCCTTGAAATGTAAAATTATATGTACTCCACAAATAATTAAATAAACATACGCATATTGGATTACACGTGTCCCATAGTAATTTACTCGCATCTCGCGTGTAATTACTCGCATTAAGTACTAATAACGTATATATTTGGTTGCGATCTCTCGAATTTGTACTTCGTGATGGTACCTGTCTCGTGGTGATGTTGTGGTATCCCACGTGTAGCGTGTGGGTGCATCACAAGTGCTTGTGTTTCCCGTTGAGGGTTGGCGTCGTGGGCGTCGAGGGCCCGATGGCCCTCTCGGCCGCCGCAGTGGCCGCGTGCGTGAGGCCCGCTTGGTACATTGGCTTCAATAACTGGGAATAATAACAAAAGAAGTTATAAATGTGCATTTTTGTTTTAAAAAACTAGCAGTAATGTGTAATAACTCCTCATTTGCCATCATAGCCACTGTAATCATTAAGTAAACAATACTTACATTATCCCAAAGGAAGTTGGCGGTGTCATCCACAGCAACACCTAACTCCCTCATTTCACCGCTGTACCTGGAAGACAAATAGTCTATTAACTCCGGCATTTAGTCACGTCATTGTAAGGCTTAAGCTGTGTTTCTGAGTTTTGTATCGTTTTTAAACTTTGAAGAATTTTGAAGCATATCGACTGAAAATTTATTATATTTTAGTAGGTCTTTAACTAAAATTTTGCAGTAGCTATAAAAATGCCTTTCATATGAGTGCAAATATGGGAGGACAAAAGTAGTTCTGTTGTTTTATTTTTATTATATTATAAATATAGTTTGTGGTAGGTTTATTTTATTTATTTAGGTTTATGGCTTGGCAGCTAAGCCTTTAAGCCAGATCTTATATTACAATATAGTTTCTTCATTTTCTTAAGCCTATGTCTAGCACAGCTGAACTAGGTAATCAGCTAGTGCCATTCAACGGAGTTCTTGTGACAACTCAGAAGACCACATTTTACTATACAGTTCACATTTCTCACAAAACACATAATTATTACTCAAAAACTATCAATATCCGACAACTATTGTTCATTTTAGTGTAATTTTACATATTTTCAGAAAACAAAACAGCACAGCATAAAAATTCCCTTTGCGGTAGGTCGACATGGCAGTTTTGTAGTGATGTGACGTCGTCATAGACTGGGTAGTCGATATCGATTATTTTCTTTAAAATGCAATAAAATAAGAGTAAAAATACTATATTTCTATTCAAGCAATATTTACCTGATGTAGGCCCACAGGACGAGCGTGAGCAACGCCAGCCCCATGGCCAGGTTGCACATGTTGGCGACGGGGTAGAGGCCGACCAGCCCGAACACGCCGCTCATCACGTAGAAGAACAGCGCGATCGCGAAGAACACGGAAGGCGTGCGCGCAGCCTTGAATATGTTCTTGCTCTCGTTGTGAGCTTTGAACTGCATGAACTGCTCCTCCAGGTCCTGGAAACCAACCAATTATTATAAAATACTGAGTTTTCCCAAACCCAGGTGTTTGCCACTAGTTTAAAGAGCAAGCTTTAATACAGATTACATTGTATTAACTCTATGTTAGTTAGTGCTATTTGCCGCAGGAAGATTCACTTCATTTTAAATCGCAAACTATGAAAAATATCTATGCCCATTGTCTATATTAAAACTACATAATATGAATATTTCTTTTACAGATGATGAATTTATATAAATATGTATTGACTTGAGAAATGATACATCTCCTATACAAACTTTCATCCTCTATTTGAAGCCGTTTTAGTTTAATTTTTACGTTAAAAAGTAGCAGCCTGTGTCAAATCTTATTTCTCATCTGTAAACTAAAAAAAAATGACCAAAATGACGAAAATGACACTTCCCAAAAAAAAAACAAAACGCATCCTACTTTCTGGGATAACCTTTATATAAATATGTTCTTATTTCCAGGATGAAAAGTACCCTATAATCATCCTAGATATTGAACTTACATAGACATAAAGTGTCAATGAGTAGTGTTAAAGTTTTATTTAGCCTACTAAAGTGAAGTCGCCGAGCAGGAAGAATTTCGTACGTTAACCTTTTATTACCTATCTCTGTCACTCCCGCGTAAATATAATGAGCCTCGCTCGCACAGATGCAATGGCCGCCGTCCTCAGGGATTGTACACATTTTACCATCAAAAAATTTCTATTGCATTTTTCAAATGGTAAGGTAAGTACCTATTATGAACTAAGTATTTTATATGATGGCAATAAGGTCGATCAAGAACTTCTTTTGCAGTCAATAAACAAACTCTCCATTGTTTATGAGCGGGACTTACCTGTGCTAAGTAATCAGAAACCAATGTCTAAATATAATGTAAACATTAACTATAGTTAACGATGCCAAAATAGTTGGTTGATAGTTTTTAGAAAGTTGTTTCCCACCAAGGCTATGCAGATGCTGGGATATGGAATCATTTATGATGACCCCCGTAATGTCTTTATTGTTTTATGTTTTCGAGAATGTCGGTAATAGTTTAAAATAACGCCCTTTGTAAGACCATTTACGTCAAAGAAAGTTGATCCTGACATCTGCCATTGCCATTGTACATATTTTAGAAAATGTTTTTGTAATTTAACTGCATGCTTTGTTTAAGTTCAGTGAGGAAACAAGTTATTAGTTTAAACACGTTATAATATAACATCTAAATAAACCGCACTTAATACAAACATGTTTGTGACCACTGGCAGTAGGTAAAGAGGTCATTGTACGAAATTCTTCCTGCTCCGCGACTCCACTTTACCAACATGTTCATTTTAATTATTTAGTGTTAATATTATTTGTTACTTGCCTGTCTTTCATTTGTCGGAATTGTTTGTTTACCATCCAAGTTATGTGACATACTCTTGTTTGCCCGTACATGAGATTCCATAATGACACGAGTGCCATACGTATTGTTATCCATTTTATTAATTGCAATATTATTTAACAGAATATTTTAACCAAGACACTTTCGTAGAAAATTAACCTAACGCTTTTGTCCTAAAAAGCGATTGGCTTTCTAGCACTACGCCGGCCGCTGCCGCGACACGCTCGCTTCGCTCGCTCTGCCCGTGCGTTGTTTTTTATGTCCTAACCTAACTAAACTATTGATTGTTTAGTTTAAACAGAATTTTTGATTTTTTTCTAGAAGCAATTTCGATGGTAAATGATGTTATCATCATCATCTTCAGCCAAATTCAGTTCACTGCTGGGCGTAGGCCTCCCCAAGTACGCGCCACATATCCCGGTCTCCTGTCTTCCTCATCCAGCCCATGCCGACTATCTTGCTAATGATGTTATGGCATATGATAATTACTCTATATAATGATGATAACAAATGATGTTATTGAAATTGACTTTATGGGAAACAAAGTTTCTAGCACGTGACTAATATAGTAAACAATGATTATGAAATATAAAATTATGAGAAACAATATTATGTCTGTTGACCAGTATGGTAGATGAAATTATGGTAAACGAAATTCTGGCAAGTGGGTGTATCTGGCCACAAATGCGCTGCTGGTCTCTTAAGGGAGACTGGAACCTGACCACTACACAACTCAAGTTTGTTATGGCAGCATGCTCTAGACAGGGTGGTAGCCATCCAGTCAGGCAAATGCCACCTCTTACAACATTCCGCCTGGCCACAAGAAATACGGTACATGACAGTATGAAAAATATAGGCTTATTTTAATATATATATATATCGTAGTTACGATCTAAATATGACAAAAATAAATTGTTTTAACTAAAATATTAATTGATATTTTTGAGAAATAAAATTGTTATATTGCAGCCATTATCCACGTGACAATAGACGCCGATCAGAGCGCGTGACGTCATAGTGTGCAAAACACAACAAGTCTATCAATGACTTCTCAGATAACACTTCAATGAAACAGACATTTGTTTTGCACGCTGTGACGTCATGCGAGACGCCAGGATGGCTTGACGCGTTTTTGTGCCGAAATGTCAAAATATTTATAAAATTGCTAAATTAAACATGTTAATGTTGTTTTTTTGCTGAAATATTAATATTTTGGCTAAAATAGACCATAAGGCTCAAAATAAAACTGTTTCTCAAAAGTTGTCAACTACCGAATTGTATTCTTTCTCCGTTGCTGCAGTGATAAACTTTCCATCGGACCGACCTGCACGAGCTTGTTGCCGTAGCTGAGCGAGAACTCGTCGCCGCCCATCTTGCACTTGTCGTGGAAGGCGTGCAGGGCCTTGTCGCGCACGCGCGCGTGCTCCGCCTCCAGCAGCTGCGTCTGCAGGTAGGGCCGCGCGCCGCCGCACACCTCCTCCATCAGCTTCACGTACACCTCCTTCGCCTCCGCCACGGCGGTCAGGTTGTTCGCCTCGGCGGTCGCCTGAACGCGAAATCTCTTTATTAACTTGAATTATTTTCTCCGTGCAGTTTGGGTCACAATTCAAAGCTCGGCCTCAGCCCGGCTAGGGCGGTGAGCATGTTGCGCGGGCGCAACGCCATTATCGATAAAAACTCATTCTTATTTTTTGCTGTTAATTTTAAACTTAGATATAAGTATTTATATTTATTTTTAATATAACTTGCTACATTCTAAAATTTTGTATTTATAGTTTTTTAATACATAGATACCTAATTAATAATTTATTTAAAATCATTATTATTCTTATTTATATATATTTAATAAATACGTTGTGTTATCTATTTTTTATTAAAGTAAAACTAATAAGGCATAAGTTTATAATATGAGTTTTAATTGTAGCTTAGATGTTTTACATGGAATACAATTTTCAAAGAAGTGACACCATCAGTTTTGATTTATTCTAAAGATGTCAAAGCATATTCCTTTTATCTAAGGAGGTTCAATAGCTTCACTATAAAGACTATATACAAACTAACATTTTTTCTTTCATTATATCACTAACCTACAAAACGACAAAACTAAATACACTATCGATAACGCTTATCGACAACAATAATGCGTATCACTATGCCTGCCCATAAGGCCCGTGAGTGGAAGAGAGAGCGAAATACTCGCTTCACCACTCCGATTATTTATGACCCCAACTGCACGGAGAAAATAATTCTACTATAGAATAAAACACATTTTGGAGGTTAAAAACACTATACAAAATGTTCAGTTGTCACTGACTCTCAAACTGGGTATACCTGTAATGTGACTCAGAAGCCCCTAACGCCAAGTATCAGTGTTATTTAAAAAAACATGCATTTATGGCTTGGCAACTAGGCCTTTAAGCCAGAATATCAGTGTTAAAAAAACGTGTGCATATAGGGACACCCGACAGAAGTGATAACTTAGCCTGCCTACCGCTGCCGTATGCGTGAAAGAAAAAGAAGCCAGACAGACTGGCACCGTAACGCGTTACGTAATGAAGAGCTTACCCTTTCATAAGAAGTTATCATTTCAATAATGATTTCGATATATTCATGTTCATATTGGTATGATAAATTTAAAACCAAAGTAAAAAGGGATCCTACACTATTGCAGAATACTTTAATAGACAAAACTTTATTTACATAGCTTCTTATACTATATTTTGTATAACGTTTTCATCCTTCCAAGTATGTAGCAAATTTATAATATGTTGCAGTTTATAAACTGTTAGTATGTCATGTCATTATTATAACTATAATAATATGTATCTTTCCTTTTAATCAGTCTGTCTTACTGAGTATGCACTGTTTGCTACAACACCATTAATTCGTCGAAAAGTGATTGTGTGACACGTTTCTGTATAAGAAATTATTTAAAAAAAAAATAAAAGTTTGAGTTAATCAATATTTAACTAGACGTATTGTTGGGGAGTTTGTTGCCGCTTTTAACAGCAATTACACATTGCGAAGCGGTGTACATAGTCTAAGAAATAAAATTAAATTTTAACTTATATGTATTGTCCTTCAAAAAGTTTTCTCCAGTGGAACTTATTTTGATGAAGAACTTTGGAATTTAAATATGTGTGTAGTGTGTGTCCGATGAAAAAAGTACAGTTTGGCCCGAAAGAGTAGAAAATAACACGGGCGCCATTTTCGCCCATTAATTGGTCTGAACTCTAGCAACTCCAACATTGTGGCAAGAGTAATTTTGACACTTACTAGTGACTTTTAGTTTCACGTTAGTGCAAGTATCAAGTTGGTTGGTTATCTACAACATACACATTTTGTCAACATGACCTTATGATGTTTAATAACAAGCGCTACTAACTGATTAACATGATAACTGAAGACATGAGTGGATGAAGGTGATAAGTCGCATAATTCCAATTCTGAGTAAATCAAGATAAAAAAATTACTTTTATATTAAACTGAACTGAACTTAACACCTTTTTGAACTATTTATTTTTAAATATGCCTTATATTTAAAAATAAATAGTAATATAATAAAAATATATTAAGTAAGTTAAGTATAATAAAAATAAATTGACAGTAATTCGTTACTAAGAAAACTTAAGTCATTAAATATAAATAAGGGCTCCGGTCCCGATGAAATTCCACCTATCTTTATAAGATCATGTGCAACAGTACTAGTTCAGCCGCTATTATTAATTTTTAACAAGTCATTATCAACTGGTATATTCCCGGCCCTTTGGAAATCCGCCAAAATAGTCCCAATTTTAAAATCAGATAAACCAGAAATGATAAAAAATTATAGACCAATATCTATACTGTCTTCCTTTGCCAAAATTTTTGAGTCTTTAATATGTCCAATAATTCAAAACTACCTTAACTCTTTTATTACTATACATCAGCATGGATTCACTAAATCCAGATCAACCTGCACGAATTTAGTAACTTTCACTGAAAAGATAGCGCAAACAATAGACACTGGCAAACAAATAGATGTAATATACACAGATTTTAGTAAAGCGTTTGATCGCGTATCGCACAAAATTTTGAAACAAAAATTACTTTTCTATGGTATATCAGGTCCTATGCATAGTTATAGCCAACTGGCTAAGCTCCTATTTAGAAAACAGATGTTTTTATGTAGTACTCAATGGCGCACAATCAAATGTTTGTCGTATCAGCTCTGGCGTCCCCCAAGGTTCTCATCTTGGCCCAATACTTTTTAACATTTTTATTAACGATATTCTATGCTGTTTTCAGAACTCAGATGTATTTATGTATGCGGACGACTTAAAATTCGCACGAATTATTGAAACAAATAATGATTCACTGTTAATCCAGAAAGATTTAAACAGTCTCATTGACTGGTGCAAGCTCAATAAAATGTTGTTAAACACTAGCAAGTGTGCACATGTAAAATTCACTAGAAAATTGAACTCTATTCCATCCTCATATGCAATTGAAGGTATCTATATCACAGAAGTTGAAACAATAAGAGACTTGGGAGTTATGTTTGATAGCAAGTTAACGTTTAAACAACACTTAGATAATATTACAAAAAAAGCTTCTAAAATTCTGGGCTTTGTCTTAAGAAATAGCAAAATATTTCTTAACTACAAAACAAAGATATTGCTGTACATTTGTTTAGTAAGAAGTGTCTTAGAGTATTGCAGTGTTGTCTGGCGACCTCATTACTGTACACATACATTAAGATTAGAACGCATACAAAAGAGGTTTCTGTGGCATCTTTCTTTTGCTGAGCATAGGGTAAAAAAGGAAACATCATACCGGAAAAGACTGATTTATTTCAAAATTGATTCTCTGGAGACACGTAGAATTATGTTAGATGCCATGTTTGCTTATAAGTTATTTCATAATAACATTGATTGTCCTCAATTGTTAAGCCAATTTCGCTTTAGAGTCCCTACGAAACCCCCTCGACAACCTATTACCCCCCTCTTTCCCCCATTAAGAACTACAGTACTAGGTGCTAACTCCCCTATCTCTAGAATGTGCAGAATTCTCAACAGTAGTAGTGATCTTACTGACATTCACTTTGATTCCAAAAATTCATTTTATAAAAAGATTCGTTTAGCCCAACAGGACACTCATTAGACAGACTGACGGACAGACTAATTTCAATACCCTACACATTTTTGTTACATTTATTGTTAAAATTTAAATAAATAGGTAAATAACTGTGAAGAAATTATACTGCAAGTTGTGTTCACCTATAATTAGTTTTTACATTGCATTGTAAACCTAAGTCATAAGTCTAGTAACTGATTAAATGTAAAAAACTGTTGGTGATCCTTATTACAATAAATAAATAAATAAATATCTATGATCTAAGGTCTGTAATCATTTGGTATCAACTTATAACCTTCATCTATGCAAAAAAAGCAAAAAACCGAATATGCGACATATCACCTTCATCCACTCACGTCTTCAATTATTTGATAAAAATCATAACACTATTACAAACCTGATATGGCGCTAGTTCTTTGATATATTAATTGAATTATATCGAAAAAAAATTTGCTTCAAATTTGACAATGACAAATTTAGTATTGCATGCGTAATTAGTTACTATTGGCGGAGTTGAGAATCGGATCAACGTTTAAATAAGCCATAGGTGTAAAGTTTATTAGAATGCAATAGATGTCCAAACTGACCTCGTACATGCTCTTGGGCTCGGGCAACTCGTCTCCCTTGTAGATCTTCATGTATGAGTGGAAGTACTGCACTAGGTCCTTGGCCTTGATCTTCTGCCCGTTGATCAGCTTCGGGACCAGATTCTGCGGCGCCAGGATCATCGGGATCAACTGCTGGAGGGATCGCTTGAAATCCAATTCGATGTCTATATTGGAGAAAGAATAATTTTGATTAACAACTAAGAACGTATGAATGAATGAATGGATGAATAACTTTATTGCACATAAAATTAAAGAACAGTGGGCGGTCTTGTCGCCAAAGGCGATCTCCTCCAGACTACCCTATACAATAATTAGCTGACTACATTATTTAGTGATTTATTTATTTTACAAAAAACTAAACTCAAGGATGCTCTCAGACACGCACTCTTACTTAAATGGAGATGGGCTGGACACATCTCACGATACCTAGACAGAAGATGGACCATTGAAGCCACAAGATGGAAAGGACCAGTGGGGAAAAGGAATGTTGGTCGACAATTAAGACGGTGGGCTGATGATATAACACACATCGCAGGAAACGACTGGATAAAGTCAGGCAAAGACAGGGAGTCATGGAAAAGAATGGAGGAGGCCTTTACCCAAAAAGGGGTCCAAATCTTATAAATAATACTAACATTAATTTTTAAGTAAATCTTCGTAAATTTAAGCAAAACTTACTAACAAACATTGTGATATATATTCGAGATTTGGAATAAACAGCTTTATTATTATTTAGTGATTTAATAATGATCTTCCATTTAGGAAGAATACACTGTATATTGTACCCGTTTTTACGAAAATTGCGCGAACGGAAGAGTATGAAATTTCGCACACTTCTAGTTTATATAGAGGAGTGCAATTTTTTTGTTTTAATTGTGCATAAAAAACATTAAATCAATAAAAAAAAAACATTACACACACTACCATGTATTTGACGTAACTTTAATCATGTTAATTTTAAAGTTAAATCAACAGTGTAGACTTGGCGAAATCTGTGATTACAGAAGTATAGTTATTGACAACAGAACCTCAATAATCTTCAAACTTACAATTTAAATTAATTATGGTCGAATTTGGACCACTAGTTTAAAAATATACCACAATGTCATCTGTACTCAATATTATAAACTGGTAAAATTTGTGAGTTTCTTTGAAAGGAATTCTTTCACCAGTAGAAAGGTACATTATTCCCGACTATATTTGATTGTGAAAATTTTATAATGATGCCCAGTGAAGTGGGCACGGGTCACCTGGTGCCATATAACAAATAGACCATGGTAGTTAGTTGGCTGGGTAGGCAGGCATCAGACAGTTTTCTGACCTATTGTTACAAGAATTATGTGCCGACCGTGAAGAAAAACTCGTGACAAGCAGGGCAAGTGTTCTGTCACTGCCCTTATAAAATTGGGAGGCTTGAGCCCAGCAGTGAGATAATTATGGACTGTTATTATTATATCACAATTATATAACAGTTCGCGACAGGTCGACATGGCAGTTTTCTAGTGATGTCACATACTAGGCAATCAATATCGATATTTTTAGATTATGTAATATTATTTAATTACATTCTTATTTTTTATCTCAATTCATATTTCCAAACAAATTTATGTGGCATCTGTTTGACAGGGTATTTATTTATATCAATCATTTTCTAATAATTTTATAATTATAATTTATTAATTATAAAAAAACACCCATTTTTTAATATCTCGTGTTCCGTACCCTTATTTATAATTTAATTTCGAAGAAAGCTTTCAGAATTTACACCAAATGTCCATGGGTGATGGTAGCCGCTTTCCATCAGGTGGGGCATGAAGGGGGGAGTTGGAAGTCCAGCTGTGGTCACCTGCGAGTCGGCCATCGAAGTTGGGGTTGGTGGCGACCTTGAGGCCGGGGTGCGGCATCAGGAAGCACGCGATCTCCGAGAAGCACGAGGTGATGTGCTTGCGCAGCGACTGCAGCTCCGGGTGCTGCTTCTCCGACACCTGTCACAACAGGGCTCACCATCAGCGGTGTGTAGCATTCGATTGCCGGGGAAGGCGATAGAAAACCACTCTGGGTACAATTTTGATACTTTTCCACGCTCAAGGTTCTATATCTGACAGTAATGATATAAACATTTCGGATATTGAGATTTGGAATATCACTTGAATGGGTTCAATCGTTCGGTAGCCGTTATTGCACTGGTGTTGCCACTATCCGCTTCGATGAGTACGTAGTATTGACATTTAAAAAAAATGATGTCTCGATATTTAGAGAGCTACAATAGTTGAGCATCGATCAAATCAAAACTAATTCGATATGGTAACTATACGGACTTTATTGTAGAATAGAAACTTATATTCTAAACCAGTCTTTCAATGAAAATCCCAGATCCCAGTCAGCTCTGACACCTGACTGTCACAGCACATAGGTCTAGTGGTAGACTCCATTTTCATTATATGTACTACAGCAGAACTTATTTTGAATAAAATAAGTGCCACTGGAGTTCCAGTCTCCCTTTAGAGAGCAGCAGTACATTAGTAGCTTTGGTGTTACAAATGTCCATAGGGACGGTAACCGCTTTACATCAGATAGATACTTTCTCTCTTTGAAATGAACGCAAACAAACATTTCATGAAAAAACAACATTGACGCATCGCTGCGGCCATGTTAGCGACGACGATGTTTTGGTCGCGAGAAAACGAAAACTATACTCATTTGGCGATCTAGCGCCGCATGTTTTGATAGTTCAATGAGACGGCATTAAGGTTGCAGCATATGGAGCCAGACCGCGATTTTTAAAGTGAAACTTCTTTATCGGCGTTGGAAATCAATTTGCCGTCAGATTTTTCGGTTACGCGTCACATTTTTTCCGTTACGCTCCATCTTTATCTTGCCCCTACCACGGTCGAACGGTCGATTGGACCGTGGTAGGGATTTTATTGATTTCAATTTCTGTAAATCTGCATGTAGTAGATCATTTTTCAAAAAATAAGATTCTTCTTCTTCTTACGTGTGTACACACACACATGTTTTTTGTTCATAGCTTCTTTGGTATCTTATACGCATATATAAAGCTTTGTTTGTTTGCTTGAACGGGCTAATCTTAGGAACCACTGGTCTGATTTGGAAAATTATTTCAGTGGTACATAGCCCATTTATCAAGGAAGGCTATAAGCTGTATATCACCACGCTAAGATCAATAGGAGCGGAGATCCAATTGGTTCGAAATCAGAAGCTAGTGTAGTAGTGCATATAACTGAGTGGAGCACCGTACCTTGAGCCTCCGCTGCAGGATCTTCTGCCCCCCCTCGGCGCCGTAGGGCGCCTCGTACGGGAAGCTCCAGTCGCGGACCAGGAACTGCAGCCGCTGGAACGGGGTGCGCCCGCTCGCCTTCAGCGCCAGCCGCCCGTACTCCGTGAACAACTGCAACCGCACACACATCCAGTTGCTTATTCCTTCAAGCAGGCAGATCTTGGAGAATCACACATCGTCATTAGATCACAACGCCCGAAACGCTCCGTCTGCCGTTCCACATGGCGACCGCGGTCGTTATGGTCGCGGCGAAAACGTCACTAATTACAATACCAACCCATGTCAAGAGCTGTGTCGGAGTGGGCGCTGAGCGCAGAGAATTAAATCTCTCTATCGAGTGACATTCAAAAGGGCGGGATTTTCAAATCAACCAACGACATTCGTGTATTTCGTCGACATCAACGCTCCATAATCCGTTCCACTAGAATTTATGATTGTAACGCCCGCGAGCAAGTGGAACGGAAAAAATCACGGTCGTGAACGTAGTCGTTGTGAGTCTCTAATGGCTTAACCATTGAGAACTCGAGATGTATGAACATCAATCTATGTAATTATAATTTGTCGCCAAACTTTTTGGCCGCTCTTAAGTTAGCAACAGAAGGTCGCACAATCAACTTGTTCACATACAAAATTGCATAGCTAACTTGACTACAGGCCATATTAGTAAAATTAAATTAAATCCTAAAAAATAATAATAATAAATATCCATCAGTCAATCCTTTATTGAAGCATTAACATATATTTTACATGAAATTATTTATTCTATCTGCAAACAGTCCTGATACATTTTTGTTTGGCGTAGCCTGCTTAGAAATGGTCGCAATTAATATTTTGACAGGCCATAAAGATTAGCTAGCTATAATCTGTCCAAGCCATTATTTTCCTTTTGACAGGTAGACCACTCTTGTGGAACATAGCCTTATTGCATAGCATTAAGATACGGTCCAAGAAGTTTAAGTACAGAAAACAATAATAGGCAGTCTTATTGTTGCGTATATTTTAACCACCAATTTTTTGATGTACTAGCTGCACCCGCGTGGTGATCGAAAATCGTTACATTTTGGATAATTCTATACTATATCTTTATAAATGATAGCCTATGTGTTATTCTGATATGTATGCTATATTATAGTAAAGTCACATCAAAATCGATTCAGTAGTTTTTGAAAGAGTACCAAACATACATCCATACATTATTACGAATTTTCGCGTTTATAATATTTATATAGAGATTTTACCCAGTAAAAGACTATGGTATACGTGAACGTGATACTACATAAACTTAGACAGATGATACCAATGTTACCTTATATTTATTAATTGTACCTTTTCTGGTTTTTTGACGTAGATATATTATTATTTGAAATCATAAATTTAAAAAAATCATTTCATATTCGCCCGCATTCGGCCGCTGTCACCGCGCACGTGGACATGTTTTTTTAAGGGGTGAACACCAGTCGTGGGTCGGAGCTTTCATAAACAAGTTTCATTTAACAAAATTGATTGGTATTTTGTTTTCTAGATTTGTGTAATACATATTTGCCGTAAGTAAATTCTTAATCTTATATCAACTCTCAAACTTTAAAGCCCTAAAACTCTGAAAAGGATGAATAACCTGTAGGTGCTGCAGGTCGTCCTCCTGTATGTTCTGGGATAGGTTGTAGATCTGCACCGAGGAGACCATGGTGGAAAGTGCGAAGACGGTGGCGCAGTCGCGCACCGTCGACTCGCTGTCGAACGCGCCCTGCGTGTCCAACAGGATTATCGCTACCTGAAATTTAAATTGCCCTTATTGAAAATTACTTTAAAAAATAAAAAAGCCGAAGAGATTGTTTGATTGAACGTGCTAAACTCAGAAACTACATGGTCTAATTTGAAAAATTCTTTCAGTGTTAGATAAACCATTTATCGAGGAAGACTATCACGCTAAGACCAATAGGGGCGGACCACCGATGAAGAATATTTCCAAATCGGGGAGTTTTAAAAACAAATTCCAAGCGGACGACGATAAGCCCGGCCCGTCGACGACGAGGGGTGCGGTTGTAAGAGATGAGACTTCATGGAGTGCACTTGCTAGGTGTACGTAGATGCTGTACAACACACCTTCTCGCCATCCTCGAGCGTCGCCTTGAATATCTCCGACCACATGAGGATGCCCGTGGTCTCCCGCTCGGAGCCCCCGCGCCAGCTGAACCCGTGCAGGGGCTCGTCCTCAGCGCCGAGCCAGTCCCCACCACCGCCTCCTGCTCCATACTGAAAATATCAAATGAACGCCTAAAGAGTTTGCAACACCAGCGACGAAGCTGAGGCGTTGGTAGCCTTTAAGATGGGATGGAGCTGAAGTCAAAAGTAATTTATTTGTTCCATACAGGGACATCTTTGAAAATGTTATGCTAAATGGTGCAAGTCACGTGTTTCGCCTTTGACAAAGCATTCAAATGTAATTGTAGTTTTTGTAACAAGCTATTTGTAATAATAATCAAGATTACACTCTGAGAGCCAGTTGCATATATCAAGTCGGTGCACACCAGTCTTAGACAGTTTTCTGACCTAATGTGCGTATAATTACAACTACCACGTGCTAATAACTGTGAAGGAAAACATCGTGATGCAAGATGCCCTAATAATGGTGAAGGAAAACATCGTGATGCAACATGCACATGGATATAACCGATGTGTCAAACCTGCAAAGCCGCCTAGGACAAGCGTGGCGGGTGTACCGTCTGGTCCACCCTATATTGGGAGGTCCGAGCCCAGCAGTGGGTTATGTATGGGCTGTTATATATTTATCACAATAGACAACGGACAACTGGTGAATGCGACACACTATGTTAATAGATGTTCTTTTACCCTCGCACATCAACCGTCCTGCTCGCACGCACTTGCTATGTATCGTACTGGCTACACTACAGCACTTGTTAATATATGTATATATTTACGGTTACAGTTTCATATATAACATGAGACGTGGAATTAGAGGGATCAGAAAGAAGGTCCCTCCTAGCAGGAGGAATCACATGGAGGAATTCCAGCATGGCGCTACCGTGTCAATTCTACAATAATGACAATTTTCTTGTAATGATAAGGTAAAAGCCTCTAAAGTGGTAGACCAAATATCTCCACTCAGCTGAGATGAGTATGTTGAGGTGACTGACATATTGAGAGGGAAATGTTTACGGTGGAATGGGCATGTAATATAGATAAATAGAGAGACGAAAATCATGTGAGAAGAAGTATGTTATGTTAAACCAAAAAAGAGATGGGTCTGCATTCTGTGAAGGATGAAATGATGATTTGTTGTGTGACAGAGGACTTATTTTTTTTTTTTATTACAGGAGGTCAGCAGACAGGCAGACGGCCCAGTCGATGGAGAGCGGTTACCATCGCCTATGGACATTTGCAACACCAAAGATGCTACAAATGCGCTGGTGCCCTCTTAAAGGAGACTGGAACCTGGTCACTAATGCCGGAACGCAACACAAGGTTGTTATGGCGACATACTTTAGACCAGGGGTGGTAGCCATCCAGTCGGGCAAATGCCCTACCACCTGGCTTATGCCAGAATAGAGGAGTAAGGGAGGAAAATCGTATTGTGCCAACCCCAAACTATTGGAATAAGGTAGAAGAATAATATTATAGTAAAATAGCGTCAGTGTAGGACCTTGTAACTACATTTTCTTTATCATCAAAATTGTTGCACAAATGGGTCATGCTGGTTAATAATCTTACGAAAGAATAATCTCACCAAAAATTGAGTTAGAAACACTGAAGCCGACGATATATAATTCTTAAAATAGAAATTTAGAACCATTACCTTGTAATGCATATATCTGAGGAAGAAGTCGAGAAGAAACGACTTCCCCTTGCGGAAGGCACCGGCCACTGATACCACCACAACAGTCCTGTCCTTGATATCATCCTGCAGCAGCAATCTGTTGAGGGCGTCTTCGTCTAAAGTGAATCTGTGTTCTGGGGCTGTGTTCACCACTTGGACGCCGTGTGGACCGTTCCTTGGTGCCGGCGCTGGCTTTTCTGTTACTGCGGGCGATAGAGAAAAATTCCTTTTAAGTTTCTCACCACTATTATTTGTATTCCATTTGAAAGTGACGGTTTTTATTTTAATTTATTCAAATCTATAATATTGTTACAACTTAGACCCCGACAAAGAGAAATCTGTAAAAGCACATTTTAATATCTGTCGGCAATTGAAGTTATTTTAATCCTTTTATGATCATCCTCTTTTGTTCACTTATTTATTGGCATACGTTTCTAAGTTATCGTGGAGAACAGCCTATTATTCTATTGTACTCGTTTACGGCCGGTTGCAGGCTGCGTCATTGGCCAGGTGTTACAATCAGAAGCAATTATATGTACACAATTGTGTCGATGTTGCCGGGCACATTTGCATTTGTGAAGAATAAAACAACGGCCTGATTGAGAGGGGGGACGGTTGAGCTACAACTACGACACAGCCATGACGTGTTTACATTCGGGAATCTAATAGTGACGGACTTTGCCCGTTTTATTAAATTACGACCTTCTGCATAACGATTGGATTTGTTGTGTTCGTTTATATTTGTACCTGTGTTATACGTGTTTGTATAGTTCTAATAAACTCTATAATAATTCTAACGGCATTTTAATTCGAGTTCCGCTAACTCGTAACAATATTATATTCAATTCTGACAATCAAAGATATCTCCACATCTTTCAGCACGAATTCGGCAAATAGAAGTACTGATACTGCTAATATACTATATCAGCAGTCCACGCTTAGAGACTAGTGGACGTCATAGAATAATAAACCGGAAATATTATGAGAAACTTTTTTTTTTTTACTTTCTCTTGTGCTGTCTAGACATAGAAGCATTTGATAAATAACAAAATCGTCATAATGCTCACAAGTTCATTAACAATCTTGGAGTAGGACAGCCGATCTCATTCAGAGCTTGCAGTTAAGTTCACGTTTTTTTTTTGGATAGAGTCAATATTAGATTAAGCCTGCCATATGATTCAAGAACAAGTCTCTTCCTATTGGAATATTCAAAAAATCACCAATCGCGGTGAATGTGACTTATCGATAGATGTTAATAATGGCCCATCTCTGAACTTCAAGGGTATGTTGCGATTTCTAATTTGTCGTAATTGTATCGTCGGTTACCTTAGCTTATATTTTGGGCAAATAAGTAAATGATGTAGAAAGGTGACATTCACTAACCTCTCTTTTCTTTCACCATATCCCAATTAATTGGGGTCGTCACAATATGTCTTTTCTTTCCACACTCCTCTTTTCTGACATACATCCTCTGTCACACCACAAATCAACATATCAACCTTCACACAATCCATCCATCTTGTGGTTTAACATTATTTTTGTCACGTGACATTCACTAACCACTAACTGATGCAAGAGCAGAGGTCAACAAGGGATAGACCTTAGAATTCGTGTTACGATCTCTTAAGAAATTTTATAGATGGTGCTGATTGATATACCATCCAAGACATAGGAAATAAAGGAGAAATATAAAAACTTGAATGGAGTTCCTGCAAGAAATCGCTTTAAGTGATAAAGCTGCCCTTTGTTCAATTTATTTTATCTACTTTTAAATAACCTAATTATAATCCCCGGCACGAGTCTTGAGCGGTGTTCTCGGCCTGCGGACAAGTGATACATGGGATGTTTGTCGAATGATGACACTTCATTAGTATTGTAGGGATTGTGTTGATATTGTTGATATATCATGACATAGGAAATATAGGAGAAAAAATAATAAATTCGAAAGGAGTGGCCTAAGAGAAATCGCTTTAAGCGATACAACTGCCATTTGTTAAATTTATTTTATATCTATTTTTAAATAACCTAATTATAATCCCCGGCACGATTCTTGAGCGGTGTTCTTGGCCTGCGGATAAGGGATACATCGGATGATTTTCGAATTATGAAGTACTTATTGTCCCTTTCGAGTGGAGAGACAAAAACCTAATCGAGAAAATAAATCCATAAATAGGTTTAAAGAACTTTATTTCTCATAAGAACATATAGTTCACTTACAATGAGATTAAGATAATAACTATTAAGTAATACACTATAAGTCTTAACATTAATGTGGTCCTATGCAGTCTGCGATGGAATTATGTTGTGTTTATTGTTTTGTATTTGTTTTAATAAGAAGTTTTTTAGTTTTATCTTGAATAAGTTTGTATTTACACATTCATGTTTGGTGCTAACTTATCTGTTTTCACAACTGTCACGTTGTTAGTTTCAAGTCAGTATTACAATATACCTTATACAGTTAACACGTATTTCAGTCGAGTCCCAAAAGCGATCAAGTAAAAACAGATCTAAACTACCACATCACGCCTCATATTTGCTCAATGTGTAAAGCGATACCTACTATTCGCCGACCGATCAAGATCCATGCCGTGAACTATGAAATTTATGGTAAACAAGTGTTTCCATGCATTCAATATCTTCTTTACTCTCGGTATATTCTTTAAAGGACTACAGTCAACAAATCGTACTAGTTGAATACATTTCAGCTATACTTTGAAATCACCGAGAGTTAAGATCAGGTATTTGACCACTGAAACTATTCAAGAATCTAGATCAAATGTGGTCGTTGCCTAATGTGAAAACAAATAGAAAACATTAGCATTCAAACAAAACGTGCAACTATTGAGTATGTGAGAAACAAACAAGTATGGTAATGAGTTCACGCGTTACCGAGTCAACGAACTGACCATAAGATATTTTAAATTTTGTAAGGACATTAATATATTATAATATGCTAACATTAAAGCTTGAGGACAATCATAAACAACGAGAAAACCACAACATATTATATCTACTTACTATATAGTTTATAATTAATTAATTAGTAGTGGGTTGAGAAATATGTGTAACTATACAATATGTAATTATTTAAATAATGTAAATACGATGACATCAACCCCTTTGCAATCAGTATTTCAGAAGCCAAGCGGTATCCTAAGCCTTAAATTTTTCAACAGTGACTAAGCATCTTGGTTACTTTACCAAACCTTTCATTGGCGTTATTTTGTTAATTAGTTATCTAATCAAATTCTATTTAGCTGTAGGTTTTCCATAAATAATAAATAAATGTATGATAGGAAAATGTGATAAGAGAACGTTGTTCATTGACGGCCGGGCCATATCCTATTAACCGTTCATTTGGTTAAAATTTGACAAAGCTCTAATAACAGAAATATCAAATTTCTACTAAAACAAAGCAAGTTAAGGTAAGGAAAGGTATGCTCCGGTGGTTCGGGCATGTGGAAAGAATGTATGATGAAAAAATGACTACACAGATATACAATGCAAAAGTGGATGGATGCAGAAGTCGCGGAAGGCCACGACACACCTTCCATGACCAAATTGATCGTGTACTAGCAGAAGGTGATGTCAGGAGCCTCAAGAACAGACAAGCGTGCAAGACAAGAGCTATGAATGTCAAAGAAGCAAGTGAGGTGTGTAAGAATAAGCCTATATGGCGCTCTGTTGTTCGTGCCTACCCCGCAAGGGACCTGGCATAAAGTTATGTATTTACAAAGCAAGTTAAATAGTACAATGGAACCAATTGAAACATGACCCGCCATAAGGTCATTTTCCTTAAGTTGTGAAATACAATAAGGATGAAAATGGTCTGAACATACATTTCCTTGGAAACGAACTTGTTATCATTTTATTAGACATTGACAGTTACCGACTACGTTGTATTACACAGATCGGAGAGACTAGACTATAGTCGTGTGTACCATCTGACAAATGCTATTACGTTCCTATGTCTTATCGACCGTTTATTTGCCTTACTAACGGTTAAAATTTGACCTAATCTCTATACAAGTAATGTCAAAATTCAACCTACGGTAAGGCAGGGGAGTGAATAGTAAGATATCGGAACCGTATTTTGACGGTTTTAAAGGAATTATTAGCAAAGTGGGTCAAAATTCAATTGGTTCGATAGTACATAAGACAGAACCGTCCATGATAGACGTAATAAGAAGAGTTGAAAGAATATTAGGTGGTTTGGACACCTAGATCATAAAATATAAATGTTGGACACGTGGAGAGAACGGATGAAAGGAGACTGACAAAACATGTATGACATCTGTGTGGACAGATGAGTTGGTGCTGTTAGACCACGATGTACAATACCGGTATAAAAAAATGACACCTTAAAGTCGACTTTTGCTTGCACGAGTACAAGAAACAGCACTGCCAATATTTCAATAAATGTTACGTTTATAACAATTAAATATAGAAACGTGAAAAAAGAAAACTGTAATTTTGACAATGACAGACACTGAGATTGACAATAAAATCATAATAAACAAAGAGGATATAATCATTATCAGAAATATTAAAACCAATAAAATGGTCTTACATCTCCAAACAATCTTCTTAGATGAGATAGAAAAACAAACAAGTTTGATCCAAGTAACTTTAAACTTTATTCTAAAAAGGTTAAGACATAATTTTCTGTGGAACAGTCTGTTCTATGACATCATATGAATCTACGAATCTCTTTAGGTCCACAGATCTTTATAGTATGTGGTAGAAATTAATCGTTTCTAATATTAACCCTAGCATTTTATTTTATTTTATTGAAGAAGTTCAGCAGACAGGCAGACGACCCACTTGATGGAAAATGGTTACCATCGCCTATGGATATTTGCAACACCAAAGGTGTTACAAATGCGCTGCTGCTCTCTTGAGGAAGATTAGATACTGGTCACTAAAGCCGCAACACAACTCAACGTTGTTATGGCGACATACTTTAGACCAGGTCCGACAGCCATCCAGTCGGGCAAATGCCCTACCACCTGGCTGTGGGTTGTTTTGTCGCCTCTTACGACAGGCCGTCCGGCCGCAGGAAATTGTATTATTTTTCCGTTCCTGCACGGATAAAAAATTCAGCACATTAAATAGGTACATAAAACAAAATCAAGAACATCTTCTAAACAAAAACGGTATGCAGTAAGCACTGCGGTTTAACCTCGTTTAAACCAATGATAAGAATAATTCCAATTAGCCAACCGATGAGTTGAATTAACGTATTGCCGCTAACGCGATACGCGTACGCGGAACCTCTGCCGCGCACAAAGACCTATTTCGACCACAAGTATTGAATATTTACAAACATTAAGTACTTACGCAGACATACGTGGGAGTAATTTGAGCCTTATTTCAGAGTTTAGAAACGATAAATTTATGTCTGTTGGGTTGAAGGTGCCGAGTTTATAAAATGAATTTAAAAATGAGTCAATAAAATCAACGGGGCTAATTCGCTAATTCTGAACAGCAGATTTCGAAAATGCATCTTGTATAAGAGCTAAATTTTCACGTCAATACAAATGCAAAAACATGTGCAGTATAATTAAAACTAATGTAACATCTTTTCAAGCATTATTTATGCAAATAAATAAATTAATATCATTTATAGTTACTAAGATCATTTTTTAGTTTTATTGCAAAGTTCAGCAGACAGACAGACCGGAAAGCGGTTACCATCGCGTATAAACTTTTGTAACATCAAAGGTGCTACAAATGCGCTGCTGCTCTCTTGAGGGAGACTGGATCCTGGCCACTGATCTTAGAACGTAGTTACGCCCACACTAATCCTGCGCATCAGTAGTTGAGAATGCTCCGGGAGATGCAAACTCACTTCGTCAACAGGGGTTGATTCCTTCGCTTCCCAAGTGCTTTATGACCCCTGCAGGGGGGGGGGGAATCACGGGAGGAGATCTTATATCTGCGCACCTGTTTCCCTCGCGTCATCTACGACTCATTGTCATCGTCAATCGTCATCCTCATCGTCTCACATAATTCGCTGGAATGTTCAATTTGATTTCAGCCAATACACCTGGGTTAAGTAATTTACCTCTTAACAATTTAAATAAGCAGGAGACCAGTGCAAACCATCGTCTGGATGCCAAATTGTTTATGGGCTGTCATATTACTTGTTGCATATGAATATACAGTTTTTGCAGGTTCACTGATTCCTTTGTATGGCGTCGTTAATGAATAGTTTATTATGTAATGTTGTAATGACGATGAGCAAAAGAAATTTTTTATCCTAATAAGTTGTTTTTTAAAAAGGTTTAAATATAAGTTTTTGAGATCCTGGATATCATGTAGCAGCAGAGTTAGCCAAGAAAAGTAAAACGAGCCCAAACACGACGGGTCTATCAGCTTAGTACAGAAGTTCCTATGGCCATCTTCCCACTCCATCATCAGATCAGCTCCACGATACCATATTAATTAATTTCAGCTCAATCGGAAACCGCGAAGTTAGTCAAACCCAACTTGCAAAATTCCACCCGAATACGTCCATTGAAAGTTTAATAAAAGCTTGTAAAAACGAGATTGTTTCTTTGAGATACTACCCTGAATTTTGCGACAGAAGCCACGTCGAAAAATCTACTCACACACAAACATTTAAAACAAGAAACAAAATTCAGATATTAGCAACCTTGTTCTTCATAATTTACTTTCTATTGTTGTAAATTAATTTTTTGAAACAATGAATCGTACAGCGTCCGCTGAAACCATTTTAATTGAAGTATACAATGACATTGAATAACAAACAATAAGCTCATAATATTCAGTATTTGTTAACTATCATCAACATATCATCAACGCTTCATTAATCCACACGAATCAAGTTTTACATAAGGCAGTTGACAGTTAAATCAACGGATATATAATAGATAGATAGAGGACGCTTTATGCTCGCCAAATATACAATCACAAAAATACACAATTACAATAGTGTCATGGTGGAAACAATAGGCGGCCTTATCGCTTAAAGCAATCTTCCAGGAAAGTTAGGCTAAGGAATAGCTTAAACTAATCTAGTGATGTAGGTGGTGCAGTTATTGGTGTAATTAGTTTTTGAAGTGCCACTTCTACATAGACGGCGGGGGGATTAGAATTTGTCTGTCATGAAAAAGCGTTACGGCCGGGTGCAGGAGCGGCATAAATGTAGACTACATGTGGTGAGAGGCGGCATAATTTTAGAGGGATAAAATAAAAATATGTTTAAATAAAAAAAGCATTCATTAAAATGTACCTAACCTAACTAAATCACAATTTGCAGCTAACCGGCGAAAAATCGAAATGTGTGCTGTGCTGGGTGGGATACACAGTAGAAGTGAAACTTCAACGGACAAGTGGCAATTGATGTTTTAAGAACTCCCTTCAAAGGACACCTCAAATTTTTTTTTTAAAAGGTCGCTCCAAATTTTTTAAGATATCAAAAAACGCCAAAAACTGTATTGTTTATTCAGATCTTTTTTCTCGTTACGGTTTAATTGTATAAACCAAAAAATAATACATTTCTGAAAGTTTCAATTTTTTTTAAATTTGCTAGTGCATTACTCGCTCGAAAAAACCTAAAGTAATGCAACCTTTGTTAAAATAACATTGGTCTAGGAACTCTGGGATCTGACGTCTACGTAGACAGCGGTGTTCAATACGCTAATGAAATAAAATAGTATAAAATAATTACCAGACACTTACGAAGCTTCTACATATATTTTTATGTTAATAGACCAAATATTTATAAATAACTCGCTAGGAAAGAAAAGAGGATAAAAAAGTAATTATACAGATAGGTGTATAGGAGTTCATTGCACCGTGACTTTTCCTTGAATAACAACTAAAATTCGTTAGAAGTCGCCAGTACAATGATAATATTCAGCGAGCAATTTCAAAATATTTTATATCTATGTACCTATATAAAAGAAAGTCGTGTTAGTCACACTATTTATAACTCAAGACCGGCTGTACCGATATGGCTGAAAATTGATGGGGAGGTAGCTTAGAACCAGAAGACGGACATAGGATACTTTTTATCCCGTTGGAACCGGTAGGTGGCACTGAGATCGGGTTCTAGAATACTCCTAATTAACTGGAGCGATTTTGTTTTTGCGTGTTTGAGTGGGTCCCCGGATGGTTAAAATCCACAATTGGGACCGGTAGGCGGTACTGAGATCGGGTCCAAGATTTTTATTTTTTCAGAGCATGGCGCCTGCCGGGGCCGCTAGTTACAAATATTTGTGCCCCGCAGTTAAATTCGTAAAGTGGGACTTTATAGCGGGCGACATTCCTCTCTTTTGTAGGATAGACAGGATGATATAAACTCAGGCTAAGTAGATATTTTATCTTGGGCCTTGAATACAGCGATATCTATAACGGAGCCCGGACCTCGACTGAATCAGGCTGCTGAGGTCTAGGCTAATATGAATAATTACTTTGTGAATGTTGGCGAAACTGTAGTGACTAGTGCATAAGCCATAACTGTATCTACTTCTCCAGTAACTAAGGCCCAAACAAGCCTAGACGATATTTCGACTCCAGGTCTGCCTGGGCGTGATTCAGTAGCACCTTGTCGCTTATTTTGGTAACAAAATTTAAATGCATCTTACATATTTCACTTGGTGGATACGAACGGAGCTAAGTGGCTATCAGCCGTGTCGATCATACGGGGCCCCGACGCGTGTAAGTAAAAGTTCATAAAATGTTATCTGCAATCTAAATTGCTTATTGTTATGAGACACCCGTAATGAATCCCTATTAATATTATAAATGCGAAAGTAAGTAACTCTGTCTGTTTTCACGGAAAAACTACGGGACCGGTTTGGCTGAAATTCGGTAAATATGTAATTTCAATACAGAGGGTGGCCAAGGGATACTTTCATCCTAGATAGTGGGATAGACTTATATAAAGGTTATCCCGAAAACGACGCTAGGTTTTGTGACTTTAGTTTATTTTTTTAATTTCGTCCACTTCGTCATTTATTTAGGTGATGGGATAGTTAGCGATATAAAATGATGTAAACCTTGTGGGGGCAAATACATAAAACCTGCTCTCTAAACAAGAGGTACGCACAGGTTGACCCGCGGCCGTAGCCGCGGGGTAAACGCTATTAATATCCATATAAATAAATAAAAAACTTGTAAAATTAAAATAATTTTTATTTATAATAAGTTAAAAAAAGCAAGAGGTGCTTATTGGAGTATCGAGGATACCAGATTATATATACAAACCCTCAAAGGCCTCTATCTATAATATTTTATAGTTCAGACTATACTATGTAGACTATGTGCTATCCGGAATATCATAGCATCCTTTTTGAGCTACACCCTGTCAGGTAAAAAAATCACATTTGACCGGCCCTGCGCAAACGCATGGAGCTAACATATTAAGGCGCATTAAATTTTGCACGAAATATAAGTTCTTTGTGACGTATAACCACACCGTCCAGTGTGTTAACAAACATTTTGCTGAACGTCAATAGAAACTTCACATTTCCCAAGCAAACACTTCTCAGAGGTCTCACACATGCCTTTGTGTCCAGTGAAAGTCAACGTGTTAGTATAAATAAACGAGCACCGATACGACCTCCCTTTCTCACGGTGAGGTCATCGATAAAATCCAGAAGCACGTGACCTTTCCACAATAAAACGAGCTTCGGTAATTTTGGCGCCCGCTCGGCAACAACAAAAAGTGCAAGTTTGAGGTCATACGTTGAAATTATGGGGTCACGGTTTGTTAGTTTTATGAAGATTTACAAAATTGTATAGTCACTGTGTTTAATTGAAAGTTATGGTCAACGTTTGGCGTTTATATTTTGTACTACATGCTGGAGAAATCGCACGTAAAACTTCCATGGTCTGCCTGACCGGGGACTGTTCATGCAGGAATGAAGAAAGAATATTTATTCTTTAAGCCGGGTGGCCTGTCTTAAGAGGCGACGAAACAACCTTCAGTCATGTGGTAGGTCATATAGCAGTCTCGATAACTACCAACTTTTGAGTTGTGTTTCGGTATTAGTGCCCAGATTCCATTCCGCCTTCGACGCCGGCCAACACATAGGAACCATTGGTGTTGCAAATTGCCTTAGTCTACGGCAACCATTTTCTGTATTTTATTTTATTTTACAATTTTAGGATGACTATCAGCTATTCATAATTATAATAATAACATATTAGTGATAGTGAGCTATTAACAAGTCACCACAGATAGAAACAAATTAAGATCAGATCTAATCAGTGATCAGATAACCAAAAACAGAAAAAAAATTAATAATTTAAACATAAAAAAAGAAATATATAACTTAATAAGAAAACCTGTTCATTACACACTAAAGTTCAAAATATAAATTATCGAGTTTATTCCTAAAACTAGACACCGAGGTACCCGTTATATCCAAATCATAGCTGCGAATTAATTTATTATAGTTAGCACACGATCAATGCAGGAAACTATTCTGGCGATAATTCGTATCAACCGATTTTAAAGCAAAAAAGGGACTATGACGGAAAGAGTGTCGAGGAGTATATATATATATATATATATATATATATATATATATATATATATATATATATATATATATATATATATATCTATTTTGTTGAGTAATTCAGGACAATCGAATTTTTGTGAGCTTACAATACCAGCTAAGAAGGTTAAATCAGCGATTTCCCGGCGCTGAGCGAGTTTCAGAAAATGGTGATTCTTATATGATATATTAACATCTTTTAATTTGGAGTTGGTCCTAAAATTCAAATATTTGATAAATTTTACTTGTATTTGTTCAATGCGTTTAATGTATATATCGTATCTGGGATTCCAGACTTGAGAAGCATATTCTAAATGAGATCTAACATACGTAGAATATAGAATTTTGAAAGTTTTAGCCTGAGTAACATCTTTCGAGAAACGCATAAGAAACCCTAGTGCTCTAGAAGCTTTATTAGTAATAGCAGTGACATGCCTATCAAATAATAGTTTCGAATCGTGTATAACACCGAGATCTTTGACCTCATGTACTGATTGAAGCTTTTGCCCTTTTAAAAAGTAATCAAATATTATAGATGTCTTTTTTCTTGTAAAAGTTATACACGAACATTTGTCAATATTTAAATCTAACTGTAGATTGGGCTATCAGCCAGTTTCTTGTAACTTCTCCAATAACGAAAAAATGACTGCGAGATTGAAAAGAAGCGCGCCGGGATTTTATTATTGCACGAGCTCAGAAGACAGGCAGACGACCCACCTGATGGAAAGCCGTTACCGTCGCTTATGGACAATTGCAAAACCAAAGGTGCTACAAATGCGCTGGTGCTCTCTAATGAAAGACAATCTGTTTATTAATGCCGGAACACAACTCAAGGTTGTTATGGCGGCATATTCTAGACCAGCGGCGGTAGCCATCGAAACTAGTAAACAACCTACCACCTGGCTGTGGGTTGTTTTGTCGCCGCTTACGACAGGCCGCCCGGCCGCAGGACATTTTATTCTTTCTCCGTTCCTGCACGGATAGAAGTGTTAATAAAGCATCCATACTGCCGATCATACATCTTCTCACCCTCGCCGTTTGCGTCTTCCATCGCCTGCGGACCATGGAAGTTTCACGTTTTTCTTTGTCAGTGTGAAAGATATCCGTTCTCGTTTGGACATCGTCGTGATCCAGCTAACTGAATCATTTGCGTTACATCTTGTTCCAGGTTTCAATCCTAGCAGGGAGAATCATATTATTATACAATTTTGTCTATGTTTCTAGCCTGCTTCTTACGTATGCTACAATAACATGTCGATGGAGGAGGAAGACATTATGACTTATATGTGGTACCCGCCAATAAAGTTTGGAGAAGAATAGCTGATATACCGTACTTCTAAAATAAGGAAGCATTGGCCCAGCCGTGAGACATTTATGGCTATTATTGTTACAAACATACATACTTATCACCTCTGTATCCCATGGGAGTAGGCAGAGATTATGGATCTCCATGTGCGACGATTCTGACAAACAACTTTCGCCTCATCTACTATCATTAACCTCTTTATAGTAGCACGTTTATTTGAGATGGTCGTTACCTGACCTTTACATTACTTCAGATGATCTGCTTCCTGACAAGGTCTCCATTGACTGTCGATTACGATGATAAAACATCATCAAGGACATAATTAATTATGTAGCAATATGTACATAAAATTCCACAAGTAAAATTTTATGAAACTGAAAATAAGCTTGTTCTTACCGAAAAACAATTGTTTATAGATTCCAATCATTAAACATGTGACCAAAGTTGTTGTCTGTTATCAACTTTTCATTGTTATCTTATCTATCTTATCTCTCAAAAGTATTGAAATCTCTTATGCTTTTTGTTTGTCAGCTGCTCATATTCATTATAAAAGATTTCCTCGTGGCTTCCCTCGCATGATTCCAATTCATATAACATCAGCTCGGAAACTTTATATTACTGGGCTCTGACTTCAATTGAAGAAGATTAGTTTACTTCGGTATAAATGCAGGTTTTATCACAATGTTTTTCTTCACTGTAAGCACGTGATATTTGTAACAATATACGCATATTTGATTAGAAAAATTGCCTTACCGATATACGACGGTATCCGGCCAGGATTCGAACGCCCGCTGTTACTACGATACGTAAATATTTTAGGCACTAGGTGGTTGGTGTTAATCTTTAATCCAATCACCTAGAACAGGGGTCGGCAAACTGCGGCTCGCGAGCCACATGTGGCTCTTTGGATGTAAAAGTGCGGCTGTTATATACATAAAAAAAGACAAGGCTTTGAAGAATAAGTTAGTGTTGTAAGCTAATGTTTGTTTTCATTTTTTTTATTTAATAAAAATTAATTATCTAATAATGTCACATGCATATTACCTTTTTATTGTGAAAAACACTACTTATATATGAATAAATAGATTTGTTTGTTTTATCAAGACACTTAGATTATGCAAGTAATATTTTATTGTTTACAAGAAAAAAAATTGTGGCTCTTTAAAAACTTTGAAACTTCGTAAATTGTAATTTTTGACTCTTCCGACTGAAAGGGTTGCCGACCCCTGACCTAGAACATTCCATATAGTATGATAAACGAACATGTATGCTCAAGAAGAATTAAGGGCACTCCACATTCTCGCGACAAACGTATCTACGACAAGAAAGGAAATTCACGGCTTTCCCCAATGTTCACGGACATGACAATGGGGTAATAATATCCATGAAAACATCTAGTGTTCCTCACGCCGCCATGCAAAGATCACGGGAGTACGGCAAGTATGAGAACCCTGTGGGAATTGATTCAGGTTTCTCGTGTTATTCGCTAATAAAATGTAGTGCGCTCTTTACACGCGTAATCAAAGACGCGAAGTACGCAAAACAAATTCTACATGTACTTATATCATTTATGTAAGACGCGTAGATAGATATATATTTTGAACAACCTTCAAGAGCTCGTCGGAGGCCAACGGCGAAACCGGTCGCCGTAAAACGCTCATCGACACCTATCTTTATACATAATACAAGTGTCGTTGCAAATCTACTTAATCTTGTTAGGAACAATGATAAAATCTTGTCTGTTTCAGCACGTTCGTTGCGTTGCCATTTTTAAAGTTACGAACGTTTCGGTCACTGTGTATGAGATCTATTAGAACTCATAATTAATCTTAACTGCAATATGTATGAGATATGAACTTTAGTAAAATAAGGTAGCCGGAACATTTTACGACAGATATCATTATTAAAGACCAACTGCTCGATCTGATGTGTAAGCTATATTACTGTTAAGTTTCATCAAAATCCATTCAGTAGTTTTTGCGTGAAAGAGTAATAAGCATACCACGAAACCACGGGCATAGAAGTGTAGACAGATGTAATACATACATAACTTCACGCCAGGTCCCTTGCGGGGTAGGCACGAACAACAGAGCGCCACACAGGCCCATTCTTACACACCTCACTTGCTTCTTTGACATTCATAGCTCTTGTCATGCACGCTCGTCTGTTCTTAAGGCTTCTAACATCACCTTCTGCTAACACATGATAGATGTAATAGATAAGTAAAATATAATTCTACCGGTTTTATAAATGAGTTAGACCAAGATAGATACTTAAATAGATAACACTTTATTGCACACCAAAATATACAATTACAGAAACAGGCGATATTTACAATATTTTCGAGGCAATACAATAGGCGGCCTTATTGCTCAAAGCGATGTCTTCCAGGCAACCTAATTGAGAAAAAATTGAATCAGATGAAAAATAGGTGGTGCAGGATAAAGGCAATCGATACATAAATATTCAAAACTTTAAAATAAATATACGAATACATAATTATATATATACAATAATACATAATACTAGCTGTCCCGGCAGACGTCGACCTGCCCGGTAAAAAATAGGGGTTTATCGTAGAAGGGTGAAAATTGAGTATTGTATGTATTTTTGTATGTTGTATGATAAAAAAATAGAAATTAAAAATTTTGTCTAAAAAATAAAATTTAGGGGTGGACTACCCCTAACATTTAGGGGGATGAAAAATAGATGTTGGCCGATTCTCAGACCTACCCAATATGCATACAAAATTTCATGAGAATCGGTCAAGCCGTTTCGGAGGAGTATGGCAACGAAAACTGTGACACGAGAATTTTATATATTAGATAATAAATGTATTGGCATGATTATATTCTGTTGATCATACATAGCTAAATAGTGTTTTCTGAGCAAATTTCTAAATATTGGTAAGGATTTCACCTCTCTGAGAGTAAGAGGCAGCATATTCCAAAATTTGAAGTCTTCTTTACGGTTTTTAAAGAATACTCCAAACCTAGTTTTAAGAGCCTAGTATATATAATGTATAGTGAACTATAGGTGTTTATTCATTCATAATATACACCCGAGCTGCGGTCAGACGTCTGTGCTAACAGAGGATAAGGACAACGTAGTGGAGGCAGGCTGACACGTGTCAGAAGGTCGAGACGCCCACCACTCCATATGCACGTTTCCCGCTTACGCAGACACATACGTAAGTTGAAGTTTAGCGGTTACGTCTCGACCACTATTATTAATACATTCTTGTTTCTACAGAAGAATGTGTCAGCAAATCTCTGTTCGCGTTGTTATAAAGATCGAGTATTTCATTTTTATATTATACTAGCTGTCCCGCGACCTCGGCTATCTAGCACTGAAAAAAGCTACCTAAACAGCGGTTATGTAGCACTGAAAGATTTTTTCAAACCCGACCCGTCGTTCCTGAGATTAGCGCGCTCAATCAAACAAACTCTTCAGCTTCATATATTAGTAAAAGATTAGCCGTCCCGGCATACATTAATGCTTGTCCCGTCCTAAAAATATGAAAATCTAGAATCCGACTGCAGCGCTACCCAAAGGATCCAGTTATGAATCTAAGTCATCTAAGGACATCACTGGGTGTTGGGACACACAAAATTTTACTTGGAAACCGATTTCAGCGCTATCTACCGGTTCCAACTGTGAATCTAGACCATCGCGGGACTCACTCAAATACACGTATAAAATGTCATCAAAATCTGTCAAGCCGTTTTTGAGATACCAGGATATGCCCGCATTTCTTATCTTATACTAATATATAAAGCTTGTTTGTTTGATTGAAAGCGCTAATCGCAGGAGCTACTGGTCTGATTTGAAAAATTCTTTCAGTGTTAGATAGACCATTTGTCGAGGAAGGTTATATATCATCACGCCAAGAATAATAGGAGCGGAGCACCAATGAAGAATGTTTCAAAATCGGGGGTGTTATTTAACTTTCCACGCAGACAGATTAGCGGGCAGAAGCTAGTTTATAATATAATATAGAAACTATAGATAGATTTTATAGCAGATTTCTACAAGATCCCGATTGATGATGAATTGGTACATCAAATAGCCATTGTGTACTAGATTCTTGTTTGGCATACCCACTTAAAGCCAATGAGCCGAGTTAGCAGGAAGTATGTCGCGACCTAAATGATAAGGAGACAACGAGTCAGGCATGACGAATGAAAATGTGTATTTGACATACCAAAGAGAAAAATAATATAATATCAGCCAATAAATGTCCCACTGCTGGGCTCGGGCCAACCATTATAGGGGGGGAACGGACAGTGTGCCCGCCACGCTTGTCCGAGGCGGCTTGGCAGGTTTGACACATCGGTTATCTCGATGTGGAGGTTGCATCACTAATTAACTGCAACGATATGCACATTCGATCAGAAAACTGATTAAGTGGTGCATGTGTTCCGGCCAGGATCGAACCCGCGCCCTTTGAGTATGGGACGCGTGCGCTAGCCGTTAGGCTACCACGACGATGAACAGAACAGAAAAATAAGAGGCTACTTAACCTTCTAAGAGGCCAAATTTAATATTATTTTTTCCACAAGTTGCGCGCCAAAACCAAGAAAATTATATCGTCTCGTTTATTCTAATACAAACTCTATGTAGTTAGAGGGAGAAAGCGTCAGTTCAACGTTCGTTTCAATTATCTGTATTTGAGCACAACTTTGTGGTGCATCCCAACAAGCCGTGTGTGACAGTTCGGGCAACAAATCTGTGGTGGTTAAGTCTTTAGAGTTAAATGGAGTTTTTTTCTCATTACCACATTTTTGAAGATACCCATTGATCAAATTTCCTCATAGACAAGTTTAAATTGATTATGGACCTCTATTATATTTATAAATGAATCATAGAAATGTATGTATGCGAATAACTTGAGAACGACTTTACCTATTTTGATGAAAATGTTTGTGTTCGAGTTGGTCCGAATTTTTTTTTTTTTTTGGGCCAAATGGTTTAGATTCACTATTGGAACTATAAGGTGGCCCTTGGAGCGGGTCCAAGATTTTTACTTTTCCTGGACAAGACAAGGTCTGCCAGGATCTCTAGTAACATATGATAAATCACGACAGACGAACATATAAAGCTTATTAATACGGCGTGAATAGAACTAGAAGCACATCAAAATTGTGAAATAATTTTTTTAGTGCTGAAAAATGAAACTGCGGAAGACTGCTACATCTAACTAACATCAAAACCATGCAAACGTGAAAATTTTTAAGTCGAACTATAATTTTTATACCAAATGGCTTTAGGTTGAATGAAAAAAAAAAACTAAAAAGATAACTTCAAAAAGCTTCGTTTTAACGGTTTTAAGCGCGATAATTTACTTGATTCTGGTTAATCCGACGTTTCGGCCGGTTTTCAGTGGCCGTGGCCACGGACGACAAAGATGACAATTGTCGACGAGTATTGTTAAAAGTTTATTTAGCCTACCGCTAAAAAACCGTCAAAACGTAGTTTTATTATGTATAGAAGTCGCGAAAAATTAAGAAAATTTTATTTAAAAAGCTTGTTTATGGCATATTTCTTTATCTTACTAAACAGTCACTTCCCCTACCGTCGGTTAAATTTTGACACGTCTTGTACGGAGCTTATGGCAAATTTTAAGCAACAGTAAGGCAAATGAACGGTCGGTAACATATAGGAACCGGCCATTAGTTTTAATCTAAATAACCGGTGTAGCAAAATAATAGGGATGTGGACACATGTTACATTAAATTCTAATATTCTTAACATGTAAAAGAACTGGCGTTAAAATGACGTCGTCTAACTTTTTTCTTAAAACTAGCTTCTGTAAAAAAAAACCCCGATTTGAAACTATAACGATATATAGTTTATAGCTTTCCTCGATAAATGGGCTATCTAACACTGGAAGAATTTTTCAAATCAGACCAGCACTTCCTGAGATTAGTGCGTTCAAACAAACAAATAAACTCTTCAACTTTAGGTATTGTTATTTTATATATATTAGTACAAGTATAATCTTGCTGGATATAATTTTAATTACTTATCAAATACTAATTAAATTGATATAAATGTATTTGATATTGGCTGATGCAAGAGCATTTTGGCAGAGCCCTTATCAGAGAGACTGCAATTTATTTTTATAAATATCTTCACAAGCCACCTAATTGAAATTTATGTTGATTGTTAATTAATAAGGCGACATAGCTAAGCTGTGGGTAAGCCTTTCGGAAGAATAAAAAACTAAAAATAAAATAATTAATGCGCTATCTGACCTCCTTCACTTATGAAGTCATAAGTAGGTACACTCGTGAAAACTCTACACGAGTGCGACGCTTTGAAAATTTATAAAAATATCTCAGTTCACATACCTGGCCGCTTCCTACTGCAATACAATTGCAAAATACGTATGTATAATATAAAACATATCATATATGCAAAATATACTCTTAACAAAAAGCAAAAACTTTGTAACATATTGCAAATACATTGGATTTATTTTAACACTCCGGTTATGAAAGAAAGAAAATATTTTTTTGTTATATGAGATCTAATAAAAAATTTAAACTGTTAGTTACGATACTACGGCTGGTGTGCACCGACATTAAACCGGTGGTTAAAATAAAATAATCGATGAAATTGTATTGCATAAACAGCAATTATTTTATTTTAACCGTCGGATCAATGTCGATGCATATGAGCTATAAGCCTTTTAGTATAAAAATCGACAGTGCCTTAATGAGAATTTACTGAAGACAAACATTCATCAAACAAACTTACTCATCTCTTTATACTTAAGCCGTAAGCTCAGCTTCCCGACCACCTCGTGGCCTGGAAAAGTAATTTTTACACTATTACATAACAATCAGTGGTCCTCTCTCGTTGGGGGTTAAATGCTATAGTTATTGCGCTTGGCATCCGGGTTGGTAACCGCAGTGCCGGTCTGTTTGCATCGGAGACGCTGCTGCCCGTCTCCGACCAGGGGATTTCTATAGGCCGGCTTTCTTGCGATGGTTATACCACCATCAGTCGGTTGCCAGAGCCTGGTTTGCTGACGGCAGGGGGTACCGCGGGTAGGCGAGGTTCACAATCGGGTCCACAAGATGTTATTCGTAGATCCCTTACCCACCTGGGCAAGGTCGCCGGTACGCGATGGACGAGGAAATCAGAGGACAGGGATGAGTGACAGGGCGCCGTCATGGGAAGGCCTACGTTCAGCAGTGGACTGCAAATGGCTGACGAAGACGATAAGAATCCTTATCTGTTCCACTTTTATTGCTGTATAGATATTATGTACAGCCGACTTTCGATAATTTGACACTTGTTAATTCATGATATTATCTCTCGATACTTTTTCTTTGTATATACTAGAGATGTGCCGATTATGACTTTGGCCGACTAGCCGATTAGTCGGCCAAGCCGATCACGGATTCGGCAATTTCCGTGACACTTCGTTTATAGTTGACTCACGCGCAAGTCTCAACCACCGCATTCTTGATTTTTACTTTTGTACAGGTCAGGGCTGTGTATTTGTATGAAAAAAGAAAAATATTTTTGTTTAAAGATAATACTGTTATTATTCATTAAAGTCAAAGAGCTCAATTAAAATTTAATCATGTCAAAAAGAAAGTCTCGTGTAAGGATTACAATGTATTACTAAAGTGTACATTCTAAATTACAAAGTAAGAAGCTGGATCATCATCATCATCATCATCATACATATACATATACATGTCATATCTATTATATACATAAATATACGTAAAAATATCAAACATCACTATGTTGCAGGTAGTGCTTTTTTGGCATGTTCTTAAATAATGTTAGTGATTTAACTTGTCTAACAGTAACAGGCGGCGCATTCCAAAGTCGAATGTCTATTTTCTGTTTAAACCTTATTTCAAAACTAATTCAATCTCGAATCTAATCGCCTTTACATGAGTTTGCAGAATTTTGAACCAACTGATAATTTTATCTTGGCTTTTCATCACGGATCTCCATCGTAATATGATAGATCATTCAAGGACGAGGTTTATCACCGATACTAGCGTTTTATCATGCCGTTTTGCATTGAATGCGTATCCGGAAGATGTCTGCCTCTTTATAACATGGAATCTTACAGCATACTTATAAACTAATATTTATTACTGTTTGTCACTATATATTCTGTTTTATACTGTTACATACCGACCAAGGCCGCACAGTTGCATGTTGTAGAAACGAATTCTTTTATCTACTTCGTGTTTAAACTTTAAAACCTGTTATCGTACTTATTTAATGGCTGTAATCAGTGTCGAACGAGTTAATTCTTGTTTTTATTTCATTGCGTCAAAGCTTGCCAGACGTGCGGGTTAACGCGGCCCCTTTTTATACAGTTTAGTATAAAACACTGTCCGAACCGGGTTGGCTTCGCCTATGGTGTTGCATACAATACAACAATCGACCGCGTGGACTGAATTTTCCAAGAAAACGTAATCTGCACACCTGCGGCACTGCTTTTTCTTTATTGCAAATTTTTAACACAAAGTAAACAAAATAAGTCAAAATGCGGGAAGGTAAACTGCAGGTGTGCATTCACTTTGTCAGCGTGTAACAATATAATAACAATAATAGGCCCTATTGTTTAAATTTCAGCCAGTTCTGGTTTGGAAAGTTGGATACTATGGTATAATTGATGTTAGATATCAATTTCCAGAGCGTTGATTTTTTTCGTTGCGCGAAATAAATCAAACAGATGTTATTATTCCAATGCCAAAAACGTCAGACGCAAAACCCAGATATCGGATAGTCGTAAACGTCGCATATAAAACACCCGAAATATATCGAACACAAATAAGTCATGTGAACGCGTGCGTATGCGCAAGCCCCGATCTGGATATTATAAATATTCCTAAAACAAAAGCCCTTCAGAGTCTAGAGCATAGACGCAAGGTCACGAGGCTAACTGTCTTCTATCGGATACATTTCGGGAAGTGTTCCCTAGAGTTGCACGAGCTGATTCCTCCATCCCCAATTTACCATCGGACAAGCGCAGATTTTGTCTAAAAAAATAAGCTATCGATCACCGAAAACCAGCCAGTAATTATTACGTGAATCCTGAACCAACAGACAAACCGACAAGAAATCTATATAGTCCATTCTAGTTTTTAAAAAATAGGTTCTATGTACAGACACGGCTTGTATAGAATCTTATAATATTATAGAAGATATCTATCTATGTAGGTATCCTATTTACATGTATTTAAATTGGAGGACGTCATACTATGTAGTTTTTAACCGACTTTCAAAAGGAGGAGGTTCTCAACTTGGTCGGTATTTTTTTTACATATACACCATATGTTGATTTTGAAGTTGTTGATTACTCTGAAATTTATGATCCGATTTACGTCATTCTTCTTTTGATCGACGCGGACTGGATGCCATTTGGTCCCCTAAAAATTTATTATTTTCTAAAAATATATAAAATTACTCCAAAATGAACAATAGTTGTAGTATGTTGATATGTTTTGTCAAATTTTAACTACTTGAAACTTTGACAGTTGAATTGCTTTTTTGAGATTATATATTACTCTAGTGACGTTGAAATCGAAAATTGGAAATGTTCCAAACAGGTTATTGACATGAAACGAGGGTTGGGTGCAAGCCAGGCCCAGGTATGATGAAATCATCAATTGCAATAATATCATTTTTTATAGAAACACCTGTGACTGACATTCAGACAGTACTCGCTCTCAAAACGTGAATAGATGATTAATCAAAGGACAACGTTGTGGATAGAAAAAAGATAAATTGACAAGAGTAAAAACGTAGGAATAATAAGGTATTTTACCCATTTTAATATTATATAAAATTATTAGAACTAGGCATGTTTGCTGAAGAGCTTCTTGCGCCGCATCTTCTCTTCAAGCCACAACATGTTGCGAATCGGTGGTAAATTAGATTAGGCTCCCTACGCAAAATAATTAAAATGAACAGGTTGGCGGTAGACTAAATAAAACTCTAAGGATACTCATTGTCACTTGACATCTTTGACTTCCGCGATCACGGCTATTGAAATGTGGCTGAAACCTCGGAATAATAAAAAGAAAATAAATGTACTTGCCGTGAATGTGTGCTGGGACACATATTAGAAGTGAAACTTCAACGGACAAGTGGAAAAACGAATCGCAACGTACAAGTGGAAAAACTTCTGACAAGTGACCAAATGAATCGCAACAAAATTTTAACCTGACGTGTTACGGGCACATTGTAAATGTACTTGTCCAATTTGAAAACCTGCCTAACATAATAATGATTATTTACAAAAAGTGTCAGCATATGTCTGACTATTATAGTTATGCCACAATAAGTGTTTTTTTTATTTTAAAAATTTAATTAAAATGCCGCCGCTAGAAAAGGCTCTTTATTTGTATCTTGGTATTAATCCTTATCAAAATAAATTACTTCATATTCAAGACTGCTTCAATACCTTCATATAACTTTTTGAATTATTCAATTTGGACATTCCATTCGAAAGATATCACGAGTTTAAAAATGTAAGAATTACACCACGTGACTGTGACACTTTTTCGTGAGCGCAAAATCGTAAGACCCCCTATATATAGAAGTTTCACTTCAAAAAGTGTGCGAACGATCTAAAACAGCCGCTTTTGGAGTATCCTTTAGTGAAATTGACACATGATAATACTGCGTACAAGATGTGACAGTTTTACTTTTTTTTATACTTGTCCTGTTTGTTATATGTACCTACGAAAGCGGTCGCTTTAGGCCCCCGATGCCGCGCCTTTTCTGTCCACTGCTGTCATAATAAAATATTTTCAGTTAAAAGTTCGTAAAAAGTTGTGGTAGCGTAATAGCTAGCGCACGCGCGCGTCCCAGACTCAAAGGGCTCGGGTTCTATCCTGGTCGGAACGCATGCACCACTTAGTCAGTTTTTTGATCTAATGTGCATAGTGTTACAATTACCACGTGCTAACAACGGTGAAGGAAAACATCGTGATGCAACCTGCATATCGAGATAGCGGATGAGTCAAACCTGCCAAGCCACCTTGGACAAGCGTGGCGGGTATACTGTCCGTTCCCCCTATAATGGGAGGCCCGAGCCCAACAGTGGGACATTTATGGGCTGATATTATTATTATTAATAAACAAAAGAAGTGTGCGTCTCTGGACTCCAGACAGAAGCGATAACTTAAATTAATCTAAGTTGGAACTATTTAATATTGAAATTGTTTAACATGAGAAAAGCTTAAGTTATTACTTAAATTTTATGTATATGTATATATGACAATGTAGGGAAAGGTTATTTACTAATAAAATCTTTCATTAATTATAAAATATATTTTATTCTTAGTTACAATTCTTGAATATGTATATTAGAATTTTGAGTATGAACATTATTACATACATACATACATAACTTCACGCCAGGCCCTTGCGGGGTAGGCACGCACAACAGAGCGCCATTCAGGCTTATCCTTACACAACACCTCACTTGCTTCTTTGACATTCATAGCTCTTGTCATGCACGCTCGTCTGTTCTTAAGGCTCGGCTAGGCAAGGCTAATTATTATTAGTGTCATTATTTAATCTAATGACCGAAATACGTCTTGCGCTGTGGGTTAGAGTAAGAGACGATGAGCCTGCCTACCGCTGCCGTATGCGTGAATGAAAGGGAAAGCCAGACAGACTGGCGCCGTAGCGCGTTACGTAACGAAGCGGTTTACCCTCCCATAAGAAGTCATCACTTCAAAAATTACCGATTGAAACTTTGTATTTGCATCTTAATAACTCAATAACCGTAAAACTACTACCAAAGACCATTAGACACTACTTTAAAAGAAATAAAGCATCCCACTAACCTCTAAATACCGCAAATTACGATAATTCGATAACTTACGTAACAACACGTAAAAGTCGAATATAAAATAATTACGAGAGCACGTGCGAAACCGAAATAATATCGTATGGTTACGGAAACCCGTAACGTTTTGGGTGTACGCCAAATGTTTTGCGAATCAAAGCAAAAACATTATTGCATTTCGAAAACAAACTTCGTTCAATATTAACAATGTTAATGTCATTACGCTCTTCAATCAAATTGAATCTATACGGTTGAAAGGCGCAGAGTTGATCGTTTCGGTCTTTCAATTTGGATGAATCAACCAAAAGCGATTTTTTTTTAATTCCAGGATTACAGCAGAAAGGCAGACGACATGACATTTGCAACACCAAAGGTGCTACAAATGCGCTATTGCTCTCTTATGGAACATTGGAACTTGGTCACCAATGCCGAAACACAACTCAGGGTTGTTATGGCGGCATACTCTAGACCGGGGTGGTACGCATCCAGACAGGTAAATGCCCCACCACCTTGCTGTGAGTTGTTTTGTTGCCTCTTACGACAGACCTATTCTTTCTCCGTCCCTGCATGGATAAAAACGAAATCTAGACAAACAAAAATTTGAATCATTCAATGCCACACCGTCTTGCCCTTTCAGCTCTATGCCTTACAACCAAATTGTTTCAATTTGGTCCATCCCATTCTCCTACTATCCCCTCTATCTCATTTCTAAGACTGGTACCGGGTTGGCTGCCAGTTGGCCTGTGGTGTTGCCTACAATCAAATACGAAGGTTACCGTCGCTTTTTATTAGGGTTACCAGTCGAATCGATCGATCGCCGATCATTGCCATCGATCGACGTCGATCGCTTGGTGTGGTAGCTTTGATTAATCGACGGATGCCGTTCCTCCGTATAACGTTGACTAATCAATGGATCGATTGATGTTGATTGGCGGAGCGGAGCTGGTTCTCGATTAATCAAGCAGCTCCATCGATGTTGTCTAGTCGATTCTACCGTCGAGCGGTCGGTATGGTAGAAACTATCGATCGACGTCGACTTATCCATTCTACCATCAATCTATCGGTATGGTAGAAACTATCGATCATTCTATCGTCGATCGATGGCATCCATCGATCTAGTCCCCTCTAAAGAGCTGCAGGACGCCCGACAAATATTTTTTTCATTTGGTAATTTAAATCTTTCGACTTTATTATTCTAAAAAACGAATAAATAAATAATTGTAGATTGCCTGTAAAAAACCTATTCGTTTTAACACGATTATTTTCTGAACCTTAAACAAAATTTCTTCTGAAATTTAATTTTTTTAGATAACATATCATTGAAACAAAGGCAATTTGTTCTTAAAACAAACTCCGGATAAAACTAGTGTAAAAATAACACGTACACGCCGCTACTATGCAAATACCTACATGTCCATTGACTGAATGTTGTAAACATGCTAAGTATTTGAACAATCGGTACCACACATAGTTGGCATAATAATCATTATATTATCATTAAATCGATGTTCAAAGTCTGAAGGTATAAGTGAATTCTATAAATCTTTGTCTATATTACACAATATTAATTGAAGTTACTAGTTTTAGCAAGAATAAAATTACCGTAAGTTAAAAATCACGATTGTATTACAATCTTGAAAACCTAGTCTACTTCAATTAAGACGGTATAGTTAACACATCGATATGATGTAGACAAGGATGTAAGGAGAAGAATAAATGTAGCATGACTAAAGTGGAGACAGGGAAACGGTGTGACGGTGCGATAAACTGCCACTAAAACTAAAAGGTCAAATATACATATAAATCTGTCATATGATCAGTCATGCTTTAGGGGTCCGAATGTTGGGCCACTGAAGTGATAAACCACAAACGTCACCACTCAGCTGAGCTGAGAATGTTGAGATGGATGTGTGGTGTTACAAGAATGAATAAAGTGAGAAATGAGTACATAAGGGGATCTTTGAAAGTTGCACCCGTGACTGAAAAATTGAGAGGAAGAAGACTAAGTTGATATGGGCGTATAATGAGGAGGGATGATAGTCGGATGACAAAAATAATGTTAAACTACAAGATGGATGGGTACAGATGGAAAAATGTGATGTAAAGGTAGACCAAAAAAGAGATGGATGGATTGCGTGGAGAATGATATGATGATTTGTGGTGTGACAGAAGATGTATGTCAGAATAGAGGAGTGTGGAATTTGTGGCGCTCTACCTGTGCACAGAAAGATTGCCGATAGACACATTATGTCACGCCTCGATGGTCAGTAGGCTTGATCAAAAATATTGCATAAAAATAGTTGTTGCAATAAATTTATTATTTCAATTTTTTATTGTGTATACTTTATAAAATATTAATAACGTAAGTAAATACGATGACATTGACCTATTTGTCATCAGTCTTTCAGGCGCCAAGCAGTGTCTAAGCCTTAAATATTTCAACAGTGACTAAGTAATTCGATGCCTCTTTTACGTCTGCATGTTATTTTTAACCAACGGCTTATTCGTGAAAACCTGTCATTGGCTTTCTTTTGTTAATTATAGTTATTTAATCAAATGTTCAGCTAATGTGTGTAGCTGTGTTCAGTTAATTTAGCTGTAGGTTTGCCATGAATAAATAAGTATACATATATAATAATAGTAAGTAGTCTGCATGAAGAATGATATGAGGACTTGTGGTGTGACAGAAGATGTATGTCAGAATAGAAGAGTGTGGAAGGAAAAGACATATTGTACCGACCCCAATTAATTGGGATATGGTGAAAGAAAAGAGGAGTAAGTAGTCATTGGCAAACCTGCGCGCGGCTTATATGTTAAACTTTTCTACGAAATCAATGTTCAGTATAATTATATAAATATATTTTGTTCTATTATTATTTAGTGATAATCTTATAATTACAATCACTATGTTTATTTCTCTATTAACATAATTTTTGTCTTACTTCGCACCAACTTCATGATATTGTAGAAAATATTTATTTTTTACTTTTGAAGTCACGTTTGCTTTTTGTACAGTTTTTTTTTAAAGAAATCAGGCGTGTCAAAATATTTAATAAGTGCTAAACCCGGCTTAGGTAAGTAAACATAAACAATAGGTTCCCAAATAGGTCAGTAGAGCCTCTAGCGGCTGTAAAATTACAAGTTAATATTGTACGTTTGCGATTATAAAAATCACGAGCAGTAATTCTTTTTGTTTACCACACGTGTGTCAATAAGTCAATAAACTAATATCTACAATGCCTGGTAGCAATAGATATGGATCGTAAAATTTTATAGTACGTACGTATTATACGTCTATTTATTGTTAAACACAAAACACTTAGTTTTATCTTTATTTGATTATCGATTATACACCGTGTATTATTTAGTCATGAAACAATTGCTTATGCCACCATCGCCGAATAATACCATGCAAAAGAATTCACCAAGGTTAAGGAATGACAATCGCCTATTAAAAACCATAAATCGTAACACTGAAATCACTGTTGATAGAAAATCTCAATTGCAACTTTCAAACAACTTTAAATAGTATTTATCTCAAGTTTTTCGACTAGTGCACATAATCAATACTACGTTTTAAGCGTGTCAACTGATCCCGGCTACTGAAAAGTGACCGAAACGTCGAAATGAAAATCAAATAAAACGCCGCGCTTGAAACAGTCAAAGGTAGTTTTAATTATTTTCACGTACTATGAAACAAAGTCGCTTTTAAGCGGTGATCAGATAGATAATTTTTCACTGAAGGTTTAGGATATGTATATAAAAAACCTAATTAAGTTTTTATGTATGTAAAATAAACTAGTCACCTAGGTTTCATTCTATAGTCATGTTGTGTCAAGTCATATACCATGGTGCGATTTTATTCATTTTTGATGGAAAATTAAGGAAGTAGTAGCTAAGCTTTTGATTGACAGCGAATCCGAATTTGATGGACATTTCCAAAATATTCGGAGGGCGAGGTTGGGTACAGGGCAAAAAGTTTAACAACCACTGCAATCTTTAGTAAGGTGAAAAGAATAACCAATGATCACTTCCTCAACAAAACATAACTGAAAATCTAATCGAGTGTGCCTCATTGATATGTAAAGCGCATAACGTGCACACAACGCGTTGGTTTGCCCATAAGCGATGATGATTAACATAGAACAGCGTTACCAATAGAATAATTAACGGAATGACGGTAATTATTTTTATGCAACTGATGGCGCAATAAATAACCCGCCCGTAACGATACAAAATAGTAACGTGAAATATAATCGGAATCGTGAAGTTTGACAAGTAATGAACTTCACCTTGCGGTCACAGTTCATTCGGCGCGCGACTTTGTAACTGTCAATTCGATACGAAGTAGTGACGTGATAGATGAAATATAATATGAATCGTGAAGTTCGACAAGTAATGAACTTCACCTTGCGGTCACAGTTCATTCGGCGCGCGACTTTAGAACTATCAATTCAATACGAAGTAGTGACGTAATAGGTGATATATTATTTGAATCGTGGATTTTGACAAGTAACGAACTTCACCATGCAGTCACAGTTCATTCAGCTCGCGACTGAACCTATAAATTTCATTCAAAGTAGTGACGTGTAATAGTTGAAATATAATTTGAATTATGAATTTTGATAAGTAATGAAATTCTCTATACAGTCATAGTTCATTCGGCGCGCCACTTTGAACCTATAAATTAGCTACGGTGTAATGAGGTGTAGGTGAAACATAATTTGCGTAAAGTTTGACAAGCAATGAACTACAGTCACAGTTCATTCGGTGCGCGACTTTTAACTTATACATTTGATACGAAGTAGTGACTTGTAGGTTAAATATAATTTGAATCGTGAAGTTTGACAAGTAATGAACTTCAGTCACAGTTCATTCGGTGCGCGACTTTGAACTTAAAAAATTTGATATTAAGTAGTGACGTGTAGGTTAAATATAATTTGAATCGTGAAGTTTGACAAGTAACGAACTTCACCTTGCGGTCACAGTTCATTCGGCGCGCGACTCTGTAACTATCAATTCGATACGAAGTAGCGAGGTAATAGTTAAAATATAATTTGCATCGTAAAGTTTGACAAGTAATGAACTACAGTCACAGTTCATTCGGTGCGCGACTTTTAACTTATACATTTGATACGAAGTAGTGACTTGTAGGTTAAATATAATTTGAATCGTGAAGTTTGACAAGTAATGAACTTCAGTCACAGTTCATTCGGTGCGCGACTTTGAACTTAAAAAATTTGATATTAAGTAGTGACGTGTAGGTTAAATATAATTTGAATCGTGAAGTTTGACAAGTAACGAACTTCACCTTGCGGTCACAGTTCATTCGGCGCGCGACTCTGTAACTATCAATTCGATACGAAGTAGTGACGTGATGGGTGAAATATAATTTGAATCGTGCAGTTTGACAAGTAATGAACTTCACCGTGCGGTCGCAGAATATTCGGCGCGCGACTTTGAACTTATCAAAAACCAAACATCACCAAAACACTGAAAAAGAAGTAACGCCAATATACTAACTAAAATGTATATTTTTAGTTTGATATTTCGAAAGGTTTCGACTTTGCGTCAGTGAGTATCGTCCTTGGGGTCTTTTTTAGCCAATAGATGGAGAAATATCTTATTCAAGGTTACAAAAAAATTATTCCCTAACCCCACCTCATACCTCCCCAACTTTGGAACCACGAAGCGGATAATTCCAAAGTAAATATTTTTGATGAAAGTTTATCTGTTCCGTCGCCAAATAACAAAAACACTAAACTGAACCATTCATTATGCATGAACTACCATGTAATTGCGAGATTCATTGCATTAGGAAAACGATTTATTTCGTATAATAATTAGTACATTAGGGGATCCTTGAAAGTTGCACCCGTAACTGAAACATTGAGAGGAAGATTAAGGTGGTACGGGCATCTAATGTGGACAGATGAAAGTCACTCGACACTAAGAATATTAAACTGTAAGATTGATGGGTACAAATGTAAAGGTAGACCACTAAAGAATGTGTGAAGGATGACAGGATAATTTGTTATGTGACTACAGAAGATATATGCCAGAACAGAGGAGTACGGAAGGAAAAGACATATTGCACCGATTCTAAATTATTGGAACAGTCTAAAAGAAAAGAGAGAAAGCAATTTATTCCTAGTTTAATTATTAAGTAAATTTTAATATTTAATAACCTCGATTGATGACCGGATGTGGAACGTTAGTTGACGAGTTTTTATATGCTCTTGTGCAACTTGAGGCACGGCTTTCTAAACGGTATGTTAATGATGCCATGTTTGATTAGGACAAGTCATTTTACATCACGGATGAAGAGTACCTAAATGGTACGACAGGCGCCCAGTAAAAATGTATCGCTGAAAAAGATGGCGAAACAGGCGGCCTAAAACGGCAACTTTCGAAGAACCGCTTATGTCCCGTTCCTAAATCTTACCGACCGTTCCATTTACCTTATGATTAGTATCACGATGTTTTCCTTCACCGTTGTTAGCACGTGTTGATTGTAATAATGTGCACATTAGATCAGAAAACTGGCTAAGTGGTGCATGCGTTCCGGTCAGGATCGAAACCGCACCCTTTGAGTTTGAGCCGCGTGCGCTAGTTATTACGCTACCATGACTTCATTAACTGATTTTATCTAAATCATATAAAATCGTCAAACATTCATCTAGAGTCTAGATTCTAGACTTTAAGAGCTTCCAGTCATGAATTTTACTGGGTTCTTCAATGGTTTAAATAATCCAAGACTTAATTTTGTGAAGGAACAAGAAGGAAGTTTAAAGAGATGTTTGCAGATCTGAATTTTATTCAAGCAATGCTGCATGTCTCCTATGATAAAATCAGAAAAAAAGGATAATTATAAAAGAATGAAGACACTGACATAGCTCGCAAAATTTACAAGTTGACAAGACAGTGGGCCAGCAATATTTATCACAGGACCTTTGGCCTATAGAGCAGACTAGTCCTGGAGTGGAGACTGTCTTGGCAAAATTAGTGTAGGACACCCTCCAACTTGATGGACTGACGATTTAGCTAAGATTGCCGGTGCAAACTTGGGGAGGCCTCTGTCCAACAGTGAACAACAGTTGGCAGACGAACGCCGCATGGAAAGCACCAGTAAGTATATAAAAAACATACTAAGGGCGCGTTCCTACTTTGTCGTGAAGACGTGTGATAATCGTGTAGTTTTAAGTGTCGTGGCTTATATGTTTAAATGGAGGTGTTCACATATAGAACGACGCGATTTACTGTCGTCTACATTTTTTTCAGTGACGACGGATTGTCATGACAGTGGGAACGGCTAGCACGACAGTCGTATAACGATAAAAATCGAAATGTGGGCTGGGACACATATTAGAAGTGAAACTTCAACAGACAAGTGGAAAAACGAATCGCAAAGGACAAGTGGAAAAACGAATGGCAACGGATAAGTGGAAATACTTCAACTGACAAGTGACAATATGAATCCCAACAAAATTTCAACTTGAAGTGTTACGGGCAGATTGTTAATGTACTTGTCCAATTTGAAAACCTGCCCGCAAAACTTCAAGTTAAAATTTTGTTGCGATTCATTTTATAGACCGTAAGTCTATATGGAAGTTTCACTTCAAAAAATCGTAAATCTAAATCGTGACGGCTAATCTATCGTAGCCACGATAAAAATATCGTATTTTCCCTTCCCACTCAAGACTGTAGTAGCTTGCTAATGATGTGTAAACGACAAAGCGACTGCCGTAAAACGATAAAATGTCGTCGCGGGAACAGCTAGATACGATAGAGAATTATTGTCGCTAAACGATAAAAAATTCTGATGACAAACAATTGTTATAATGGGAACAGCTAGAGACGACAGTCGTCCAACGATAAATTAATTGTTACGACAGTGGGAACGCGCCCTAAGTGATAATTAAAATGGTGATTGAATCTGTGAGTAATATTCTTGTTTTGCAGTTATGTTCGTTTGAAAAATTGTTGTTAGGTACTCATTATCCTTTGCTTTTTGTAATCAATCACGTGCTTAGAACAAAACCAGTGGTTAACATTGCTATGGGTGATGTTGGTTTCGAAAATATAAAAAGAAATTAATTATATATAGACAACTTATCATCATTATATTTCTATGTTCGTATTGCAGAAAAAAGAACAAGTCATTATGATCATCAATATCTTGTGTTAGTTTTTTTTATATTGTGCAGTGACAGATCTGTCTGATAAATATAATAAGATAACAGAAATATATTGAAAATAATTGTAAACAAGCAAAAGTTAGAATTAATACTTGATGCCAGAAGTATCCAGTAAAGTCATCAAGTTTGATAAAAGTAATCCAATTCACTTTACTGGAAAGTGAAAATGGGACCTCTGAATCATTAAGACTGCTCTCTATTTTTTTTTTTGCCTTTTCCCAATTATTTGGGGTGCGCACAATACATCCTCTTCTTCCACATTTCTCTATTCTTGAATAAATCCTCTGTCACACCACAAATCATCATGTCATCTTCACACAATTTATTTATTTAGTATTCCTATCATACTCATTTCTTGCCATATCTATTCTTATAATACCACACATCTGTGAGAATGTTAAGATGCATTGTATGTCTACTAGAATAATTTTCATGATACATCGCATAACATATTAATCTATTTAATCATTTTCTTATTGTCCAAAGTGCTATGCCATTACTTATAACAATTTACTATTTAACATATCAGATTATATAGATATACGGGTGTGAAGTATTTGAAATGTGGTGTTGGAGACGCATGGAGAGAATAAGTTGGAAAGAGAAGAAGACTAATGAAGAAGTTCTGGACATGGTAAAGGAGAAACGTACAATATTAAAAACTCTAGAGGAAAGAAGGGGGAAGATGTTTGGCCATTTGCTAAGACACAACACCTTCTTATGCACGTTAATTGAAGGCAAATTGGAAGCAAGGAGAGGGAAGGGAAGACCAAGGCGAGCATTTATAGACCAAATAAAAGAAAAAGTGGGTGTCATGTCTTACACAGAAGTAAAACAACTGGCCCATAATAGAGAAGATTGGAAGAGGCTCCACCGACAAGAGCATGCTCTTAAATGATAAATTAAAAAATGAAAATATCTGATTGTGATTCGTGCAAGAAAATTGTTTTGGAACAGGAAGAAAAAACATTTATTTGGTCATCACACAAGGAGACAGACATATAACAACAAATTGTATGGTGATATATACTAAGTCTCTTGATGCTACCAAATAGGTGTAGTTCAGCATGTGCCAGGCAACAGGTGCCTGATGCTGGTTTTCAACTGCAGCCTAGGAGGGACAACTGTTATATAACTTATTGTTCTCTATACCCAGAAAGTGAAGTCAACTATTGATTCATTGATACCCAAGGGTCAGTAAAAGGACCAGAAGGAAGAGAAAGCTTGAAGAACAAGCTCAGGGCTACTGTTGGGCCCTATTAGCGATATTTTATCTTAGGCAGCACTGGAATGAGCTGAAGAGGCCTTTGCAAGGATGCACTCTGAGAGCAAATATTTAATTTAGAGGGAACCATTGAAAACGCACCTCTTAATCAGATTAGCTAAGAATTTCCTTTAATTTAAGTTGAGTGGAAAAGATTGCTTTAAGGATGAGGCCACCTATTTTAATGCCTAGAAAAGATTTGTAAATAAGTTTTTTTTTAAATTGTTTACTTAGGTGTACAATAGGGTTTTATTTAATAAAACTATGTTGTGTTGTAACTAATGGGCTTAAGAGCAGTTAATTTCTTTGATTATTATTATTCTGATGTTTTGGCCACTTTTGAGTAGCCATGATAAATCATATTCTTGACCATGATGCAAATATAGCTCCAATTAAATTGAAGAAAGCAAAAAATTTAATGTCACTTTCTTACACATCTTCAAATAACCAAATCATCTGCTTGTGGAATAGTTTCCGATTGCAGATAAAATGACCCAAAAAAAGTCTTATGAACCAATCATTTGCATCAATATTGGTTAACATTTGACATTTTGACATGAGCTCCATACAACTAATGTTAAAATTCAACAGATGGTAGGGCAAGTGAAGGAATAGTAAGATATAGACACTGGCCATCAAAAGTATACATTACATTATAAACAAAACAATAGAGAATTTGCTCAGGTAAAAATATGAATGTATGCTCTTGATTGCATGAATGAGTCACACACATAAACAATATGAGGTCTAATTGCTGTCTGGAATATTCCCCTGACCACCTTTACAATGATTAAAAATAAATATATTTATCCTAATTATAATGAAGAAAAAAAAAGTAAAATTGAAATTTTTCTACGCATATATATATTATTATACCCAAATATTGTTATGACCTAGATGCTGACAAAAACAAATTCACACCTGCATACCAGTAAATACACATTTTATTACCTTTCGGCATTTGGACTTATCTTTACTTTGTGTTTAAAATTTGTGATTAGAAAACAGCCCATTGTTGTATTGTAATCTTTTATGGCAGTCAGTAGCCAGGTGTTACGGATTTAAAGTACAAACTGATTCTAGGGAATTCAGTCCACATGGCCAGGTATTGCACCTGTGCAGTATAAAGCAATTACCCAATTGAGTGACAACGCAGTCGAGTGATAATCATGAGCGAAGCAAGATGAGTACTACAATTGGGAATCTTTTAGTGACAAACTTTGTGCATTTTATGGAACTACGACCATTATGTTTGGACTTGTTGTGTTCGATTATATTTGTACTTGTGTTATATGAGTTTGTATAGTTATAATAAAATCTATAGTAATTCTAACGGCATTTTATTAGAGTCTCATGACTCAGAACAATATTATTATATTCTTATCTGTGTCTATCAGAATAAACTAAAAAGTATGCACTTTTTACTTATTACTAGTTAAAATACTTTAAAATTAAAAGGCATAATGGCCTATAAATATAATTATATCTAGAATACCGTCAAATCCATCTCAATTAAAACAAAATTGATGACAGTGAAAGAAATTCCAAAATCGGTCCACTTAGTTTTAAGTTTAACAACTATACACCGTATGCACTCTCTCTTTATAATAATAGTAAGTATAGTTAATTGAAAATGATATATGAGACTATTGTTTTGCATACCATTAACCTTGAAACCTTGACTCCTTTGTTTTCACACCACATCATAACCAGTTATGTGGAATTATTATGAAAAGCTGTTGAAATATTGTTTTCATTAAATATTTGATTGAAATAACTGACAATCGAAATATTTGCACAATCATGTTGGAGGGAAACGCGCAATAATTAACAGCTGGACGATAAAACAACATCGACAATCGAGCCATAAGAACACAAAATTGTGCTGTTTTTGCGCAAAACATCGAGACCAAAGTTCAATTGTGTGTATTAAATTATCAAAAGGTCGAATAAACACGTCTAAAACACGATCATTGCACTTAACCTCAGATATTAAGCAAAAATAACAAGATATAAACAGAATACCTGAGTCGAGACTCCTGTCTGCGCCCCCCGTCATTTTGGCAAGGTTCCGTGTCTTGGGGTGCACTCAACACGGCTGGCAGGAGGCGCGCTTCGCTCCTGGCCGACCAGCACCACAATCCACGCAGCAATTATAAAAAGAACCCAGTTTCAATGTCACAAAAGCAACACGAGGGTACGGACGTACGTAAGGGAAACTTTGCCGTCCCGCTTGAACGAAACGCGGTTCACTAACGCGTCTTACTCGATGTCAGTAATATCATAACATGAATTTACCTTCTCCTTCATGGTTATTAGTTTCTCGATGTTCGAAATCAGCCATATTCAATTTATTTATTTCGATAACTGACTTGACTGATCATAGCGACGTGAAATTTTTCCAACACGACGCAAGTTGACAACTTTACAGAGTAAAAAAAGACGTGTCAGTTGTCAAAATTAGGGCTTTGAATGGAATCGATTAATATTATCAGTTAATATAATTGTAAAATAATTGATGTTGCTAATAAATACACAATTCTAGATCTTTATATTACTGATGACGATTTCAGACCTTAAAAGTGAAAATTAAGCGTTGTGTGATTGAATGTTTTTTAATATGCCGTTACTAATTTGAAAGTGTCAACTTTACAATATTCAATGTAATTTTGATTAAACCAAATATTAAATTAGTTTTGCCTTTCTTTTTTTATCACGTTGGAAAAGCATCCTATCAGACTTTAGCTCTCTCTCCCTCACCCAGTGCGAACCTTGTTCAAGACCATTCCCGGCTGCAGCTTTGGTCCCTCATATGGCTCAATGCGAACCAAGTCCAGGAAAAGGCAGTGGTTGAAAGCTATCTAGCCAATACGGGAAATTTGGAGATAGGCGGAGCACTTGCACGCATCCATGAGAAGAATTCGCGACGCTGCGATGACGCGATTTCAGAGTCCCACACTGTACGTACATGTCGCTCTACTAGTGGACTGACGAGACATGAACTGCACGAGGCAGCAGAGGTGACGTCTTCCGGATCTGTTAGAATACAATAGATTCCTAGGAGAATTTAGAGAGATAGATTAGATAGGCCCTTTTGGTTGCAATTTTGCGGTCGAAAGTCCAGGCTCGGGAGGAGGTGCTAGGGATTCTGTACCGTGATCCCTGGGCGCACACGTATTGTGTGGCCTGCATTAAAATGCGGGTTTGCACCTCCACGGCTACGAAATTGCCCGAGCCAGAGGTTCTCCGGTCCATGATAGACGCGTTCTTTCCGGCCCGGGAGTCTTTACTCCTACCGATATTATAATTGATCATTGATCAGCGATAATATTTTTTTATTATTTGCCTCCACGGTAATAAAAAAAAATGTATATTTTGATATATGTAACTTTACTGGCAGCCGTAGAATAATTCAAGACTGCTGTCACTAGCACTACTGTCAAACATTTGTCAAATTTGTTTTAATTGGTGTCAAATTTCAAAGAATGGGATTTTCCTCTTTTTTATAATAACTTATTACTTTAGTTTATGATATAGATCAAATTAAAATCAAGATGCAGGTGAATTTTCTGCCTAGTGCAATGTAACGTAAATGTGTGTCGATAACTCCGCATATTATTTTTTATGAATATGGTGTTTATTTTTAGAACCCAAATGAGGATACAGAATGGAATGATATCCTTAGATCCAAGGGAATCTTGCCTCAAAAAGAAAAGGAGGTGTCGGAGGAAGAGATCGTGAATATGATAGAAGAGACGATACAAAAGAAACAAGCTGAAAGTTAGTTTCCTATAACATTTTGAGGTTATGAACACCTGTGTTTATATTTTGTGATATTGCTGCTGTTAAGAGAACAAAGGCTTTTATTATAATCTCGGAGCCTCTTTCAAAAGAGTTGCAATTGGGATGGAATCACAACTATTTTGAAACAATCTTAAATATTTTTTGTACATCTAGTTACATTATTCAAATGAATAAGCAGCTTCTGGTTTTTATATGAAAGCTATCGAAGCATGGCATTTTAAGTATCACATTAACTGTACTTTGCGAATAGCAGTATTATTTTCTTTTACTAACTTCCTGAGGTTTAGTATGTAGGAAGCTATAAGTGCAATTTCAGGACTGTAAATGTGTAAATTAGGATTCAATATGTTATTATCTTATTTGTAAGACAAATCTGTAAGAGTTTATAATGTAATATACATTTATAAACTCTTATGTATGAAACTAAATATACCTGTGATATAATTCATGCTCAACTTGAAAGTCCCGCAGGAGTTCTGGAAAAAGTATGACACAGTTTATTACATATCTTTTTTTTTATAGCTGGAGTACAGCAGACAGGCTACCGGTCCACATGATGGAAAGCAGTTACCATCAACTATGGACATTTGCAACACCAGAGGTTACTAATGTGCAGTTGGCCTCAAAGTCATTTTATGACACCCTTTTTATAAATTCCATATTGTAGCCCTGTAGGAAAACCATGACTATAACATATAGTATGAACTAGTTACTTTTTAATAAATACATGAATTATATATATGCAGAAAATTCATATATTAATGGATATATACTTAATATACCATACAATTACATATCTTCGAAACATATAAATATTTATAGATGAATTTTAATATCATATTCCAAGGGCAGGTATTATTTTTCGGTCATAGTTTTAAATATTGGTAGAGATTTTGCTTGTCTGATAGCAACGGGAAGCACATTCCAAAGCAGTATTGTCTTAATGGTAAAAGAATTGTTGCTAAAAGTTTAGTTATGTGCATGAGTGTTTAATTTAGATTGAGTAGAGGGGTGTAAATTATGAGAGCACAAAAAAGAGCCAAAATATTCTTTAAGGTAATCAGGAACAAATAAAATACTATAAAGAAAAGAAAGGATGTAAGTATTCCAGTGAAATCTAATTGGCAACCACATGTTATATGTTTTAGAGGACAAGCAGCTCTCAGAGTTGGATCTGGACGGACTAGATGAGCTAGAAGACTCGGAAGATGAAGCAGTTTTAGAACAGTACAGGCAGAGGCGTATTGCAGAATTGAAAAGGCTAGCAGACAAGCCAAGATTTGGCGATGTGAGAGAGGTGTCCGGCCAAGATTATGTTCAGGAAGTGAACAAGGCCGGTGAAGGAATATGGGTTGTTATACATTTGTATAAGCAAGGGTAAATATTTCTTGTCATATCTTTATTTTTCTACTGGTAGTTGTGAATTTTTCTGTTTGTCTTGAAAATTCATAAACTGGACACAACTGGCAACATCTACCAATGTTTTGTTTGTGCATTCAGTGATGACACTTTTTATTTTCCTCACCTGTATGCCAATGAATATCGAGCCATGTCCATAGATGACGGCCTCTATAGTCGAGTGGGCTAAGGCGTGGCTTACCATTTTTTTTGTTTGATTCTCAAACTGTCCAACTCAGCTTGCTTATAAACAAAACTAGAACACAGATAATATATTTGCTAACTGTCATGCTTGGTGCAAACACATCATGCAATATGTAACAACAGTGAGTACATATTAATTTTTAAAAAAAAGAAGAAATATATAATTAATGAAGTTAATTAAATAATCACTGCAATGCAGAGGGGCGGGCTCAGGTTTAACTTCCGGCATAGTACATTTCGGAAACATATTTTCTCCATTATTTACTATGGTCTGGGTGTGACCTCAGTGTAAGACCTCAGTGTCAGAATTTTAAGTACAAATATAGTTAAATGACAATGAATAAATAATAGTAAGGTGCGAAAGTAAAGTTGTCTATTTCATCATGCATTATAAAAAAAAGAAACTATTATAAAAAACTGATTAAAATCACTAGCACTGATCTTGCTAACTCCTTTTGACTTTGACACGAGTCTTCTCTATCAGGGGGGTGGGGGGTTCTGCTCGACTAACTTTTATGCATGTATATAAGTAATTTGTAATTTCTTTTTCTGTATAACCGGATGAGGGTGACATACGCATCTGGAGTTAGCCCTGTTTAAAAATAAAGATTAAAAATGTAAATGACTTTATTTAATCTCTCATAAAAAAATCACAATTTCCCATTAATCATTTTTTAACTTATCATTTTGTAGTATTCAACAATGCGCCCTGCTAAACCAACACATGCGACAGTTAGCTGCAAAGTTTCCATACACCAAATTCCTGAAAGCAATAGCCCAGACCTGCATACCCAACTTCCCAGAGCGAAATTTGCCCAGTGTCTTTGTATATTTCGAGGGGGACATGAAGAAGCAGTTTGTTGGGCCACATGAACTACGAGGGACTGCTTTGACATGTGATGGTAAGTTGATTGGCATGCAATATCAGAAATTATTATCATAGCAATATTGAAAGTCAATTACAGTGTAAACTCTATATAACGACACTGAAGGGACTGGCGTTATAGAGAATTGTCATTAAATGGAGAGAAGCCTGTTATTTTAGTCTAATGTGTTGTTGCACCAGTAATTTTGTTGTATTTTTTCACTTATTTTTTTCATATCTTGCGATATTGTGGCATCTTGGTGATAAATTAAGTACTTAGAAATTTCGATATTTTGGAATTTCTTGGAAATATCGGTATGCATGATGCCGACAATCAAGTTTATTAAGGGCTAGGATAATAAAGCGATAAAAAAACGTTTCGCAGGTTTAACTAATTTTGCAAACTTAAATGGTTCTTTTTATTACTTAATTGTTTTTGTTGACAGTGGGTGTAATGCTATATAGAGTGTATCATTGTATGCAAGCCAACCCAACCAAAGTCAAGTGATTTGGACACTTAAGGGAGTCTGTCGTTAAATCGAGTAATTTTACATGGATTTTAACACTAATTGTATTTATATATAAAAGAAAGAGACAAAACTCTCTGGAGTTTAAATCACAACTGGTTTAAATCAGTCTTAAGTAAGAGTAAAGTTCGGTTTTCGGGATAAATATACAGTTGTCTCTCTGTTTGTTATCCTTTTATGGATGATTATTGGACCAATTTGCCTGAAATTCGGTACATATGTAATTTTTATACCGAGGGTGGCCAAAAGATACTTTTCATCCTGGATAATGGTATAGATTTATGTAAAGGTTATCCCAGAAAGGGATAGTTTGTAGTGCTAATAAAGCTAAAAACGAAGTGAATCTTCCAGGGGCAAATAGTATACATATAGATTTCATGAAATTTAGTAGACCATAAAAATGACCATTTACATATATCCGAAAATAAACATTATTGCAATTTATTCATTAAAATTTTGATCTTTTCAGAATTGGAATACTTGTTAGGGCAAGTGGGTGCAGTGGACACGAAAATAACAGAAGACCCAAAACCCAGAATCAAGGACAAATTGTTTGAAGACCTCGGCAACAGTGATTGGTGATGAATGCTAACACAGTTGTAAAAGGTGGATTGAAGCACTGCATTGTTTTGTTTGATTTATTGCAAATTATTTATTTATTTGACCTAAGTTACAAAGTATTTTAAAAAAAATAATTAAAACGCTACAAACTTTTATTTAAGAAGATATGATGTAAATAAAAGAATGTTATAATATTATATCGTCATGTATTATAAAATATTTTTACAATATACACAAATTGCAACCAAGAAATGTGTTTAATTGTACAGTTTCACACGACTAATAATTCCTACCGATGTATGAGTAGTGCGCAATAGACCAATTTTAGTAGCGCCGACAGTGTACGAATCGTGTAAGCGGGACAGATCTAAGAATGCATAGCAAGCAACACTGCCGTTTCTGCTTGCGAATAGAGTTCAATATAGGTTATTTACATAACGGAAATTGGTCTATACATTCCTGCACAAACGACAACTGCCAATCGGAATTATAAGTTGTGTATATATAACTTTCGAGGTAATATCAATTCTCCCCTTTCATAAAACTTCCATTTTCGTCCATTTCTATTTAACTGATTCTCATTTTTTTCTATATTTTAATAATTGTCTGTTACTTGCCTTTACTATTATACGATACTACGACACAGTAAAAAAACAGATGTAAGGAACTCCAAGTTCTTTGAATGCCAACACACCTCGAGTTTAAGAGTACTATGATATCTTGGGACAAGCAATTTCCAGTGTTGTGGGGCACTGCAGTCCATGGATAATAAGCTGGTTCAATTTGTGATGGACTGTATGAGAGAGATCCTACACTAGAAAACTGGAAGCTCCAGGTTCAGCACAAGGCTATTTCTGTGTAAAACTGAATTCCACTTCGTACAAAGTTTCAAGGATAGTAAATGTTCTTGGCACGGCCAGTAATCACAAACAGTTGATATGTTTTAGAAAAGGTATCAGCGAACGGCGCTGTGTTCAGTGTCCAAAATGGCTGCCATAACCCTGCTCTGCATTGGCCTCACACAGAAAGAGGGTACACAGCAAAATTGATGGAGCGACGTTCTACCTACTTTATCCTAGGCAATGACCGAATAAGTGTATTTGTTTTTATCGTTTTTTAATAAAATTGAATTATTGTTTGTGTGTTGAGCTGGGCTATTATTTATACTTAGGTCAAAAGCTTTGAAAAACTCTCATCTACCAACACGACGCGCGCTCTTAGGCGTCAATGACACGAGTTGTTAACCAAGGCTTGAAAACCGGTTAAGTTTTACATACCAATCGAAATAGTTGACTAACGGTTGTAAGCCTAGTTAACAACCCCTGTGCAAATTAATAGTGGTGACACATTTAGCTATGCACGTCTCAACCGGATGCCGCGATTTGACCCCCAATTCGAAGACCCTCATCAGTATCCTGGTGCAGTGCTCCTGCAGCCCGACCACGAGGTCCGGGAGCTTGTCCAATACCGACTGCGTCACTTCCGGCTGGTTCGAGTCCAGGCATTCCATGATGGCTTGCAGACCTGTCAGAGATTGTCACTATTAGCCTTCTAAGACGGAAGTCAAAAACAGATAATTGAAACCAACATTGAACTGATGCTTTCTCCCTCTAACTACAAAAAAATGTATTAGAATAAAAGAGACGGTATAATTCTCTTGGTTTTGGCGCGGCAATTTTGATGGCAGCTGACAGATTGTGGACAAAAATAATATTAAATTTGGCCCCTGGAAGGGGTTAAGAGCCCAGTTTGCAAAATGTCCTGTTTTTGGCTATATTCATCTATTCCATGGCATCTATCGGGACAAAAATTATTCTAAGTGCTCAACCAGGATATAAGCTAGCTGTCTCGAGTCTCATTCAAATCCTTTCAACAGTTTTAGGTGGTTCTCTAACACACAGACAAGTCTAAAATTTACATTTTCGAAATCTTCTGATCCGAATCAGTCCTGGTTTTTTTTCCATATTTTTATTTTCATTATGCAAGCTCGACAAATTCATTATAATATTAACGGTGTTAAAAACTTTTAATGGATTTCATCGCTCTATTAACTTGAATTTTTAATCTGACGTTTTAAATATAGAAATGGAATCTAAATTAGAAAAATTTAAATACGCTTAAATCTGTTACAGTATGATTATTACCAAAATTAATAAGCGACGATAATTTTTAAAATGTACAGTACGCACAAAATTTAAATGCACTTGGAGTGATATTAGTTCCGCGAGATTGCGCAGGTCCAGTCAAATGTTAACGTTTATTACACATTACGGTGAAAAGAAAGAGATGGCATTCGAGTCGAAATGATGGGTGAGCGAGAGCGCAACATCCCCCTTTCAATTCTGTCTGTGAATTTCATGTTGCGTAATGACGCGTACGAACTTCAGGGACGCATTTAAGTTTCGCTCGTATTGTATAATGTTGCATAATGACGCGCACGAACTTCAGGGACGCATTTAAGTTTTGCTCGTATTATATACCTAATGGGTAGTTTACCTGGCTTGGTGTCCGGGACGGCGGGCAATAACTTGGCGAGCAGCGACAGGGCAGTGTTCCTGAGGGGCGCGTAGGGGGACGCGGCGAGGGGCGCCGCGGCGCGGAGGAGGGAGGCGGCGGTCGCGGCACCCCCCCACCCGCCGCCGCGACGCGTGCCCCACACCTCTATCTCCTGCACCATACGAAATAGACCGTTAAATATTACATGAATATATGTGATATTGGGAGTGTTTTTTCGGAACTGTGGCCCGTTTTACTCCTATCTGATTTGTCACTTAATCCCCATCCTATTTATTTATCTCTCCTATCCCATTTCCTCTGTCCTATCCTGAAGGAAAAAAATTGTATGGCGATACAGTAGTTTGTGTCGTGAACATTACAGCTACCCTCATGTTGCAGGCCCACGATTGGGTGATGGTGAAATTTCGAATTTTGCCACCGGTCAAGTTTCCTGTATATAAGATGAAGTCTGGTCCGTCTTCCCAATCCTCCTATTCCATACCATTTATTTATCTCTTCCATCTTTTTTCCTCTGGCCTATCCTGAAAACTGGCAACGCATTGGTTTCGCCCCTAGTATTTCAAAAGTCTATCGTCGTCGGGTTTTGTCAAATTCGTAATTAAAAAAAAAACGGTGTGCGTCTCGTGACGCCCGACAGAAGTGATAACAAATCTAACGTGATAGAAAGGGAAGCCGGACAGATTGGCGCCGTAACGCGTTACGTAACGAAGCGGTTTACCCTCCCATAAGAAGATATCACTTTAAAAATTGTATGGCGATACAGCAGTTTGTGTCATGAACATTTTAGCTACCCTCATATTGTAGGGCTATGATTAGGCAATGTTGAAATTTCGAATTTTGCCACTGGTTATGTTCTTTGTAAATACAAAGAAAGATTAAACTGAAAAGTGATTATTTATGACAATTTGTGGTATTAATTTTACATACATACATACATATTGTCACGCCTGTTTCCCATTGGGGTGGGCAGAGACGATGGATCTCCACTTGTTACGATCTTGACAAACACTTTTCGCTTCATCAACTTTCATTAATCTTCTCATACATACACGCTTATTTAAACTACTTTTTATCTGACCTTTCTGCAAAATATCTTCAATTTGATTATTATAATATTAATTTTAATGTGATTTTTATTACTTGCGGTACTTTAGTATTGCGCGTCACTGTCGCTGTTCGTCCGCTCCTCTGCAGCGTGCACCGCGCGTACTTCTCGCCGGTGCAGCGCCGCAGGCGGCAAGCGATTCGATCCGCTTATGAATTATTATTTTGTATTTGTGTCTCCACAAATGTATACCTGCAGTACGTAGTGCAAGTTCTCCGGGGTGTCGTTGCGCTTCTGCAGCGTGGCCAGCGCCTGCGGGGGCGGCACCGCCGACGCCGGCGCCGCCACGTCCCCGCTCTGCAGCCCGCTCAGCGCCGGGCTCGAACTGTACCATAAGCAACAAATCTTAACTTTTTCATAGTGAAAATTTCAAAATGGCTGTTTGTCTGTTAGTGGCCATTCATTAATTACGCCAGGATCCTAATGGGGAGCGGGAGTTGTTAAAATCTATACATGCCCTCGAGAAGGGGGGGGGGGCATTCTTATGTAATCTGTACTAATATATAAAGATGAAGATTTTATTTGTTTGTTAGCTTGAACGCGCTAATCTCAGGAACCACTGGTCTGATTTGAAAAATTATTTCAGTGTTAGAAAGAAAGAAAGAAAGAAAGAAAGAAATTATTTTATTTAGGACAAATAAACATTTTAACAACACTGAGTAAAGTAAAAGATAACAGTATCAATATAAGTCCTAAAATTGGACCCAGACTCAGCGTAATGCTAGCTACTAAGGCCAGCGCTGTTCTTCCGCCTGGGACCAGCAGGTGGAGTCACGGAGGACAATACAACACAATTAATATATCGGTACAGTTTAATATTTATATAAATGAAACGGGTAATTAGATTAACATCAAATGATAATAATAAGCATATATATATATATATATATATATATATATATATATATATAATATATATATATATATATATATATATATATATATATATATATATATATATATATATATATATATATATAGATAAATAAACAGTGAGGTACGTGAACAAAAAGCAAGTATGTAAATAAAATAAACAGATTATTGTTAATGTTATCTATCATATTAGTAAAAGTGGTCATAGAGCACTTGTGTCATGCCTTAAGTCACTTTGTGCGTTTTGGTGTTCACAAAGGAATTTCTTTAGTGTGACCCTAAAGAGTGACACTGATGAGGCGTTTCTTATAGGTGGAGGAATGTTATTCCAGCACTTTGTTGCTGCATAACGGAAACTACCTCTGAATACAGCTGTTGTGTGACGTTCCATTGTAAGCTGTATTGCATACTGACGACTTTCAATTTTCCTTCTATTGGACGCCCATGAGAGCTTCTCGTATAAGTAAGCCGGAGATTTGTGCTTTATAACTCCAATATGTTAGATAGCCCATTTCTCAAGAAAGGCTATAAGCTACATATCATCACGCTAAGACCAATAAGAGTGGAGCACCAATGTTAAATATTTCAAAATCGATTTCTTTATTTTCAAAGCTTCCGCTGCATGCGTTTCGCTTTCTACGTAAACAAAGTCGCAGGTTCAAGTTAGCGCTAGTCCAAAATAATTATTCCACGCGGACGAAGTCGCGGGCCGAAGCTAGTATTTTATAAGTTCAAATTTAATATTATACAAACAGCGCGTTCCTTTATTAGCTCACAACGCCCAAAACGATCCGTTAGCCGTTCCACAAGGCGACCGCGGTCGTTACGGTCGTGGCGTAGACGTCACTAATGACGTCATCATTTTCGATCACGGAGCGCTCACAACGACCATGTCAAGAGGTGGATCGAACAACCGTTCTACTTGAGTTTACAATTGTGACGCCCGCAATCAAAAAAGGGCACGGAACTAGAGTCCGTAGAGTTGTTAAAAAAACCCTGGTCGACAAAACTTCTTTTCGTTCCTTTCAGTTAGCCCTGAAAGACTACGCGTACGAAGTCCGCTGGCCCTGCAGGTATATTATACGGTGATACTCACGCGATGGTGTCCCTGTGCTTGTGCAGCAGCGCGGCGGCGGCGTGCGGCGCGGTGGCGAGGTAGCGCCGCAGCAGCGCCGCCACGCGGTGCTGCAGCGACGTCGTCGACGCGCCCCCGGAGCCGCCCTGCTGCCTCATCGTCGTCAGAAAGCACTCCAGGATGCCGTGGATCTCCGTGCTGGAAACGGACACAGAGAACTCTTCTCTCAGAAATCTGATGGAAAGCGGTTACCGTCGCCTGAGGACATATCGCTCTCTAAAGCGAGACTGGAACCTGGCCAATGACTCTAGGTTAAGGACGGTAGCCATCCAGACAGGCCGTATATATACAAAAGTATTTTCCTCTTTCTTGAGGTTGCTATATGCTTCTTCAATAAGATTCCTAATGAAAAGTTAGATCTGCCTTTAACTGAAATTAAAACCAAATTAAAAAGTATCATGTTTTTAAAGTGATATTACACTATTGAAGGCCATACGCATGAGAGACAAGAAAGTGGTTCAACGCCTGATAGAGGGCCAATAATCCTCCTCCTAAACCATCCATCACCATTAACACCAACTGAAAAATTTTCATGTCACAACAATTAAACAATAAATTATAAAACCACGCAAAGTCACAAGCCCACAATTAACAACAAAACTTATACACACACTCAAACCAACGCGCACTACCACCGCATCGCATTACACGCACGCTTCACAAACAAACCACGACACACAAAAAGCCTACAAATTAATAACCCAGACACAGAAAGGAAAAATAACACACATGGCACTAGATAAGATTATATATATATATATATATATATATATATATATATATATATATATATATATATATATATATATTATAAGTATAGACGTGAGGCCCACACTGCACATGTACTTCCTCACAACACCAGCATGTAACAGATACACTCTACTTTAGTATTAAAAATAGATTAAATTAATATAATAAGTTATTTGTAAGATACATACACCAGAGGGCGGATAAATTTTTTTTTTTTTGATAAAGCGTATAGCAAAAACGTAATCTATAGGTGATTCTGAGAAATTTTGCTCAAGAGACCATGGCTCTAAGTCGGATTTGGAGCCCAAAATTTCAAAATAAATATTTTTCCATATATACATAGAATAATTTAATTAAATTCGTCATAAAATCGGATAAAATAATAGTAGATTTCTCAATTTAATGTTTTAACGTGGTAATATTATTTTTTAAGGTCCTCTTTACTTTCCATTCGAGGAGTTCTCTTACGACTTTCTAATGTCACTGCCATAACTCCTTCACGATTCTTTTCTATAACTCGTTTTGAAACACTCGTTAATAATTGTACGTCTTTCTGCTCCTTTTATGTGCACTGGAATTTGTGGATCAGCCAGTGGTGGTTCATCGAAATCTAAGTATTCTACCAAGCGATCATATGGAATCTGTCGAGTAAATGCTGGTTCAAGTAATATATCGTCGTTATTCATATCAACCATATTGACGTAATCGGTAGCATCGAAATTTAAGATATATTTTGTAACGTCATTATTCAGTGTTACAAAGTTGTTCAGTTGAACAATGCTGCCAATGACAACTTATTCTACAGGTATCAATACAGATTCTGAAAGGTGATAAAAATACCTTTCAAACAAACCTAGATTGAGAAATCTACTATAATTCTATCCGATTTTATGACGAATTTAATTAAATTGTTCTATGATGTATGTTCTATGCAAAAATTTATATTTTGAAATTTTGGGGGGCTCCAAATCCGACTAAGAGCTATGGTCTCTTGAGCAAAATTTCTCAGAATCACCTATAGATTACGTTTTTGCTATACGCTTCATCAAAAAAAAAGTTCCATACAATTTGACCCGCCCTAAATTACACCTCAACACAAAAATCACAAAATTAATGTCACAAACAAGAACAAAACTACCTATTAAGCGTGTAAATTCAAAAAAACCCTAGAAATTAAGTTGTAAAAGAGGAGGGTCCGGAACTCGAGTGCGTAGAGTTGTTAAAAAAGAAAAAAAACACTATTGAAGAATATCTACATGACAAAACTTCATAAAGCTCCATGAAGGGCGCTAGTACCGCCATCTCCTTCCCTCTCTCTCGACAGGTCTGCAAAAGGTGGGTATCACTGTGGAGCTTGGCCTCGGTCAAACTCCTCAATGAATCCACCAGCCCTACCTCAGCCTGGAGTAGGAACCCCCGGGGTCTCCAAGCAGCGCCCTCCGCGAATATAAGACAATGAGTGGTGATTCACCGTACTCATGGTATAGTGGGGTGTGACGTTACGCCCCACATGTCCCCATACGTCTTGCCAAAGCACTAATTCTCCGCTTCGAATTTCAACCGTCTCCACCAGGTTTTTTTATTGGAGGATTTCAGCAGACAGGCAGACGGCCTACTTGATGGAAAGCGGTTACCATCGCCTATGAACCAAAGATGCTACAAATGTGCTGTTGCTGTCTTAAGTGAGACTGGAACCTGGTCAATAATCCCGGAACACATGACAAGGTGGTAGCGGCATACTCCAGACCAGGGGTGGTAGACATCCAGTCGGGCAAATGCCCTCCCACCTGGCTGTGGGTTGTTTTGTCGCCTCTTACGACAGACCGCCCCAACGCAGGAAATTGTATTCTTTCTCTGTTCCTACACGGATAATTGCTTCTGGGGACTTCAAATGGCCCTTTCAAGTTTCGATCATGGCCTTCGTTTCCCGTACCCTGGTAATACTCTCGCAAGCCTCCGTTAGCACTCACCAGGTGTCAGGCGAGAAGAGCTCGTGGTCCGGCAGCACCTCCAGCGCGGACAGGATGTACTGGTGGTGCTTCGCGGAGGGGCCCACGGAGCCCCTCAGCAGCGCCCCGGCGAGGGGCAGCGCCCGGCTGCCGGCGCCCTCTATCCGGGACCACACGGACCTGATACCCGCCTCCAGCCTGTACATCCTATAAAATAATGAAAATATTAAAAAATATGTAGGGCATATAAATAATATTAAAAATATTTTTTTTTTCCACAATATCGTGAAGTTAGTGCATTTTGCAATTATATTTCACTTGTTCAACACCAACTTCAGGTTGTTGTAGAAAATATTTATTTTTTGTTATTTAGTTTGAAGTCGGTTTTGTTTTCAATTGATTCAATAGATTCGGTCTCTTAGTCCATATTTCTTAAACATTTCGAGGGTGTATGAACCAAACTGATCCAAGATTCAATTTTTTAGTCCATGAGTGTATATATATCCTGCACTATTTGAGTAAAGGACCGAAAAAAAATTATGCAATGAAACAAAACATGTAAACATAACTATCCAATGAGAGCTCGATTTTTAAGATTTGGCATGAAGTCAATAACTTCCAAATTTTTGAAAATCATTGATTTTTATAGCCGTAGTAAGTTGAAAAACTATGCTGTCACTCCAAAATTTTGCCACCCTTGAAAATAATATAATCCATCACTGGGTGTATTTTGATTTTTTTTGGCCAGTGAACTTTTAATAGTTAAGCAGATAACTTCGATAAGTGATCACTCACTTCTGCGAATGTTCTTTATTGTGCTGGGGGTGGTTCACCGGGATCGCCGTGAGCAGCGTGTGGGACACCCTGTCGGTGGCGCTGGTGGAGGCGGAGGCGGCGCTCCGCAGCGCCTGCGAGCACTGCAGGGGGCTGCGGGTGGGGGGGCGCACGTCGCACTCCTGGAGCAGCTGCAGGATCTTCGGCACCTACGCAAAAAACAATATCTTTAACACACTTGCTCAAAAAATGCATTAACGAAGCCTGTATACATTCACATTACGAGAATAAATGAGCTGAATAATCGAACCTCCTTGGAAGCGCTTTTAAGCAATACTTTTGTCTCACTTTAATACTAAAGAGGAAATGAGGCATTGCACGCGCACGTGGCGCCATTTGCAAACACGCGCCATTTTCATGTTAGAAATGTCAAAGATTGTTGCGATTTTGAGACTGATATTTGTGTTTGTTTCATTGCCTATGTATTGTTTTCTCGCCAATGTTTGAAAATCGTATGACACGGGTGCGGTTTTTGATTTTTACAAACTCGTCACTAAGGTAAGACTAACATATATCTACTCGTTTGTATAAACCAACAGCACCGCACTAGTATCATAAATAACTATTTTATATGGATTGGAGATACTGTAACACCATATTATTATGTTTTACAAATAATAAGACGTTCATACATAGTGCGTTCCACAGGTCGCTCATAACGCTCAAAACGCTCCTCCAGTCAAATCACGTAACACGACCACAATCATTATGGTTGCAGAGAAAACATCACAATTTTCGCTCACGCCGAGCTCAGAACTGAATACTCTCAATTGATACTTGTGCATTTAATTAATGAAATTGATGCTCTATAACACATTCCACTTGAGTATATGCTTATAACGCTCGCAAACAAGTTGAATGGGAATACGAACGAAAACACAACGAGAATATCATCTTCATATATTTGATGTAACCTTTACAACGTTACGAGCTACAGTACTCGAATTAAAATAAATGCCGTTGGAATTACTATAGTTTATTAGAACTGTACAAGCACGTATAGAACAAGTACAACATAAAACTGAATGGACTCAGTTCACACTGCACGATTCAATGCAATCCAACACGCGCATCCGTCACTATGTCGCTAATCAAAAGTCTACACATCTCAATGGTATCGTAGTCGTCGATTGACTGCCCCACCCCTCCGTTTGGGTATTGTTTTATACTAACTATACAGTACAAAAAAAATCGACCGCGTGTCAGTGAACCAATCGCCATTCGGAAACACCAGTGAATTTCCGAGAAATAGTAATTTGCACATCTGGCAAGCTTCGGCGCAATACAATAAAAACAAGGATTAAGTCGTTCGACACTAAGTATAGCCATACAATAGGTACGATAACAAGAGATGTTTTTAAAGTTTAAACATGAAGTAAATAAAAGAATTCGTTTTTACAACATGCAGCTGTGCGGTTTGTCGGTATGCAACATTGACATAAATGCCTATGCCTAGCTCGGGAGTTAGGGACTTCCATAAGTCCATTCGTTCCATTTTTTGGTAATAAAGATTATTATTATTTATTTATTTATTCATGGAAAACCTACATCTAAATACATTTGATTAGATATCAAAAATAAATACAAGAAAGCCAATGACAGGTTTTCACGGATACGATATAGCTTAAAAGTAACATGCAAACATAAAAACAAAAAAAGGCACCGAGATGTCTAATCTCTATTGAAAAATTTAAGGCTTAGACACCGCTTGGCTCCTGAAATACTGATTGCAAATGGATCGATCTCATCGTATTTAGTTACATTATTTAAATAGCTACTTGTTCGCACTAAAAATGAGTTTTGTCTATAATTAGTAAAACTTCAAAGATACATTTATGGGTTGATTGAATCGTATAGATTTTGAAAGAATATTAAAATGGACTTTAATTAGGAGATCTGGGCAATCGATATCAGAGATAACTTTTTGTAGTAGTAAAGAGTCAGCAGTATTATATTATTATCACCTTCATGTAGAGGAGCAGCAGCAGCATCGGGTGTTCGCGGGCGGCGGCGAGCGCGCACGCGAGCAGCGCATGCGAGGAGCCGCAGCAGCGCAGCACGAGCGGCAGCCTGCCCTCGACGCGCCTGCGCATCGCGTCCGCGCCCCCCGCGCGCTCCGCCTCCAACCCCTCGCGGACCACGTACCGGATAAGCACGTCCAGCTACGTGCGCGTACACAAAGTGAAAGTCGAGTCGAGGGGGAGAGAGAGAGAGATGGGGGGGGGGGATTCACATAAAAACTAATCATTTCCTTATTATCTTGGGAATGCCGCGGGAAATTTTCTGGAAATTTTAGATTGAAAAGAAAATCGAATTACTTCACTGATCGATAGAAAAGTGAAATCGTATCGAAATCAGCTGATATTCATGCAACACCCGGGGAAATTCCCGTGGGATCCCCGGGACAAATAATACACATTTTAATACATAAAATTTGCTAACGATCAGTGAAAAAAATCACAATGGAATTCATTTTTTTTAATCTGGCTATTTTAAATAATTTCCGGAAAAATTAAATTATAAAAATTAAAGATTACATTTTAAGTCCAAGAATGCAAAGAAATCAGTCCAGTAGTTTCACGTGTAGAAATTTAAAAAATGCATGGTTTAGTGAATCAAATAGCTTCAATGTGCACACATGGCATTTTAAGAACTATTATTATAGAATAAATTATTTTTCTGTCTAACATTGTTTTACGGGATCATTCACTTCCCATGATTAACTACTACGTTCTGACACTAATACAATAAGCTCCATGGAAGTGTTTCCAAGGTGGTGGGGTTTTCAACCAGGCCCTCACCTGCTGGTGGTTCAGCCTGAGGGTGTCCTCGGGCACGTAGTGCTTGGGTGTGGCCTTGTCCCTCCCCTGCCAGACGCGCGGAGACCCGATCAGCGTTTCGGCGAAGTCCAACACCGAACTTGCCGCCCAATCGCTGTTGTAAGACAAATTTATTATACGACTACTACTAAACAAAAAATAATACAATTTAAATCAATTTTAAAATTAAATATGACAAAACATTTCCTGGTCACGAATAAAAATTGCGAAAATAACAAAGATAATGGTTTTCTTTATTTTACTTTTGTAATACGAAGCTCGTTCCGTCCTTCCTCTTTCTTACTTTTGAGTAGTAACGCGACAAAAATTTTGAAGTGGTACTGGTACCGCCATGTAAACCTCCTTTCGACCTATTAATACTTTTTTTCAACATATTAAATTCTTCTTTTAAATGTGACGGCGCGTTCCCCTTTCGCACGTCACTTGAATCACTCATGTCATATCATCATTGTCATATATTCATTCATATATTTTAGTGTGTAAAAGTAGGTAGGCAGTAAAAAACAATAAATGGATCTCTCATGTGAATATCAAGACTTTTATTAAACATAATAGTGGCGACGAGTGTTAAAAATGGAAACTAGCGGCGAAATAAGGGCTGCTAGAGCTGTTACATTTCAAGAATTTAATCAACAAACCGGAAACTGGGACAATTACATTGAACGCCTTAATTATTGTTTTGAAGCAAACGGCATAAGGGAGGATAGTGCAAAACGTGCAAATTTCTTTACGGTGTGTGGAGTACAAGTGTACGAGACATTATTAGCGTTAATAACGCCGCGTAAATCGAATGAAGTGACTTTTTTAGAAATAGTTGTGTGTGGTATGTTAGATCAGAAACTTCAATACGAACTTTTAAAAAAGGACAATTTGCAGTATTATGAAGTGGTTGACGCAATGTTATCTGCGGAAAGTGCGGGGAGAGATATGCGTATGATGCAGGGAACTTGCCCTGCTCAGCCAACATCGTTCACATCAGGGGTACCTGAGTTTTACGACAGTTCTTTGTCAGCAGTATCGGTACCAGAACCAATGGACATCAATGCAGTACAAACAAGGACGAACACTCGTTTTTGTTATCGCTGTGGAGGGCATCACAGTGGTGAGTGCCGGTTTATCAATGCGATATGTCGATTTTGCAAAAAGAAGGGACATATAGAAAAGATTTGCATAATTAAGAAGAAGTCTGTAAAAACAACACAAAATGTCAACGTTACTGAACACGGCGAGCGTTTGAATGGAATTTACAATGTCAGTAGCAGCAGCCGCGTGCAACCCTATGAAGTGACAATTCTTCTTGAAGGGATACCAGTGGTGATGCAAGTAGACACGGGTGCAAGTTTTTCACTAGTTAACGAAAGCACATGGCAAAAACTGCGACGGCATCAACCACACCTCATACTGCATACCGCACCTTACAAACTACGCACGTGGACGGACGCGCCAGTTAATCTGCTGGGTAGGATTACGCTTCAGGTTATTTACAAAGGCTTGCAGCGTGATCTAACAGCAATAGTAGCCAAAGGAAATGGTCCCAATTTATTAGGCCGTGATTGGTTGGAGCCACTGGAAATTACACTGAATATTCATTTTGTGTCTGAAATAGAGCTACAGGATATAAACAAACTGATAGACAAATATAGTGAAGTATTTCAGGAGGGTCTGGGTACCTACCGTGGACATCCTGTTACTATTCACTTAAAACCGGAGGTAACACCTAGGTTTTTAAAGGCACGCCCAGTTCCTTATGCTATAAAAGACAGAGTAGAAAAAGAAATAGATCGCCTAGTGTCAGAAGGAGTACTTAAACCTACAGCATTCTCAGAATGGGCCACACCAGTAGTACCAATTGTCAAAAGGAATGGTGATATAAGATTATGTGGTGATTATCGCAGTACTGTGAACCAGTCTACAGAATCTGATACATATCCGATGCCAACAGCTAACGAAGTATTTGCAAATATAGCGGGTGGTAAATTCTTTTCAACATTAGATTTAGAACGAGCATACACACAGGTCACTGTGGATGACAACACGGCCAAACTTTTAACGTTAAATACATGCAAGGGCTTGTATACCGTGCACAGACTCGCCTTTGGAGTTAAAGCATGCCCAGGTATTTTTCAGCGGTTGATGACAGCACTGCTGGCAGGCATTCCTGGGGTAGCAGTTCTAATAGATGACATTATAGTATGTGGCCGCACTATGTGGGAGATGCATCAACGTTTGGATATGGTACTACATAGAATCTCTAGATCGGGACTTCGCCTTAACAAAGCGAAATGTAAATTTGCTAAGGATAAAGTAGAATTCTTAGGATTTATTATAGATGCTGAAGGTATTCATCCGGCTCCTAGCAAGGTTGAATCTATAATGAAGACACCAGAACCTAAAAACATTGCAGAATTACAAGCATTTTTAGGTTTATATAATTTTTATGAACGTTTCATACCACATAAGGCTACATTATTAGAGCCACTGCATCGGTTATTGGACCGATCACAAAAATGGCGTTGGACAAATTTAGAACAGCGAACATTTGACACCGCTAAACGCTTACGGTCATGTGACTTAACACTAATTCACTATGATTTGGAAAAACAATTGGTACTGACCTGTGATAGTTCAGACTACGGAGTCGGAGCTGTTATTGCTCATGTAATGGAGGACGGGCAAGAGCGCCCAATTGCAATGGGATCGCGTACCTTGCATTCTCATGAAAGACGATATTCACAACTAGACAAAGAAGCAGCATCTATTATGTTTGGACTACAAAAATTTCACAATTACTTAATGGGCAGACATTTTGTTATCATAACAGATCACAAACCACTACTAGGTATATTTGATCCTAAAAAGCAGATACCTACAATGTTATCACCCCGCTTGACTCGTATAGCTATAGCATTAACTTCCTATAGTTATGATATAATATATAGACCAGGTTCTCAGATTGGCAACGCCGATGGTTTGAGCCGTTGGCCACAACCAGTTCCAGAGGAATCTGAGCCTCAGCTGTATGATGTTCTTCTAATGGCCGAAAGGCCAAGTGACTTTCCAGTGGACGCAGAACAAATTGCAAGAGAGTCAAAAAAAGATAGAATACTGTCACAAGTTATTCATCACATGAAATGTGGCTGGCCTGCCAAAGTAAATGATGGTGAACTTCGTGCTTACTGGTTACACAGAAATGATCTATCATTAATGGAAGACTGCATATTACACAGTTGTCGGGTTGTGGTTCCAGCACAATTGCGAACCCAAATACTACAGTTTTTACATAATACTCACAATGGGATAGTAAAGACTAAAGCACTAGCTAGAAGTTATGTTTGGTGGCCACACCTAAATGAAGATATCGAAGAGTTAGTCAGAGATTGCCAACGATGTGCAGAAAACCAACACATGCCCCCAAAAACTAGTCATGAATAGATAACTCCAACAAAGCCGTGGTCTCGAATACATGTGGACTTTGCAGGGCCATTCCAAAATAAACTGTTTTTTATCGTGGTGGATGCTTATTCAAGATGGCCTGAAGTCATTATAATCAACAACATGACTTCAAATACTGTAATTAAACACCTTAGAAACTTATTTGCAACTCATGGCTTATGTGAAACTTTAGTGTCAGACAATGGTACCCCATTTATATCAAGGGAAATGAAAGATTTTCTGGAGGCAAATAAGATCAAACACGTGACTACAGCCCCTTATCATCCTGCTACAAATGGGCTGGCTGAGAGGATGGTACAAACCGTCAAAGATAAATTACGAAGATGGACAATGTGAACTGGGATGTAAAGATTCCAAACATGCTACTGAGTTTAAGAACAACTCCATGTGCTACAACACAAAAGAGCCCAGCCGAACGATTAATGAATCGACGCTTAAGAACATTGCTAGATAGTTTACATCCAGATAATATACAAAATAAAAAGACGGAGCAACAGATAGAAAGAAATGCACAGAAGAAACATAGAGAAACACAAGTAGGACAAAAAGTAATGTACAGAAACTATGGAAATGGGCCAAAATGGATGCCAGGTACAGTGGTAGACAAAGGAGGGCCATCCAGTTACAGAATTAGAATGAAGAATAATAGTGAAGTGGTAAACAGACACATAGACATAGACATAGACAACACTTTATTGTTCACCATAACAAAAATTACAAAAAAAAAAAAAAAAATGCACAAGAGAATAGTTACTTGGTAAAACAAAAGGCGGCCTTATCGCTAAAAGCGATCTCTTCCAGGCAACCTGACTTAAAAGGAATTCTTAAATTATCTATAATGATTATTTAATACAATAAAAGGAAAAATAAATAAAAATGACATACATGGACAGCAGATTACAGTCAAAAGTATAATAACTATAGCACATACATTATTGTGTAAGACTTACATAATGATTCCAAAGTAGATTTTTAAATATGGCAAAAGACTTGGCCTTTCTGACGTCAGTGGGCAAAGAGTTCCAAAGGAAGACAGCCTGCATAGCGAAGGAGTTGGAATAAAATGTTGAAGAGTGTGCAGGTGCCATTAATAGGAAATTATTAGTGGAGCGCAAACTGAGTGTATGTGACGTATGAAGGAAGTTGAAACATTCCTTAAGATAAGGAGGGGTGTAAGGTATAAACAATATACGATATAGTAACTTGAGAAGATGAGCATTCCGGCGAAGTGAGATAGACAACCACTCGAGCTTGTTGCGATATTCAGAAACGTGGTCATATTTTTTTAAACCAAATATGAACCTTATGCAAACATTTTGAAGACGCTCGAGCTTAATAAGTTGCTCTTGAGTGAGATTAAGATAGCAAGCATCAGCGTAGTCGAGAATGGGTAGTAGTATTGATTGAGCAAGCGAAATCCTAGTGGCAGTTGGAAGGAAATTTTTCAGTCTCCTAAGGGATGCATAGGATGCAAAAATCTTGAGACACATTGATCAACTAGTGCGTTTCGACCCGCAGGCAACTAATACACCAGACGAAGAGTTGGCACCAGAAGTGCAGGAGGATACTAATTAAGAAAAAGAAACTGATACACAAATGGAAGACACAAATAATAAGAATGAGCAAGTAAAACAGTCTTGCCCGGAAGAAGTTATTGAGATTCCTAGCGCAGAGAAGTGGGAAGAAATGTTAGGAATCCCTAGCACTTCTGAAATATCCTATGGGGGAAGAAAGTTTAAACAAAAACGGAATGTATATGCTAAATCTCCATATGCTAGGAATAGTTATATAGAGTAATTGGGCAGTTACTGTTAATTGTATTTAATCTTAGTTTTAATGTTTTTTTTGTATTATATAGTGATGTCATAATATTAAATTCTTTAAAGTACTAACTTGAGGGAAAGGTATGTCATATATTCATTCATATATTTTAGTGTGTAACAGTAGGTAGGCAGTAAAAAACAATAAATGGATCTCTCATGTGAATATCAAGACTTTTATTAAACATAATAATCATAAAATTAAATACATCGCTCCGCTCTGTAAATAAATAAAATATCATAAAATACTATAAAATAAATCTCCCCGCATACATAAATATATTATAAATAACCCGCTCCGCAACGCCATTATAACATACAGCGTGTTTCAGACCTTACGACAATAAATCAGACCACGTTTTCGTCATGGCGTACTCTATCCAAATACAAAAACGAATCAAGGTAGCTTCTTTGGTTTAGCCACAGGACCTCATTTTGCATTTCAGAATTTTACAACAACATGTATTGTGATTAAATCGGTAGGTTAGTGACCAAATGTATCATGTTACCAGCTCGTCTCTTCATCATTAAACGCGGAAGATGTTTATTCTTGCCAAGGTCAGTGAACCAATATTTACAAGATGTTCTGTTTTTATTGTCTTTTTATCGTAATTAATTTGTTCCGAAATTGCTTTTTTTAAATTTTGACATTACAGTTGATTTAATAGTACCAAAAACTATGTACGGAGTAAGACTGCTAAAATTATGATTTATTGTCATTTAAAATGAAACACGTTGCATAATAAATTAGTATTAAAATACATAAAATTAATACATATATAATACTACTATAAAATAAATATACCAAGTACAATAAAGTGTGTGTGATAGTGGATAGTGGAGAAGAGGAGCCGCGTTTCATTCCCATTAACCAGGTAAGTGCGTGCTCGTTCCGATTCCCATTCGAAATTGTCCACACTTCTTTTCCCGCAAAGTTGACATAGTTCGCTTAACGCTAAATGCAGCGCCGCCGCAACAGGTACATTGCAAATTTTGAGCTGTATCAGTTGCAAATGTATTTTGTACGGGATAAATGTATTTTATACGGGATAAATGTATTTTGTACGGGATAAATGTATTTTGTACGGGATAAATGTATTTTGTACGGGATAAATGTACTGGCTCACAGTCATTTACTGGAAAAACAAGAACCAGCTACAAACAGTAAGCAAATTTCAAATAAACTTTACGTTATTTATCAATCAATCAATCCTTATTTGCAAAAACATAGATACATAATATAAAGCTTCCAGTATGTTTTGTCATTTACATAACAAGGAAATACTTACACTCACATAAGCCTACACTAATGTTTCCAAATTAATTTAATTAAATATACATACAGACATACATAACTTCACGCCAGGTCCCTTGCGGGGTAGGCACGAACAACAGAGCGCCGGGTACAGGTTTATTCTTACACACCTCACTTGCTTCTTTGACATTCATAGCTCTTGTAAGTTATTTATTCATAGCTCTAATTAAATATACATGTCAAAAAAATAAAAATGGATTGTTAAATTATTTAAAAACAAGTTAAAATATTAAATTTAAAAATGTCAATGTTATTATCTTATTTTATTGTATTGTCATTAATATATTCGTCTATGCTATAGTATATTCTATTAAGTAAAAAAGTTATGATGGTTTAGGTCTCTAGAAAGGGCATCGCTGTCAATTGTATATTATCCACAACACAAGCACGCTTATTTTTAGCTTGGGAAAGTACAATGTGTTGTCGTGACTTTGTACTGCGTGCAAAAGAAACGAATAAAGAAAGTTATATTAGCAAAGATTGGGATAATATATTCAAGATAACTTACCCGTCCGGCTGTAGCAGAGTAGTCAAACAGGTATGCAAAGTCCTCCAAGAAGCCCGGTGCGCCAACAACGTGACCAACAACGGCCGCCAAGCCGCACACCCAGACTTGAACATCAGTTGCATCTGTTCGGAAATCATTTATCTCAATCAAAGCGTTCCCGGAATGACGCATGTCTGACATACACTAGTTTATCGCAGAGATAGGTCTAAACTTTCTTTAAAACATCTATACATACAGATAAAATCATGCAATATAAAAGGCTAAACTTGCAAAGCGTTCCCGAAATGACGCATATCTAACGTTCACTAATATGAAGCAAATCTTAGTCTACCCTTTTCGAAACAAAATCTAATATGCTTAGAGGCAATAATCGTGTATCATAAAAGAAATGAAAATCGTTCCCAAAATGGCATATACCAAACGTTCCCTAATATGACGCCGATATTATTCTGCGCTTTCCTAAACAATATATTCTATGTTTAGAGGTAAAATCATACAATTAAAAGGATCGGATTGCAAAGCATTCCCGAAATGGTATTTACCAAACGCCCTACCAGTATTGCGCAGATCTAAGTTTGCTCTTTCCTAAACATCTATGCTTGGAGACAAAACCATGCAATATAAAAGGACAAACTTGCAAATACTTCTCGAAATGACATATATTTTATTTAATGACGTATTTTTAATGTCCACTAATAAAGCGCAGAACTTAGTCTGCACTTTTCTATACAAAATTTTATATGCTTTTATATGCTGCGCTACGACATGGAGTCGTTGAAGAAGGGCGTTATGAAATTTCTTAGAAGCCGGGAACGCCCCTGGTGTTGCAAACGTCCACAAGCGACGGTAACCATCTTCTACCGCCTGTTTACCTGATTCAGGCAATAAAAACAAATGCTTAGAGATAAAATTATGCTACATAAAATTAAAAATTCGCAAAGCGTTCCCGGAATGACGCACATATAACGTTCACTAGTATGACACACGATCTTGATCTGCGCTTTTCTAAATAATATTTCTACTGCTAAGAGATAAAATCTTGCTGATATCAGTTATTTTGTCAGTCTAAAAGAGTTTTGGAAAGCCATCATAATAAATCAGCCAATGTAGTTGAAGTTGGACACTTGAATGCATAACAATACTTTGTGCTTACTTGTCTCTGCGGTTGGGTGCCGAGGGTCTCCCTTTGCAGTTCCGAGATCCAGTCGAGCAGCAGCCCGCAGCCGAGACCTCCTCTAGAGAACACGTGCATTGGCAATGATATACCTTCCTCCATTTTAATCTGGATACAACAGAACTGAACATTAAAAAAAACTTCGTTTAAAAAACCGACTTCAAAAACTAAAACACTAAAATGTATAAAATAACTTATTTTTAAAGCTATTATTATTAATATATATTATCTAAAACATCTTAAAGTCGGTGCTTAGTCATTTTCAAAATATAGTAATTTTTATGTTTTACTTTACAGGCAGTTCATGTTGCCCATCCTGATTCTTCTGGAGTAAGTTCACTTCTTTAAGAACCTTTAAAGAAGCGTTCAAACTTGCTCTAGCTCAATATGAATAAGACCAATAATATGTGTTGAACTCACGGGCAGTTCGTACTGTCCATCCTGATTCTTCTCCAAAATGCACGAGATGACTTCCACGATGAGCCTCGTGTCTTGCGTCTCTATAATCTTGTTGCCGATGGCTTCCAACGTACTCGGGGTGGCCGATTCCAAAACTGTGGAAAAAAATGCATTGTGTTACTTTTATTGTATAATTCTGTGATTTCATACCATGTCGTAATAACTACAGGGATAGAACTTAGTGTTAGCCGGCATTTCCATTGTGGTATACCTGAAACCAGTTGCCCCTTAGACGCTCCGGGAGGTATCCTGGATATTTGATTCGGATCCGTCTCACTCTTCACGGACGCCTTCTCCCCTTTAGCCATCACACGCAACACCGACACCACAGCATCCGACACCAATTTGCACTGCAGGAGGAGACTTGAAGCAATCTGAAAAGAAGATAAAGCTATTCATACGCTATCATCCTTGCAGGAAAAGAGAAAGATTATAATTTCCTCTCGTAAGAGGCGACAAAACAACCTGCAGACAGGTGGTAGGGTATTTGCCCGACTGGATGGCTACCACCTCTGATCTAAAGCATGTCGCCATAACAACGTTGAGTTGTGATCCGGCACTAATGACCAGGTTCCAGTCTCCCTTAAGAGTGCAGCAGCGCAGTTGTAGTGCCTTTGGTGTCACAAATGTCTATAAGCGACAGTAGCCACTTTCCATGAGCTGGGCCATCTGCCTGTTTGCCAACTTGACAACAGTGGATAATAATAATATAATAGTCGGCAATCAACTCGTAGGGGGCTTTGTAGCGAGGCCTTAGGCGGGTACTCGTGCCCGACTCCAGGGACCAAGTCACGAAACCGACCGGCACGGAGTGGAGATCGCTAGAGCCAAGTTTCAAGCTCCAGGGGTGGAAGTGGTAAATGGCATAACATCGGAAGTAGCTTCGGTGAACCTCTCGACACCCCTTGACCACACACTTCACACTCATGTTGCCCTGTCTTTCATGGCATTCTTTGGGGCCCATGCAGGGTGTGGCGAGTCACCGTATTGTCCATTATTCCCGTGTTCCCTGAAAATTGCTACAGGCAGACGCCATAGTCCACATGATCCCGTTCATCCCAACAGCCCGGTACCTTTTGCTTTCATTCCCACCAGTACCCCTAAAGTGGCCGGAGTTTGTCATTATTATACGGTGTAGACAGAGACAATCGCCGGTCATTGTCACACCACATTTACATTAAATTTGTCAAGGAGCTTCTACGTGTTGGTCTTTTTATGGCCCATGGTCCGGGGAAGCTTACCTCTGGCAAGGGGCTCCTGTTGAGCGGCAGGAGCGCCCTCAGCAGGGGGGCGGCGTAGGTGCTCCTCCTGATGAGGCCGACGGCGTTGCCCGCCGTTGCGCACGATTGCAGGAACACCGTCACATTTGTTATATACGGGGTTAGCACATTCATATTGGCTTTTATACGCGCTATTTCTTCCGTTACTTGCTGTAATATAAATAATTAAAATTAATTAAAAAAGTTTTTCAGAAACAAAACCGACTTTGAGCTGAAACGCAAAAAAAAAATAGTTTCTCTAGATTTTGAAGTCAGTGCATTTTGCATTTTTATTGTTGTTTTCAATTTTGACGGAGAAATCGTGTAAAAACATACAAGAAAAAAACGTGTGCGTCTCGGGCCGCCCGACAGAAATGATAACTTAAACTAATCTAAGTTGAACTATTTAGTATTGAAATTGTATAACTTGAAAAAACTTAGATTATTACTTAAATTTAGGTATCCAGACAGACTGGCGCCGTAACGCGTTACGTAACGAAACGGTTTACCCTCTCATAAGAAGTTATTACTTCAAAAATACATTCAAATTGACAAACTCCTCCTTTTGGAGATATCGGTCAAAAAAAATGCAAGTATACTACTTATCAAAAATCATAAAAAAAAACCTTACTTCAAATCTAAGTTACACTTCTCACCCACAAAACAATTATATAATAAAAAAATAAGTAAAAACAAAAGAAAAAACAATTCAGTTGATAATTACGAAGAGATGACACCACTTACGCTGATCAGCTGGGTGAAGGCCATGTCCATGTCGCCGTGGAAGGTGGTGGCGCCGGCGAAGGCCGTGGCCAGCAGGGGGGGCACCACCTCCACCTGCAGGGGCATCAGGACCGGCGTGGTGGACCACTCGTCCTCCGTCTCCTCGGGGAAAGGCTCCTCCGCGAACAGGTTATCGTCTATTGGAACAGAATTATCTATAGGTGCAGTTAGACATTTAATTATTAATAATTAAAAATATTTCTTTCATAATATTTTTACGACCGACAAAGACAAATTCACACCTGCAGCTTTATTTACCTTACGGCGTTTGGACTTCTTTTGTGATTAAAAAAACAACCCGTGGTGTATTGTAATCTTTTACAGGCCTATTGCTGTATTGTGATCACTGGCAGGTGTTTCGGATTTAAAAGTACAAACTGGTTCTAAGAAATTCGGCCCACGCGGCCGGGCAGACATATTGCATCGGTGCAGTATAAAGTAATGCCCCCAATTGAGAGATGAGGCAGTTAAGCGGTAGCTATACTATTAGCGACGGACTTTGCGCGTGTTATTGAATCGTGCATTACGTTTGTACTGGTTGTGTCCAGTTATATTTACCTGTGTTATACGTGTGTGTATAGTTCCAATAAACTCTAGTAATGGGGATTGTTCACAAAAAATTACCCTCTGATTTTATTACGTAAAATAGGGTATTTTAAGATACTAATTTGAATATTTTTGTATTTTAAGCGTTAGTTTTTTTATAATACGATTTTAAAATTATTTCTCCGATGACGTCATAAGAAAAAAGTTTACATTGATTTCTTTGCCTAGAAAACAAAAATAATAAAAGTAAGTTTTATCGATATATAATCATAGTAATCTGTGCTACTATTTAAATGTCACTGTCATTACTCGTTACGTATCGTGATCATTTTAGTTTTTTTTCTGGCTAGGCTTATAATTTTTCGTGTTCAACCATTATTATTTTCTATAGTTATCGTAAAAAAATTTAAAGTGGTCTTTAGGGAAAATCCATGTTACAGAACTTAAATCAAATAATGTATAGCTAGAATTTTTTTACACCTGAAGCAGGCAAACAGGCAGACGGCCCACCTGAGTGGATTTAGTAAGGTCAAATAAAGGTCAAACACATTTCCTACAAAATACAAGAAGATCGTACGTTTTTTGGAATTTTAACTAGACAGAAATGATTAGGGACACTATTCCTCGAAATGGTTTTTCAAATAGCTAGATTGAACAAGTGAACAATCCCAATTCTAACAGTATTTTAATTCAAGTCCTGCAACTTCAAGTAAATGAAGTTATTTAAGACTAGTGCAAAAGGTGCCGAAGGAGCAATTCACCTGGCGGGTATACCGGGTGCTGCAGCCTGAGTGCGGCGGCGAAGGCGTCTCCGCCGGTGGCGCCCCTGGCCCGCTGCACGCTCAGCAGCTGCGCCATGTAGGCGCGCTCCACGCCCAGCCTCACAAGGGCGCCCACGGGACACGCGTCCAGGGCGCTCAGCAGCGCACTGGGACGGATATTTAAATTCAAAAGTTTCCATTCAAAATAAGTTCCACTGGAGAACACTTTTTAAAGGTCATATGTAACGGATATAACGTGCAATTATGCAAAGAAGAATATTAAAAAAAACACGCTTTCATAAAAAATCCAACTAAAACGCGTAAACGCGGTGTTACTTAAAAATCATCAGAGCAAATTTATTAAATGTTATTTTCTGTTTTTAGTTGGATTTTTTATGAAAGCGTGTTTTTTTAAAACTATAATTTATTTTTCATTTATTAGTTGTTTTTTTTTATGTTTTTAAATACAAGCTTTGAGATCCTGCATATCATGTTACAGCAGAGTGCTAGCCAAGACAAGTAAAACGAGCCCAAACACGAAGGGTCTATCTTGTTTAGTACAGGAGTTCCTATGGCCACCCTCCGACTCCATCATCAGATCAGCTCCATGGTACTATATTATTGCATTGTCATCGACCTTTGACAGGTGTGCAAAGTTTGAATTGAATCTGATCGTTCAAAGTAGGGCAAAATCGAGCTCAAAGGGGTCGGTTACAAACATACATACAAGTGAAGCTAATAAAAGCGTGTTAAAAAAAAAGGTTTCAAGGGTTTGAAAAGTTAGCCGTTGATTGCTATGAAAGAAACGAAATGCAGAGCACGTATAAGCACGGTCGGTGGTCGCGGGCAACTAACTCCGGTCAGTCGTGAATGAAGTTCGTGCATTTTACTCTCTCTAGGCAATCAATTGGCTATTGATTATTAAAAAAAGACACACAGGTAAATACGGAATTATTTACATCTTATATACATGTATTTAAATAATATATTATTTTCTATTTAATTTTATTTCATTTTACAAACAACACCGAGTGGGCCGTTCATATAACGAATTCTGTCGTCAACAGTCATTCATATAAGTTTAAATTTTATTTTATTTCCTAGTCTATGCACATCGCTTCGCAACGTGTTATTGCTGTTAAGGAGAAGAAGCGGCAACAAACTTCCCAGCAACACGTCTAGCTAGTAATTGATTAACTCAAACTTTACAAGTGATAACTTCCTGTGGAAAGAAACAGCTTCGTTACGGAACGTATTACGGCGCCAGAGACAAATAGATCAAGATAATAACTATAAACAATAATAAAACTAAATAATTAAAATAAACAAGTTGGCGGTAGGCTAAATAAAACTTTAGCAATACTCGTGGACACTTGACATCTTTGTCTTCCGTAATCACAGCCCCTGAAAAGTGGCCGATACCTCGGAGTAACAAAAAAACAAATAAAGTACCGCGCTTAAAACCGTTACAACGTAGTTTTAGTCAGGACTAGCTTCTGCCCGTGACTTTGTTTGCGTGGTTCGGTTTTTTAACTATCCCACGGGAACTCTCAGTTTTCGGCATCAAAAGTATCCTATATGCTGACCAGAGATATAAGCTAACGCCATACATTTAAATCGGTCCGGTCGTTTCGGAGATTAGCCGGTACAAACAGACAGACAAACAGACAAACAAAACAAAAAAAATGAATAAAATCTAAATTAGTTCTATTTCACTTCTTACATCCCCCCCTGCTTCAGTTTTTAGCAATTTTAAATTAAAATTTCCTAAACGTAATCAGTCCATAGAGCTCACCTCATCGAGGGCACAGGCATCCCGAAGGTCTGGATGAAGAGCGCCAGCTTGTGGGCCGGCAAGGCCCTGAGGCCGGCCTCCAGGAGCGGCGACCTCGCCGACCGCACCAGGTGCAGCCGCAGCCAGTCGGGGAGCAGGATCGCCTCCTCCTCGGCCTCCGCGACGAACACCTGGGGGGCGTCGTTGCCGACCCACACCGACTGCAGCCACGAGTACATCTCTTGATTTGTGTCGTCTGTGTTGTGAACAAAGTGAAAATTGATTGACATTCGTTTATTTTTGTTTTTGAATGTAACGAATCAATTAATTTTATAATATTAGAATGGTTTTGATTGTTTGTTCTAAGATTAAAATGCACTTAAATATTTGTATGACCATGGGTAGGTCAAATACAGTGACGACATCTAACTTTGCTACCATCCTAGTTATAACTATTACCTGTATTTTTACAAATAAAGATTCATTCATTCATTCATAAGAAAAAAAACATTTTGTATGAAACTAGCCGCGCCCGCGGTTTGGAAAATCATTATATTTTGGAAAATTCACACTACGTCTTTATAAATTATAGCCTGTGTGTTATTCTGATATGTAAGCTATATTAATGTTAAGTTTCATCAAAATCCATTCAGTCATTTTTGCGTGAAAGAGTAACAAACATACATCCATTCTTACAATCGTGTTCGAAAATTCTAAAGTTCACAAATAATTCGAAAACGATTCGAACAATTAGAAAAACTTCGAATAGTTTATGTAGATTTTTTCCGAATTATTATATTACATACATAACTTCACGCCAGGTCCCTTGTGGGGTAGGCACGAACAGCAGAGCGCCATACAGGCTTATTCTTACACACCTTATATGCTTCTTTGACATTCATAGCTCTTGTCATGCACGCTCGTCTGTTCTTAATGCTCCTGACATCACCTTCTGCTAATACAAGATCAATTTGATCATGGAAGGTGTGTCGTGGCCTTCCGCGACTTCGGCATCCATCCACTTTTGCATTGTATATCTGTTTAGTCATTCTTCCATCATACATTTTTTCCACATGCCCGAACCACCGGAGCATTCCTTTCCTTACCTTCACCCCGACACTCTCTTTCAGACCAACTCTCTTTCTTACTTCGGTATTACGAACAATATCAGGTTATAGTAAAAAATATTCTAGCAAAAAAGAAACCGACTTAAAGAGTAAAACGTAAAAAATAAAAAAGACTTAAAAGAGACGCTATACATAAAAATACATAATACATTCGTAATAAATTTTACACAAAAAAACTTAATTCAAAAATAATATATAAATGAGGCTCGTACGCCGACGAGGTTCGAGGTGTAGTGCGCGACTCACATATGGAGGGTCCGTAGCAGAGCAGCTTGAGGTGCGCGTGCGCAACGATGGTGTGCAGCGTGGCGTTGCGGCCGCTGGGCCACTGCAGGCACACGCGGTCGCCCGCCGGCCACGCGGCCGCGCCGCCCGCCTCCTCCGGCGCACCCGCCGCGCGCACCTGCGCCGCACTCTTATTTAGGGGGGGGGGGGCTTGATAAGATAGGGGGGGGAGGCACCGACCACAGCCACCAGTATGAAAAGTGAACAGCTTGTCGCTGGCCACCGGTGGCTGTGGTCGGTGGCCTGTTTACGCCTAGCTTATGTTACACAATAAAGAAAATGATTAAGGTAAGGTTAAATACAATAAAATCTAAAACTTATGGTAGTAACATTTATATTATTTTTTTTATTGCAGGAGGTCAGCAGACAGGCAGACGACCCACTCGATGGAGAGCGGTTACCATCGCCTATGGACATTTGCAACACCAAAGATGCTACAAATGCGCTGCTGCCCTCTTAAAGGAGACTGGAACCTGGTCCACTAATGCCGGAACACAACTCAAGGTTGTTATGGCGACATACTTTAGACCAGGGGTGGTAGCCATCCAGTCGGGCAAATGCCCTACCACCTGGCTGGCTTACAAAAGTTAACCAACCAACCGACACAATTTTATTATAAGAACTTAAATATATTATATGATATGAAGTCAATTATCATAAGTAAATATTTCATTTATAAAAAGATTCCGACGGATTGAGAACCTCCTACTGTTTTATGAAATCGGTTAAAAAAGAATTTCGATTAGTGTAAAACTAATTTGTGGCAAATAAATTTCTTCATTTATAAAAACAATCTCGATTGATGGCAACAGGTTTCCATCAGGTGGACCGTCAGTCTCTCTTCTGAACTCAACCTATTTAAAAAATCTAAATGTACGCTGGGCCACATAAAAGAAATGAAACTTCAGCAAAAACGAATGGCAACAAAATTTTAACTTGAAATTTCGCGGGCAGATTGTTGATGTACTTGTCCAATTTGAAAATCTGCCCGTAAAACTTCAAGTTCAAATTTTGTTGCCGATCGTTTTTCAACTTGTCCGTTGAGGTCTCACTTCTACTATGTATCCAAGAATACATTTCGATTTCTCGCAGGTTAACTGCAAATTATGATTTGGTTAGGTTAGGTACTTTTTAATTTATTTAAATACATTTTATTTTATCGAACAAAAAAAACTGAATTCGATCCGGAACCGAAAAAACGCATCAATAGTATACTCTAAAATTATACCGCCTCTCACCGCATTCAGTTCATTTATCATTTAAGAGCAAGCTCTTGTCGGTGGAGCCTCTTCCAATCTTCTCTATTATGGGCCAGTTAGCCTCTCCTTGCTTCCACTTTGCCTTCAATTACCGTGCATAAGAAGGTGTCGTGTCTTAGCAAATGGCCAAACATCTTCCCCCTTCTTTCCTCCAGAGTTTTAATATTGTGCGTTTCTCCTTTACCATATCCAGAATTTCTTCATTAGTCTTCTTCTCTTTCCAACTCATTCTCTCCATGCGTCTCCAACACCACATTTCAAATGCTTCTAATCTATCGCGATCTCTTTGTGTCCTCTCACCGCGTCTAGTCTAAATTTATGCCGCTCCTCCACGCGGCCGTGACACTTTTTCGTGAGCGAAAAGTCGTAAGACCCCGTCTATATAGAAGTTTCACTTGGACAAGTTACTATTGCCTTTCGATTGAATAATGACCTTGTGCAAGTGCGCGTGCATGATCTGCGTGAGCGCGTGCAGCGCCCTGTGCTGCGCCAGCTGCGGCCGCTGCAGCTCGACGCGCTCGCGCGGCTCGCCGCCGCCGAGCACCGACGCCATGACCGACGTGCGCTCCATCACCACCTGACTCAGGTCCTGGACACAAACAGATCACTGAAGAAAAATGTCTTTTTAATCAAATTATGACATTTTTAAAATCTAATGGCCAGTTAACCTATAAGGAACCACCACAAATTTGTTGCCGAACTTTTCACACACGTCTCATTGGGAAGTTCCACAAAGTGGTTAAACACATCTGTGTTGTGGTCAAATATGTCATATAAATTCTATTTAGTTCTATAGTTACATATTTAATTAGATAATTGCAATGAACGTTGAACTGATGCTTTCTCCCTCCATCTACATGGAATTTGTATTAGAATAAAAGAGACGACATAATTCTCTTGGTCTTGGCGCGGCAATTTTGATAGCAGCTGGCAGCTTGTGGAATAAAAATATTAAATTTGGCCCTTTTAGAATGTTAAGAATAACTCTATTTATTACACAGGGCCACAATTTTTCTTTCTATTTTCGATTTTCTAGTATAATTGTTCCTGCTGAACACGTATCTGAAGTCAGCATTGGGGACCAAAGGGTCAATAATCGAGAAAAACCCAAAAAACCGATACAGATCATGATCTTTTTTCAGTCATCGATCGGTTTTGAATTTTTCTCGATTATTTGCCCTTTGATGAAAAAATATGCCAGAAAATCATAGTCAAACACCCAGCAAACACAACTCTTTTTTTCATCTTTTTCACTCAAACTCTTCGCGTGAACCATCATCGACCATCGTTTGTCCAATGCGGAATTTAAACCACCGAAAATTTAAATCACATATATCGGTCACCATCTCATCCAGCACCTGTCGGCTACCTCACATAACTCATCAGTCCCCTCGTTTATATACAAGTGTTAAACGTCAAACCAAGGGAAAGGTTCATTCATCTGTCCTTCTATAACAGTGTTTCTCAAACTTACCGTTGGTGTACCGCCCACTTTAGGATATAACTAATAGCAAATTCTTCTTGAAATTTTTACAGAAATGTTTAGGGATATAAACAAAGACGACTTAGGTTAGGTTATTTTGTTTATTAAAAAAATTTAAATTGTACCCGATCCGTAACAACATGTACTAAATCGCCGGATATTCAAATATCGCGACATATAGAGCAGAAACTACATGTTATATATAATAAAGCGACAAAATATTAAAAAAATATTTTACATTTCTCCACTCCCTTATACTTTCCACCATACACCGATATTTATTTAGCGCCCTCCAATATTACTTTAAGTTTCAATAGCCCCCTCCGATAGCCTCAGCGCCCACTGGGGGGCGGTACCGCCTACTTTGAGAGCCTATGTCCTACCAACACGTGTACTTACAATAACGATGTCCGTATGATCAGCGTGCGGTGTCCTGGCGACATACGTGGCCAGGAAGGAGATGTAGGCGGCCACGTGCCGCGGGATGCACTCCACGAGGCACGCCGCCCTAATCCGGGAGACCACCTCCTCGCGGACCGAGTCCCAGTGTTTCAACTCCCACAGCAGGTCCAACCATTCACTGATAAATTGGACATTAGACAAATATTACAAAACACCTAAAAAAAAGATATTCATACTTTTTTTATCGCATGAGTGCAGCAGACAAGCAGACGACCCACCTGATGGAAAGCGATTACCACCGCCGATGGACATTTGTGACAAAATCCGTGCAGGAACGGAGAAAGAATACAATTTCCTGCGGCCCGGCGGCCTGTCGTAAGGGGCGACAAAACAACCCACAGCCAGGTGGTAGGGCATTTGCCCGACTGGATGGCTACCACCCCTGGTCTAGAGTATGTCGCCATAACAACCTTGTGTTGTGTTCCGGCATTAGTGACCAGGTTCCAGGCTCCCTAAAGAGAGCAGCAGCGCATTCGTAGCACCTTTGGTGTTGTAAATGTCCATAGGCGATGGTAACCGCTGTCCATCAAGTGGGCCGTCTGCCTGTCTGCTGATCTCCTGCAATAAAAAAAAAAAAAAAAAAACAAATGTGCTACACCGCTCTCTAAAGGGAGGTTGGAACCTGGTCACTAAAGCCGGAATGCAATACAAGTTTGTTATGGCGGCATGCTCTAGACCAGTGGCTCTCAACGTTTTTTACTCAGCGACGCACTAAAATACTTTTCACAAATTCGCGACACCCTTACATATTTGCATGCAATTTTTTTTAAGTTGAACTGAAGAAGGTATATCTACTATGTATGTACATTTATTAAATTAAACATAATTAATCTGTAGTCGACACACTTACCACAGATGTAGATATTATTATATTCTTTACTTTGCTTAATATACCACGATCCTGGTTACCACACGCTCGGGTTTCCGACTCAATTATTATGTATGTCTATTACAAACTTGTATTTAAATATGATTCTCTCATAAACAAAAGTAGATCAAGAGATTCAAGGTCAGTCTTATCTACACATGTTAAAATCAAAAACCAAATGTTTTCTACAACATCTTAAAGTCAAACATAAAACACTATATCTATACATATAATAAAATTGTAGAGGTCAAATTTCTGTGCAATGAAAAAAATGCTAAAAACTGGGCCAGGGAGATGTAAGAAGTGAAATAGAATTAATTTAGATTTTTTTCAATTTTTTTGTTTGTCTGTCTGTTTGTACCGGCTAATCTCCGAAACGACTGGACCGATTTAAATGAAGTTTTGTATGGTGGTAGCTTATGCCCCTGGTCAACATATAGGATACTTTTGATCTCGAAAAATTAAAGAGATCCCGTGGGATCGTTAAAAAACCGCACCGCGCTAACGAAGTCGCGGTAATATTAAAATATGATTATGTCACGATGTAGTTTTGTGCACGGGTTGGACCCGGTAGCTGGCGCTGCTATCGGGATATCGATTGAAGCTTTTCCGAGCAGGACGACGTCTACCGGGACAGCTAGTTATATAATAATTTTGTAAATACTACTATAAACATATTTACAAGTAATAGATGTAGTCCAAATCGCTGTCGGTGGGGAGCGTTCCCAAAACGCTGGCCGCATTCCCTCGCTGTATGGCAACGCTTATTCGTTGCCCTAAATAAAGGCCAGCCCTTTGGTCACGCGAGATTTCTTTCAATCGTCTTGAAAGGTCCAGTCTCATCCCCGAAAGCTACAAATATGTATCCGCCACCGATGGATGCATATTTGCGGCGTTTCAGGGTCTCTTGGAGTGCGGCAACTCCCCCGGAAGTGACGGCTGTATTTGGAAGTTGGGAAGCCGCCAACGTATCGACACACGTTGCGTCCCACACTAAGGGGCGTCCCATCTTCCAAGGTACCAACGACATTCCATCCGGTCGCTTGCCATCGTCGCGGCACAGTCCGTTCGGTTCAAGAACAGCTGGAGCCCCAACGGTGTCAAGAGACCGGCGTTAGCGTTTTGGGAACGCTCCCCACCGACAGCGATTTGGACTACGTCTATTACTTGTAAATATGTTTATAGTAGTACTTAATTTTATAGTTTAGTGTAAAGTTTTCTTCGATACTTAAAAAAAAGGAAAGAAAAAAAAACAAAAAAAAAAAGTTGTAAATTAAAATTTAAAAAATAAAAAATTACAAAGACTCACTCGGGGCTGACATCTGCGTTATAATCCATTTCGGCTGTATCTTCGGTGGACTGTGTCAAAACTAATTTCAGGCCCTGTGGAGGACATTATGTTTCATAAATATTTACCATCCATTTAATGTCCAGTAGTCTCTTTTATTGGATGGATGGATGGATTGGATGGGCGACGTCTGATTGGTCGGCCCAAGTACCGGTGGTGGGACAGAGTGGAGGCTGACCTATGCGAGCTTCAAGCCCTTAACTGGTAAGAAATCGCCCAGGACAGGAACAGGTGGCGTGTTCTCATATCGTTCTCATCTCATCTCGTATCATTTTTCTCCGTGCAGGAACGGAGAAAGAATACAATTTCCTGCGGCCGGGCGGCCTGTCGTAAGAGGCGACAAAACAACCCACAGCCAGGTGGTAGGGCATTTGCCCGACTGGATGGCTACCACCCCTGGTCTAAAGTATGTCGCCATAACAACCTTGAGTTGTGTTCCGGCATTAGTGGACCAGGTTCCAGTCTCCTTTAAGAGGGCAGCAGCGCATTTGTAGCATCTTTGGTGTTGCAAATGTCCATAGGCGATGGTAACCGCTCTCCATCAAGTGGGCCGTCTGCCTGTCTGCTGACCTCCTGCAATAAAAAAAAAAAAAAAAATATCGGAGGCCAACACACATTTTGGGTCGCTGAGCCAACGGAGTTAGTTTATTCTCTTTTTTTCTGTACATGTTACTTTGACCCTCTTTTCATAAGTCACTGTAGTGCCAGTGGAAGATCAGCGCCGATTGATGCAACTAGCGTCAATTTACAGTTTTAGTCCCTTATTTTTTATCATTAATTATACCCGTTATTGTAATTCACAATACATACAACTTTAAAGAAATTTTTGCTTCCTCTTAATATGAAAAAATGTGTGTCAGTTCAGTTAGTTCACTTCCCGCCGCGGTTTCCCCTTTGCGCTATGACATGGGGTTCTTTAAGAAGGGCGTTATAAAATTTCTTAGAGGTCGGCAACGCGTTGGCGACACCCCTGGTGTTGCAAACGTCCATAGGCGACGGTAACCACTTTTCATCAGGTGGGCCGTCTGTCTGTTTGCCTACCTACTTAAGGCAATAAAAAAAAAAAGTTTAATATTAAAGAACATGTGAACGTGCTCGGCGACAGCGGCCGAATGAGGACGGTTATAAGAAAAACATACAGACAGACAGAAAATCATTTAGCCAGTAGTAAATACACATATAAACACAAAATACACTAGAAAATATATTAATTAAAAATTAAATATAATAAGATCGTAATTAATATAAGAACGAATGAAGAAAGAAAAAGAATAGCAGTTTTGATAAAACTCATCTTGATAAGTTAACTAACACAGGAGAGGTGAACATTATGATGACATAGAGATTAACATTTAAATTAATTAACCAAAACAAACTGATGAATTCGAATATTTTTTTATTGTTTTGTTCGCTCTTATACAGCGATGGTTTAAAAGAAAAACATATTGAAGTACGCTTCTATTATTTCACACGCCGTAAAATTTCCCTTCCGGGACCAGGAGGTATACGAAAATCAATTCCTGAGGAGTAAACTCCAAGAAAATGTTTCAAAGTTACCCACCCTCCCCGCGGAGGCCCTGGTGGGCGTGTGCGTGTGCGCCAGCCGCTGCATGTAGTAATGCAAGACTGCGCGCGCGCCCTCCTCGCTCTCGGCCACCGTGCGGCGCAGGTGCGCGCACAGCTCGCCCGCCTTGCCCACCTCCCCTCCACTCCCACCGGCCCCGCCACCCCCGCCCCCCGCCCCGCCCGCCGAGAGGAACTCGCACAGGCACTGCACCGGCAGCACGCTACGCGACGGACAAACAAAAAAATTATTTCACTTAGGTTTATGGCTTGGTAACTAGGCCTTTAAGCTAGATCTTAGTTTACGATATAGCTTCTTCATTTTCTTGAGCCTACGTGCAGCACAGCTGAACTGTAGGTTGTCAGCTTGTGCCATTCAACGAAGTTCTTGTGACAACTCAAAAGGCCACATTTGACTATACAGTTGACATTTCTCACAAAACAAATAATTACCACTCAAAACTATCAATATCCTACAACAATTGTTCATTTTAGAGTAATTTTACACATTTTTAGAAAATAAAACTGCACAGCACAACGTCTCCTTTCAGTTCCCGCCAAAAACTCCGACAAACAAAGCCCAATAGGGTTGCAGGTAGTGATGGCACATTTCACTTTTAACCAGTTAGATACAGTGATATTGCAGTAAAACACTAAATAACCTATAAAACCAGCTTATAACTGTAACTAATGGGCTTAGGCCTGCGAGGAACAACACTCCCCACTGGAAGAAATTCCTTTGAGACGGAGTTTTTGGCAGGAACTGAAAGGAGAGGTTGTGCTGTGCAGTTTTATTTTCAAAAAATATGTAAAATTACTCTAAAATGAACAATAGTTGTAGGATATTGATAGTTTTGAGTAGTAATTATTTGTTTTGTGAGAAATGTGAACTGTTTAGTGAAATGTGGCCTTTTGAGTTGTCACAAGAACTCCGATGAATGGCACTAACTGATTACCTACAGTTCAGCTGTGCTACACGTAGGCTTAAGAAAATGAAGAAACTATATTGTAAACTAAGATCTAGCTTAAAGGCCTAGCTGCTAAGTCATAAAATTAAACAAAAAAAAATCCTTTGAAACGGAGGAGCATTCCATCTCTCTCCTCCACCGCTAGTAACCATTCGAGATGGCGACCAATAAAGACGATGTTTTTTTTACGTTATCGCATCCATTTATACTTACTTCACACCCCCTTCAATATAAAATAAAATCACTTCACTCCGTTAATTACACCAAAAATTTATTTCACGTGAGACAAACTATTAGAGCGCTTTGCAGTTAAATAGCTAAATTAGATAGTCATCAAAGATAAATAAGGGAACCTATTTGATTACATTTGAACCTTATTCTTAAAAATTTTAAGCAATCATTTGTTTCAAATTTCAAACTCATTCATTTTCTTAACACATGGTATAATACGGCCGGCGAAACTTGGCGAATGTGAACATAGGCTCTGCGAACTTTAGAGCATGTACCCTCGTGTGATGAGTGGGCATACGACTCGTCAGTGAATACAATTGGTCGCCCTTCATCCCTGTATTTTTTCATTGCTTTGTACTAGTTGGTCACTGTATTTTCTTCACGACTTTACATGCGCTAAAGTTCGCAGAGCCTATGTTCACATTCGTCAAGTTACGCCGGCCGTATTATACATACATTTGAGGTGACATTAGAATACTAGATTCACATGGTTGGCTTATGAGGCAAATTTTCTTTACGATTTTCAAAAACACATCACAATTATTATTACAAAATTAACAAGAGCAAAAAATATGTATAAAGCGGAAGCTCCACTTCGCTTTGTTCTCGTTTTATCCTTTTAACTTATATTAAAAAAGTTCGGATCTTTTCATAATAAATAGATGCACCCTATAACTATATTCGATACCGCTTTTTAATGAATTGTTAACGTGGAATATTAATAATTAAAAAAAACTAACCTCAGTTCGAGCTGATCATGCCTGAGCAGGTGCAGCAGCCACGGCATGGCCCGCCTGGTGCCCTGGCGTTCCACCAGCTCCAGGAGTAGGGCCGGCTGGCGGCACAGCAGCCTGCCGAGCCGCAGCTGCGTGTTCGCGGTCACGATGCTCTCCATTATCGCTTGCGGCGGTTTGCGGGCCGCCCCCAAAGGCTCCAGTGTTGTTAGCTAATGGATAGTAAGAAATGTATTGAGAAGAAGAAGAAAAGAAGAAAGAAGAAGATGATACAGCAAATATAGTAGTCTAACTTGAAGGGAGACGCCAAAAGATTCGAGTTATAGAGTTTTCAACTTTGGAGGATTTCGGCTTAGGCGAATTTTGTTTCTTACAAAATTTAAAAAATATGATGTTAGCTACAAAAACAAGAACATGACTTTTCTAACTTCGCAACGGTTCTCTATGAAGTCTGTTTCACTTACAACAACCAGTTTTCATAGATTTAGTCTATGGCCGAATGAGTCTTATTTGAAGAGTTAAAAAATAACGCATAGCCACATCAGTGTATAGATATATATGTTTCCCGTCAATATTTAACGTCATTAATAATTTCGCATCTCAAATAACACCTTAAACCTATCGCCATATCCGCGTAAAATCGCCTAATTCTTTAACATTATCCCAGATGAAGCTCTACCACTGGAACAAATAATCACCGTCAAATAAACGGAATCCCTAAGTTGTTAGAACGACTTTTTAGTCCTAAACACGGATGGTCCTTCGAGTCGGATAGAAATTTTGAAAATATCCTACCTGACTGAGCAGCCTCGAGGAGTGCTCGGTTATGGGCAACTTGGCGTTGCTCGCAGCGGCCAAGTGCGTCTCGAGCTGCAAGATGGCCGCCTTCTCCGCCTCCGCCCTCTCCGCCTCGGCCGCCGAAGTGCCGCTCCACTCGATGCTCGGCTTACTGCGAAGCATGTAATAAGCATTTCGTTTAGTAAGTCTTGTTTACTAGTCAAAGGAAAAGTTGTCGAAGCACTTCAAAACCGACGTGAATATATGAATAGACTAGAGTTTACCCCGCGGCTGTGCCGCGGGTTAACCTCTAGGGCGTGTCTATTGTTTATAGAGCAAGCGCTACAGGTTATATTATGTTAAATTTTTATGTATTTGCCCACGGAAGATTCACTTCATTTTATATCGGTAATTATACCATCCCCCGTCTATCTGTCAACAACATATATTACAAAACTTGACCAAAAAGGCCAAAATGGCCAAAATGACCGACATGGCCAAAATGATCAAAATGGTCAAAGTGACTGACATGGCCAAAATGAAGGAATAGGCCAAAATGACCAAAATGACCAATATGGCCAAAATGATTGAAAAGGCCAAAGTGACCGACATGGCCAAAATGAGTAAAAAGGCTAAAATGAAAAGTATCCCTTTTTCACTATTAGTATTTGATTTACATACGTACCGAATTTCAGCCAAATCGGCCCATTTAGTTCTTCTGTAAAAGCATAACAAACAGAAAGACAAATCTATTTTTTATCCCGAAACCTATCACATTTTTCGGGATAAATAATATCCTATGTTCATTCTCGGCATCGAAATCACATATATACTGAGTTTCAGCCAAATCGGTCCAGTAGTTTTTACGTGAAAACGAAACAGACAGACAGAGTTACTTTCGCATTTATGATATTAATAGGGATAATAGGGATTATAGTCTGCACCTTTCTGCGTACAGTGCACTTACTTAGTGATGCACATTTCGATGAGGGCCCGCAGCGTGGGGTACGTGTTGGCGGCCCTCTCGGCGAAGTTGTTGGGGTTGTGCGCCGCCAGCATCGTGAGCAGGATCCACCCGCGCCAGTACAGCGACGTGATCGCCAGAGGGGGCGGGGTGTACCTGTCCAAAGAAATCATTGTATATATAATAATGAGACGGACAAGTGGAAAAACTTCAATTGACCAGCGACAAAATGAATCGCAACAAAATTTATAGTTGAAATTTTACGAGCAGATTGATAATGTACTTGTCCAATTTGAAAACCTCCCCGTAAAACTTCCAAGTTAAAATGTTGTGGGGGCCAAATTTAGCTAGCTGAAATTGAATGCTATCAAAATGGCCGCGGCAAAACCGACAGAATTATATCTCTTTTACTCTTATAAAAAATCTACATAGTTAGAGGGAGAAAGCATGAGTTTAACGTTCGTTTCAATTATCTGTACTTGACCACAAATTTGTGGTGGTTTCGTCTTGGAGGGTTGATAAAAAAATATCAGAAAACAATCTCACCCCTGCGGCAGCGTGATATTCTCCGGGGGGTTGAACTGGCACAGCTGGAAGATGTAGTCGGCGATCTCGAGCTTGTCCACCTGCAGAGGGTTGTCTTCGGGTGGCAACGCGCATGCACGACGCACCACTTGCTCCACCAGCTCGAACACCTCGGCCGGGGCCACCGGGATGTCCTGAATGGTCATAATGGATTATATTCCTGAAGGGTCTTTTAGGGAAAAATGTAGAGATGGACCAAAAAAGAGAAGGGTGGATTGTGTGGAAGATGATATGATGGTTTGTGGTACGATAGGAGACGTATGTCAGAATAGAAGAGCGTGGTAGCAAAAGACATAAAATTATGCAGAACCCAAAAAAAGAGGGTCGTTTAGGAATTGTAATGACCTGATTATTCATACTAGTCGCCCATGGTCGAAATTCGATCATAATACAAATGTCAAAGACTACTTCTATAATCACAGATTTCGCAAAGACAACAATAAACAAAAGAGTATACATGCGTGTGTGTGTTAAACACATGGTAGTGTATATAATGTTTTTTTATTGATTTATGTATTTTTTTACGAATAATCAAAACAAAATATTAGCATTCGTCGCTCTTTCTATATATAAACTAAAGTGTGGCAAAATTCAAACTCCTCCCTCCGCGCAATATTGGAAAAAAGGGGTACAAAGTTTTTGCTTCACGTATTAATATATAGATAACAATAACTAGCTGTGCCCGCGATTTCTTCGGCATGAAATTCTTTTTCGTGGAACCACAAAAAAACTATTTAGGTAGTTACTCCGTATAACTATCCAGCTATCTGCCAGTGAAAGTACCGTCAGAATCGGTCGAGCCATTTTAAAGATTAGGCGGAACGTGCAGACAGACCGACAAAAATTCTCGCCCGGTCCGAATTACCCCTCTCCCCCTCTAATTTTCACATTACAAATAGACAGTTTAATCGACATCGAAGTCGTTTTGTGAATAAAACCAAGTGACGAAAGCAGGCAAATAACCGGATTTCAGTTTCGAGGCATTTGTTATAGACAGCGCGTTCCACTACAAGCTCACAACGCCCAAAATGATACGTCAGGCTTTCCACAAGGCGATTGCGGTCGTTGTGGTCGTGGCGGCAAAGTCAACAATGACGTCATCATTTTCGATCACAAAACGCTCACAACGATCCACGTTAAGAGGTGGGTCGGATAACCGTTCCACTTGGCTTCACTATATAATATCAGTGTAGATATTTGATGTTGGATGAATTTACTAAGTTCTCAGTATAGATTATTGATATGTGTTGCCCATATATATATATTTCTAAAGTAAATATTACAATTATAAAATTTCACTTTTTATAAATGCTAAAATATATATACTTATTTATGTACGTACATATCTTATATCGCCTGTTAAATATTCTGTCCTGTGTGTATATATAATTCCCACATGTACCTATGTAATATGCATATATTTAATTACCTTTATAATAAATACTTTAATTAATATTTTGTATATACATTTATTTCTTATATATTGTATGTAATACAACATTTCTATATAAAATATATTGTTTATTATATTTGTTGTGTTTGACTCATTCTTGTGATATATGTAAGTTAGACTGCTTTAAAATTATCTAAGTTACATGAAAGTAAACAGTATTGGTTGTTTGGCTTGATACTGGTTGGATGGAGGCTGGAACTGAAAATCAGCGCTGTGTTAGCTGCTAACACAGCATTATGCTGAGTTTCCAGCCTCATTGCCATGAATTTAACGTACATACATTTCTGAAACTATCAATTTGTTAGCAATGCCTGTATTTTATGTGTGTGCATTTATTTGTGACAATAAATATTTTTTCTTTCTATACAATTTTCATTCATTTCATGTATAAACAAATTTTAGAAAATTTTAATTGATTAAGTGACTTACCTTTGAGAGCCCTATGAAAATGACTCTAAAAAGAGTGTTCTGCGGTAGGGGTGTCTCCGTACACAGTCTGTATGTTAGTGCTCTTTCGGATTCCGGCGGCCAATTGTCCACTTTTGAGTACACCTCTGCACTCTCCACGAACATTATCTGCGGGAAACCAATAGTTTTTATTACGAAATAACTAACAATGCTTAAATATCTATTACAATGTGGTTACTACACCGATGTGGATAACAAACATCTTTTATCCAATTAGGTTTTATAGTTTCCTCGTGACAATCTTTTGAAAGAAATAAAAACTTTATTTGAAGGAATAGCGTACGTTACGTTTAGTAGTGCAGATTTTGCAGAGTGCAGAAAACCGCATCGAAATCCTCCCAGAAGTCTAAACCAAAAGGAAGGTTTGCACTGAAAATCAGCTTTGTCTTGGAAATTTTTCCGGCATAGCAATATGCTGTGCTGAGTGCATATCTTGTTTGCTGAAAATGCAAATTCTACGTACAAATTCTCAAAATATGCATTTAGTACAATAATGTATAAGGAATGTGATTACGTCGCTACTTCTTCAAATGAAGTCTGTCTTCTTTTTTAAACTCAAGCGTGGGTGAAGTCGGCGGCTTATCCTGGTTTTATAATATTAGTAGCTGTGCCCGCAACATCGTCCGCGCGGAATTTGTTTTCAAAACTCGCCCGATTTTGAAACCTTCTTCATTGGTACTCCGGTCCTATTGGTCTTAGCGTGATGATATATAGCTTATAGCCTTCCTCGATAAATGGGCTATCTAACACTGAAAGAATTTTAAAAATCAGTAGTTCCTGAGATTAGCGCGTTCAAACAAACAAACAAACAAACTCTTCAGCTTTATATATAAATATGGATAGATAGATAACACTTTATTGTATGTACACTATTACAGAAACCAGAGAAAAACTAGTTTTTAGGGCTAAAAATATTCTAAATGTGCACAATGGGCGGTCTTATCACTAAGAAGCGATCTCTTACAGACAACCCGTGAGAGGAACAAAACATATTATATTGGTCACATAAATATTAGAAGATATGCAGTTACTTAGATAGATATATTATAGTACTAGTTGACCCGGCGAACTTATACCGCTATATTTTCTGAATTCCTAAAACTGTTTTATGACGCAAAAACAAAATCACCATTATCGGTCCTGGTGATTAGGAGGATTCTAGAACCCGATCTCAGCGCCACCTACCGGTTCTAATTGCGAATCTAAACCATCCGGGAACCCACTCAAACATACAAAAACAAAATCACCAAAATCGCTCCAGATGATTAGGAGGATTCTAGAACCCGATCTCAGCGCCACCTGCCGGCTCCAATTGTGGATTTAATCGATCCCGGAACCCATTCAAACACACACACACACACACAAAAAATTTCATCAAAATCGGTAAAGTCGTTCTCAAGTTATGCGCTTACCAACATATTTTGCGATTTATTTTTATATATAAGGTGTAAATGAAGCGAACGAAGGTATCACCTTGTTGAGCGCCAGCTGGTAGTCGTGCCTGGTGGGCCGGTAGAGCGGCACGGCGGTGTCCAGCAGCCAGCCCAGCGCCGCCGCCTGGATGGCGCCCAGCTGCGCGCGGTGCTCCGGCAGGTGCTTCGCGTGCGACGCCGTCACCAGGCAGCAGCAGCAGAACAGGTCCGCCAGCGACGAGAACGCGCGCTCGCGCACCTGGTGGAAAGTGGCTCGATCAGGTGGACCGTCACCCGATTAGGGTGGAGGAGCGAGATGGAATGCTCCTCCGTCTCAAAGGAAGATCTTCGTTTGTGACTTCTATTATTGCACAGCGCCATCTATTGGCTTCTAAGTGTTCCACTACATGTCCTTAAGTCCCGTCTCCATCTTAGACCGTATCTCCGCTCGAACTCTTGCGAGATTATGGTCAAAGTCTCACTTATACTGTAAATTTAAAAAATGAGACGAGGATATTCTTCCCGCGACAATACGTCTAAAGCGAAGAGACCGATGAACGCCATTTCCTCACAATATTATCCCCCCCCCCCGTGTCTAGAGCATGCCGCCCACCCCAACAGTTTCGAGTTCTGTTCCAGCATCAATTGCCAGCTATCAAACTCTCTTTAACGACCGTATTGAAAAATACAATAAAAAACTGAGGTTAACTCTAAATAACTTAGAAAAATAAATACCACAATCACACCCAAGTATTAGAAAAAGCGATATAATGACTTACTTTTTTTAGAAATTCACTGGAATTAGAATTGAAACACAATAAAGTAAAGAAATATTACAATGCTCGCCTCACAAATTCACAATCCATCTATCAACAACTCGTTGCTACGCAACCACCAACCTACACTCGGCCATCCTGAATAACTAAAATGTTGACTATGGCTAACTTCACGGTGTAGCTGTTTCGTGTGACGGTGTGCGCGCGCATCGTAAAAATTTACTCTCATCGCGCCTAAAGAAGTATAACTTCAAAAAATAAATAATCCGAAGCACTCAAATTGATTGATGGGAGAGTCAGGAGACTAGTTGGCAATGAGCAGCCTTTCGGTGACCAAACTCAAAGTTTTGAACACTGATATATTTATGTGTGCATATTCCATCTATACGGGTCATCCACAACTACGTCAAGGGGAGGGAAGCGGGTGTGTTCCACAAGAGGCTCACAACAACCACATTCTAGTCATGGGAAAAATCACTCACCAACAAGAAAGTGATATATATCTTTTTGATACAAAGATATATATCATTCTTTTATATTTTTAACTCTATCTTTACAGTGAACAATGTCAGTGTCAATTGCATACAAGATGAGTTATTATCTGTGAGTGATATACTAGCAGCGCCGACACGCGTACCTGTGGCAACGCAAAACAATATAAACAAAAAGTGAAGAGATATAATAAAATTAATTACATTAAATCAAAATTACACCATAAAACTATAGTGTTACGATTTATTTTGGCTTGATATTATATTCGGTTTCCTCATTCACTTAGTACGCATGTGCAGTGCACGGGCGAATCGTTCTTCCTCATCGCGTGGAACAGGCATGAACTAAAGAGTTAAAGATATAAAGACACATTTTGAACGAAAGTGATATACAGATCTAATCACTCATCGCGTCGGATATATATCTTTTGAGTTAATCACTCAGGAGTTACACACCTCTACCACATTCACGATCGCGATTTTTCCCGTTCCAGTTGTTTGCGGACGTTACAATTATAAACTCTAGTGGAACGGATTACGGAGCGTCAATGTCATAAACGACAAAATACACAAATGTCATTGGTTGATTTGAAAATCGCGCTTTTTTCAATCTTAACAGATAGAGAGAATTAATGATCTGTGGTCAACGCCCACTTCGACCCCCCACTTGACATGGGTCGTTATGAGCGCTGTGTGATCGAGAGTGATGACGTCATTAGTGACATTTTCGCCACGACCATAAAGACGGTGGTCGCTTTGTGGAACGGTAGACGGAGCATTTTGAGCGTTGTCACACACTAAAGGAATAGCAATGGTAATGTTGCAAACGTCCATAGGCGACGGTAACCACTTTTCATCAGGTGGGCCGTCTAACTGTTTGCCTGCTTAACACTCACTTATGGCACATATGTGTCCGCGAGTCCACGATGAGAGTGCAGGTCGCGTTTGTGAACGTGATCGTTAATTATGTTGTTGTCTCACTCTCTTTATATAGTTGTGAGATAGTATATATACGAGATAGTGATAGTATTACTCTTGCGGCTTTTTGGTATATCGATAAATATATCGATAATGTCTTAAGGGTTAAGGTAATAAAAAAATGGCACAAGTCAGTCCCTCGAACTCACGTCGTTGGGTGGCTCGTGTGGCGGTGGTTGGGCCAACGCCCTGGCCAGCGGCAGGAGGGCCTGCGCCTCGGTCCTGGCCGCGCGCACGCACTCGCGCGTCAACGCGCGCAACGACCGAAGGTAGTCTTCCTGGCGGAGCAGCAACTCCTGGAACGAACAATATCATACATACATAACTTCACGCCCGGTCCCTTGCGGAGTAGGCACGAACAACAGAGCGCCACACAGGCTTATTCTTACACACCTCACTTGCTTCTTGGACATTCATAGCTCTTGTCATGCACGCTCGTCTGTTCTTAAGGCTCCTGACATCACCTTCTGCTAATACAAGATCAATTTGATCATGGAAGGTGTGTCGTGGCCTTCCGCGACTTCTGCATCCATCCACTTTTGCATTGTATATCTGTTTAGTCATTCTTTCATCATACATTCTTTCCACATGCCCGAACCACCGGAGCATTCCTTTCCTTACCTTCACCCCGACACTCTCTTTCAGACCAACTCTCTTTCTTACTTCGGTATTACGAACAATATCAGGTTATAGTAAAAAATATTCTAGCAAAAAGAAACCGACTTCAAGAGTAAAACGTAAAAAATAAAAAATGTCTTCAACATCTTGAAGTTGGTGCCGAGTGAAACAGAAAAGTGACTATATTTTGTAAAACATGAAACTATCCTAAAGTTGAACGGAATCCAACGCAAAAGTTTCAAGTTGTTGGGGTGAATAATGATTAGTTTATTCCGTCACAGTTTTGCAATAAAAGGATAGCTTACATTCCTTTTAAATGCTGCGGTACTTCATGCCCCGGGAATCCCGCGGGAATTTCAAGTCAAGCGTAGACGAAGTTGCGGCCATATCCTAGTCATATATTGGATGACTTGAGTCATCTCCGCCTTTTTTTGAAGTCCAAGTGAAGAATTAGTGTTTACCTTACGAAACGAATGGCTTATGGGAGCTGCAAACGTCTAGTCATCGCAGCGGACAACGAGCTACTGAATAGCGCAGCGCGGGAGCGCTCATATTAATACTTGCTCTATCTCACTCGCACATCATCCATCCCGCTCACACACTGTTATACATTGTACTAGCAGTACGACTTGTTAATACTTAAAGTTGCTGTTTCCAAAGTAAACTTATGGGTATTACACAACACACACATATACACATTTTCATGCACATACTCACCCATATATCATATATATATTATTACATTTATTTTACATCATTCACATACACACAATTATATAATATATGTAATTCTATCAATATTAAATATAAGTATATATCGACACGACCCAACATTGTGATCAAATATCGCTGGTCGTAAGGCGTCAGCGGTCGTGTCGTATAAAGGCGGCAGCAACCTCTGCCCGCGCATGCGCAGAACAAATGCGCAGGCGCACCAGCGCCGCGAGTGGCTCACACGCAAAAACTTTATACGCAATGAAGTTAGAAGTTCGCTGCGAGGTGACAATTGTGAAAACAAAATACCAACGACTACGCTAAAAAACTTTACCTTTTTCAAATGTTTAAAATTACCAAATTGCTGTAAAAACCTGAATATTGTAGTAAGGAAAATATAGAAGTGATTCTGAACGGTTGTTTTCTTCTTGACTGTGCATCAAAAAGCCGGTGCACGAATACATGTGATGTGGGTACAAAAACATAATTATATCATAGCCCCCCACAAATTAGTTCACTAATATTATAATAATAATAGTAATCGGCAGACAAACACACATATTGTATATCCCCAAATTAAGCAAGTTAACGCTTGTGTTATGGGTTATATACAATGAACTACTCTGGAGTCGACCCCAGACACACAGCCTACAGTAAATACGTTTCTGAAATGTACTATACCAGGAATCGAACCCGGAGCACAGAGGCCGCCGTCCACTCCAGTTGACATCAGCACTCCGCCATCTGAAGTATTGTTGAACAGACTGACCTGATAGGTGTCGGCCATGGCGGCGGGCACGAGCTGCGGCTGCGCCTGGATGAGCGCCGCGAGCACCGCCATGTTGTTCGGCGAGCGCACGTTCGACAGCTCGTTGTATATCGTGTGCGTGACCACGCTGCGCAGCAGCGCCGGACTCTCGGACACCATCTCCCTAACATACGGCATACACATGTATATCGAACGAGTGAATTTCGCATCACCAAAATCCAAATTAATCCTAAAACATACTGTTACAACCTAGGAGCCGACAAAAACAAACTTCACGTACAGCACATTCTATTACCTCTAGGCATTTCAACGAATTGTAATCCTTTTATGATCGTATTCTTTTGGTCACTTATTTATTGGCATACGTTTCTAAAGAACAGCCTATTGTTCTGTTGTACTAGTTTACGGTCGCTTGCAGCTGAATCATTAGCCAGGTGTTGCGGATTACGTCGACTACGATACGGGCACATTCGTATTTGTGAGGTATAAAACGACGGCCTCATGGAGAGAGGGGGTAGTTGAGCGACGTTTACGATACGGGCGTGACGTGTGTACATTCGGGAATCTATTAGTGACGGACTTTACGCGTTTTATTGAATTACGACAATACAACAAATCCAAACGTAATGTAGATGACATTACGTTTGGATTTGTTGTATTCGGTTATATTTGCACCTGCGTTATACATGTATGTATAGTTCTAATAAACTCTATAATAATTAGCATTTTAATTAGAGTCTCGATACTCGTAACAATACATTATTTTTTCCCTTTGCATAGGCCTCCTCCAGAATATGACATTATGTGAGATCTCTCGTTAATCTCCTCCAATCCTTTGGTTTCCCCCTTCTCCTTTTTCCATCCCGCGGCTACCAATCATTGAAGTGCATGTCCTGTCCATCCCGTATGGAAGATGGGTGAACAAAGGAATCACCTGAGACAGGCCTGGTAAGCGGCCTGCAGCGGTTTGGTCTTGAGCCTCATCCTGGCCAGCTGGGCCAGCACCTCGTGGTCCCTGGAGGCGGTGGGGCCGCACGCGTCGCAGTTGCAGCACACGTACGCCAGCAGCTCCTGGGCGCAGCGCCACAACTTGCCGGAGTGGAGCCATGCCTCTAGTCGAGACGCTGCTATCATACGTATCTGGACGTACAGAAATGTTCACGTGAGGTCCATAGAAGTCGTCCTGGATGGAACGGCATGCACCACTTGGGCAGTTTACCAACCTAATGTTCACATTTTTACAATTCGGTAGTTGACAATTTTTGAGAAACAGGTTTATTTTGAGCCTTATGGTCTATTAGTCTAAATATTAATATTTCAGCAAAAAAAACAACATTAACATATTTAATTTAGCAATTTTATAAATATTTTGACATTTCGTCACGAAAACGCGTCAAGCTGTCATGGCATCTCGCATGACGTCACAGCGTGCAAAACAAACATCTGTTTCGTTGAAGTGTTATCTGAGAAGTCATTGATAAACTTGTTGTGTTTTGCACGCTATGACGTCACGCGCTCTGATCCGCGTTCATTGTCACGTGGCTAATGGCTGCAATATAACAATTTTATTTCTCAAAAATATTAATTAATATTTAATGTTTTAGTTAAAACAATTTATTTTGGTCATATTTAGATCGTAACTACGATATATATATTAAAATAAGCCTATATTTTTCATAGTGTCAACTACCGAATTACTAACTGCTAACAACAGTAAAGGAGCATTGGACAAGTGTGACGGATATACTATCCGTTCACCTATAATGGTAGGCCCGAGCCCAGCATTGGGACATTTATAAGTTTTTATTATTATTATTTAATTATACATAAAAATCGAGAAATGAAATTAAAAGGAGACATACACACTTTCATACATTTTAGGGTCAATATAATTTTGGACTTACTTCAGGAAAGCCACAAGTGGCGGAGAGTAGCTTCAGGAAACCTTTCCCGATCGCGTCTGGCGCTGCGGAGCGCCGTTGTATCTGGTCCTTGATGGCTTCGAGGACCAAAGCTTCCACCGCTTCATAGCTGGTTGAATATCTGTCGCAAACAGAAGTTTCAGTACATTTCACAGATTTTATTTGCACATTCACATACAAAAATAAATAACTTTAAATGAAGAATGCGCAAACAAGTAACACTCACTTCATGACAGTGCTGTCACTGCAAAATATATTGTTACACGCTGTTATTGAATCGTGCATTACATTTGGACTGATTGTGTCCAGTTGTATTTGTACCTGTGTTTGTGTAGTTCTAATAAATTCTACAGTAATTCCAAAGGCATTTTAATTCGAGTCCCGCACTCGTTACAACAGAGTCAAGATGGCGAAGTCTACCAATATAGTTGGAACACAAAATAAAAGAAAAACAATTTGATTTAAATAACTTTTTTTTATTGAACGAGTTCAGCAGACAGGCAGATGGCCCACCTGATGGAAAGCGGTTACCATTGCCTAAGGACATTTGCAAGACTAAAGGTGCTATAAATGTGCTGCTGCTCTCTTCAGAGAGACTGGAACTTGGTCACTAATGCCAGAATACAACTCAAGATTTTTATGGCGGCATACTCTAGACTAGTGGTAGACATCCAGTTGGGCGAATACCCTACCACCTGGCTGTGAGTTGTTTTGCCGCCTTATGACAGGCTGTCCCAACGCAGGAATCATTTATTCTTCCTCCGTTCCTGCAATTTTCTTTGATATCATTGTTTTTTACCTTAAATTTGGAAATCATGCAAAACAATGACTTCCATACTTCACTTTCAATGCTTTTATTCATGGTTCAAGCTCATAAACGCTAAAACACAATTACACCAAAATAACAAAAATGACAGATGTTTTGATAAAAAGTAAGTTGGTGAAAAATTCAAGTTTCTATTTTCCTTAGCCACACTTTAAGACAGTAGTTTTCGAAAGTTATAAAATTATAAATCACAATCTATGATTATTGAAGGAATAGACTTTTAGCGAATCGCAAAATCTTAAAAATGTATACATAATGAATATGACCCATAGTTATTATAGTTTGATAAATACCTTGGAAACACTGAGTATTCTAGGTCAGTGTTGTCTGTTTCTTCTTCATTGGTACCCATTAGGGGGGAGCCTGATCCTGATGGAGACATTGTTCCTGAAAATACAAGAATATTGTTTTTAACTCACGCCCTGCAACGTGGAGCGTTGTTAGTGACATGCGCAAATCATGTCCTGGAGCGGATTGAACTTGGAACAATACACTTCAATATCAGAAGCATGTTTACAGAATTACTTAATAGTTCTATAACTAGTTCCACTATTTCAGTTGTTTGGTTGCAGTCCATGTCATATGTCATGCAATCAGTGTCCATAGGTCCCTACAGTTCCTCCAGTTAATTGAAATTCATAGCCAAATAGGCAATTTATACATTCTTAATACGAAAATCGTCTGTTGATTTACCTTCATAGTTCACAGGCATAGGACTGCCAACCAAGATACCAAAGTTAAAATTAAATTTACTATGGCTATAGGTACAACATTATATTAATAACTAGCTGACTGCCCATTTCCCTGGGCATCACAAAAATTTAAAAAATAATTTAATATATCCATCCTATGTCACTCAGGAATAAAGTAGCTTGCCACTGGTGAAAGAATTTTCAAAATCGGTTCAGTAGATCCAGAGCTATAACTATAACTCAGTGAGCAACTTTAATAGTGTTGGACTCCTATCCAACCTTTCACTCCTCCCCCCCCCCCCTCTCTCTGTAATTTGTGTAGTGTATATTTGGGAAATTTTAAAAGTGTATTATTTTATTATTAAAGACTTACCCAATGTACTTTCAGTGGGAATAAGACTGGATGGGGGTTGCTTTGTGCTGAATGCAGTGACAATATTTTCCACAAAGCATTTGCACCAGGAGCAGTCCACCCACCATCTTTCATTTAAAGCATCTTCTATGTACACCTATTAATAAGAAATATATGCATTACCAATAATATCGAGGGCTTCATAACAAATGGGTGTACAGACAAAAGTGCAGTTTTACACAAGGTACAAAATTGTAAATAAAACAAAACTAGTTCACTGTATAAGGGTGGAATTTGGAATACCAGTCTATTTAGGTACTTACCAGTAAGACTTTCTAAATTATAACATGCATAGGTCTTAGTAAACAACAAAAAAATTGCATTTTTGCGTATTCACCCATTTGTTATGAAACCCTCAATATAACACCCCTCTTTCCCCCATTAAGAACAACAGTACTAGGTGCTAACTACCCTATCTCTAGAATGTGTAGTTCTCAACAGCAGCAGTGATAATAATGACATTTACTTTGACTCCGAAAATTCATTTTATAAAACAATTTTGTTTAACCCAAACAGAAACTAATTAGACATAGACTGACATTTCATTACCTTACACATTTTTGTTATTTTTTTTTATTAGAGATTAATTAAATAAAAGTGAAGAAATTAAACTATAAGAAGTTTTGTTGGTAGAAGTTTTACAAATATACCTTAATAAATGTATCAGGCCAGTTGTGACTGTCTCTGTGTCCAGCATAAAGCATATTACAAGCCAACACAAACACTAGCGGGTTCCCTTTATTCTTAAAGGCAGCTCCTTGCTCCCGTTTTAACAATGTACACAGACTTTGGGTGACCGTGTCATGGGCAAACATGTTTGGACGAATTTTGGTTAGGTACAGCAGACTCATACATAGTATTGGGTCTGGTTTTGACCTCTGAGATTTTAGAAGACGTATTGACCCTGTCAGTAGACCAAGCTGAAAAATAATACAAAATTTTCACTGTCTCTAAGTTTTTTGGCACAGACTTAAGAAATTTAGAATATGTGGTTAAGATAAATATTATTATGGATTTTTCAAAATTACATAATATTTTATGTTAACAGATTACAATATCATTTCAATTTTAATTAAGATTTTCTCTAAAAGCGGCTGTGGTAGCATTGCAAAAAAAAGTAGTGGTAGCTTAACAGCTAGTGCACACATCCCAATCTCAAAGGGGGCAGGTTCAATGATGGCTGGAACACCACTGAGGCAGTTTTCTGACCTAATGAGTGTATTGTTACAATTACTTTGTGCTAATAACAGTGAAGAAAAACATTGTGATGCAATCTGCACATCAAGATAACCGATGTGCCAAATCTGCCAAGTCGCTTTAGACAAGTGTGGCAGGCATATGTTTGCCGTATAGTGGGAGGCCTGAGCCCAGGAGTAGGATGTTTATGGGCTATTATTACTATTACTAAAGGTGGTCACATTAGGTCCTCGACCTCAGACGCACATTAATGTCAGCTAGTAAACCACTTTTCTATCACATTTGGTAAACTTACCAATTTATCAGAATTATGTGTATCCAAGGCTTGTAGCACACTAGCTACCAGATCCACAGGCTCTATATCTAATGAAGTACCACCAACTGCTTCTGCTGGGGATCCAATCCTTGCCCTCTTGCTAGGTGGCTGACTGCCAAAACTAGGCTCTCTTTTCCTTTCCACTCCTGAAATTTGGTTATTAATGGAATAATATATACACTAATTAAATGAAGCAAACTGTTCCTAAAAAGACAAAGAAAAAACATGTTGTTTGGATATAGGCAGTACAAGTTAACCACTAGACCATTAGAGATTTTCCTTGGTTCAGTAAAAAATTTGACTTATGAAAATAATTAAAAACTTCTACCAGAAATAACCAAACCGATAAATATATAGATGTAGGCTGTAAATAACATGTTTTTTAAACTGTTTCATTCGGAGATTCTTCATCTAAGTTTTAAAATAAAGCAAATAAAAAGTATTGAAAAACAATATACTAACCGCTTGTCGAAGGTTTATGAATACTCCTTTTTTCAGCATCTCTAGAAACTACGACTGTGGACTTTCCCAACGCGAAGATATCTTGGGGATGCTGGGGAGCCTTGCTTTTAGCTCCTCTACCAGCAGACGGCATTTTGCCTCGTTCCATACTTTAGTGCAGGAATTACTTTCTAGTTTGTTTCAAAACCATTACGTTATATTAGTAATTTTAGTCATAAAAACACTGTTTTATTCAATTTCTAGTTTTAACAGCGGCAAATCAAGTAGCTGAAATAGCAAGTCTAAAAAAAGTGCACATTGTTGTTGTCAATGTTATTTTTCAAATTTGCAACAAAGGCAGGCAAAGGAGTCAATCACAAACTAATATAGATATTTTTTATTTTTTTTAACTGGTGGCTGCTAATATAGATATACGTATCTCAATTGTTGTTGACAATAGTTGTCATTCTATTCGTTGGAAGCTGAAATTACAGGCAAGGGAACTAATCTGTACAGATTACTAAGATTGATAAGATTAGTCAATCATAAGTATATAAGTAAGTAAATATATAAATAATAAGTAAATAAATGTAATTAAGTTTTGATTGATGCTAAAAAAAAGAAATTTTGCTGAACAGTTAACAAACTGTTCTTTAATTTTAGTTTTTAAACTGTATTTTTTTTACTTAATTCCAATTTAGAACAAGTTCAAGTATTAACTACTGGAATTAATAGAATTATCGTTTTAAACGATATCTAATGGTTTTTACAGAAATATGATACCGATTGTGGTACCATCTATAGGGCAAGGTGGTCGATATTTAATATTTTTTGCTAGGGAGGCTGTATCTGTTTTTATCAGTGTCATAACAGTCAGTACAATTATTTTTTCTTAGAGATTTTTTGCGTTCTATTAGTAGGTACGTATTGCAGTAGATGTCACTGTTCTCAAATTGAACACTAAATGAAAGAAAATAATATGTTTCGTTATACGCAGTTGTTTTAATTCTTGTTTAAGAAATATTTGATATGTTTTTATGTTTTTGCAAGCCATATCAGCTAATAAATATATTTTAAAGTGTGCAAATTCTATTCCTCACCGTTTTCAAATTATAAAGCTCTTTTTAACTTTAATTACTGGATTTTTGATGAATTGTCGATTTGTCAAAAACTTATTTCAAAGATGTCAATTATGTCAAAACAAAAAAGACATTCCGATCGATACGAGTTACAGTCGTGAATGTATGTACTTTGTTTGTGTTTTGATTATTTTTCGATAACTTTGTTTGATTCCTGGACTCCGAAGACTTCGCTTATCACGTTTACTAGTGTTCTGTGATCACGTTGGACTTACGCATGTACCCTGAACACCGATTTGCCTAACAATTTGTTCTCTGAGGACTTGGATTATGGCTTCTTCTGAAAGAGGTTGTTGTGTGCCCAGATGCGGCAAAACTTGTAAGTAATCATCGTAACGGCACCAGATTAGATGTGGATACAAATGATGTTATGAAAATGTATGCCTTTGAATATTTTAATTAAAGGAAACATAATAAATCACGCTACCGCTAAATTGTTGTTTTATTTACTAACAAATAAACATTTTTTGGAAAGGCTTTTGGGAATTGCAGGAGTTTAATTATTAACTCCCGCAATTTCCAAAAGTCTAATATAAAAATCAAAATAATACTAGACCCCTGGACGGTTTTTTGCCGTTGAATAGTGCCGTATACCGATAGAGAGCGTTAGTATATACATTATTACTGTTGACTCTATACCAGTATATATAAAGTACTCTGTGGTTTTTATACATAGTGATTATCTATGATTATTACTGTCAAAATTTTCTGCCTGATCGAAAAACCATCAAGGTATTTTAAAAATATAATTCAATAATAAATACATGTAAAATACTTAAATTTATAGATTTAAATAAATCTGTTTTTTCAAATGTATCAACCAATAAATTGAGGCCATTATTAGAGTTATGTAATCTGGAATTTTAAGGTTAACTTTATATGTTTCAGATGCTTACTTCATCCCTTGTCGGTCTTAGGGCAGTTCGCGCTTCCGTGGTGATTACAAGGAACTTGGCAGCGGCGCAAAAAGCTACAGATCCCATCCAACAGTTATTCCTTGACAAAATTAGAGAATACAAGCAAAAAAGCGCGTAAGTTTATACGCCCTTCACTTATCAGCTGATTTTTACTGCTTATAGACTTTAGAAAATAAATAATAATACAATCTGGCTTACTTTGCTTCTCGCCAGTAGACTGTGTAATATATAAGAATAAGAATTTGTATACAATAATCATTTTAGGACTGATCCTAGGCCAGAGTAAATAAGGTTTAAAAAAAATATATTTACCCACTCAAAAATCTAATCCACGACATAAAAAGCCCTGACAGCATATACTTTCCTTGGCTAATATAATAAATTTATAATAAAAAATATTGCAAAGCACTTTTTAGTATTTAGATATAATTTTAAAAGTTCTAAGTGCAGTAATTTATTTGATTTTTATTATTCCGACATTTCGGCCACTTTTCAATAGCCGTGATTAAGGTAGACAAAGATGTTGAGTGTCAATGAGTATTGTAAAATTTTTTCTTCAGCCTATGGCCAACTTGTTCTATTTAATATATAATTCTTCTGTATGTGTGTTGACAGTGAACTCCTAAACGGCTGGACCGATTTGAATGAATTTTTGTGTGTGTGTTCAAGTGGATTCAAGGATGGCTTAGATGCACAAATAAGCCCGGCAGATGGCTTTGCAATCGGGTTCTAAATTTTATTTCTTTAGGGCAGGATAATGTCTGCCGGGACAGCTAATTTAGTATAAAAATAAAGAACATACCACACTTAAAACTGTTAAAACATAGTTTTATTATGTATATTAGATGTGAAAACTTAACAAAATATTAGATGTAATTTTGTTAAGAAAATACAAGATCCATTTTACAGTTTTATTTTCCAAATCTGAAGTCATAGTATAAATACTATGATCCAGTCATAAAGGTTTCATTCCAAAACACCCACTGTTGAGGTTGGACTTCCCCAATTCAGGGGAACAAATATACACCTGTCATTCTTGTTGAAGGTAGATTGGGGCATTTCTTATCTCAGAATAAAATTCCTTTAATCATCAAGACACAATAAAGCCATGACATATAATATTATGACTTTTTTTAAATTAGTACATATTTTAAAAAAATGGTTTTAAGTGTATTTTATTAATTTCTTATTATAATGTTTCAATGAGTAAAGTAGTAGAAAGTAGTAAAATGTCAAGTGTCAGACCAACATTTTATTCTTTTTTTATGGTTTTTATTTACTATTTTACTCTATGGGAAGCTTGTCTAATTTACCACCACCTGGAAACATGTTTGTGCTTGTTTAGGCTCCCATATAGTAAATAATTACCATAAAAAGAATTAAAACTAAATATTTAAAATGACATGACATTTAAAAGTGGCCGAAACATCGGTATAAAAATCAGATAAAGCACCACACTAAAACTATTAGAACATTATTTTATTATGTTTACTAGTCATAATAACTTAAAAAAATACCATAGAGACCTAATTTAAATTATAGGTAAAAGAGACTGTCTAAGTAGTGCACTGTTCATGGTCAGAATTAACTTGTAACAAAGCAATGAGAATATTTGCTCAAAAATTTAGTTTAGGACTAAAAAAATCTTGCATTCTGTCTAAACAAAACTGTTATATAATTTTATTAAAAGATAGTAGATTATAGCTGAGATTGCCTTATAGTTATAAGTATTCAAATTAATATTTATCATTTTAATTTTAAATATTGATTTGACAGTTTTAAATCACTCATCGGTTAATTTTGCTAGTTGTGTCTAACTCTGTAGGTGGAAACTTGATTTAGCAGTTACAACTTTATCTGTTTAGTCTTGGGCTACAATTTGTTAATGAAATGTTTCAGAGGTGGTAAGCTTGTTGATCCAAGCCCAACTATTCAAAAAGAGCTCAAAGCCGAGCTGGAAAAGTTGGAGAAGCAGTACGGAGGTGGCTCAGGAGTTGACATGACTTCCTTCCCAGCCTTAAAATTCGAAGAACCAGTTTTGGACCCTATTGATGAGCAGGCAGTGGCCAAAAAGTGAATAGACTAGTGTATGAAGATATACTGGCTAGCAATGTCATTTCTGTCAGCAATACATGGCAGCAGTTGCATTGCAGTTAGTATATGGTCAGTGGAATGTTACTTGTATGCAGTGGTTTAATTAATAAATTATTGTGTTAGTGAAGACGTAGTTTTAATGGAGCTATTCTATGCTATAGAATTTATAGCAGCTGTATTCCCCCTTTTTTGTAGGGGCCATATAGCCTAATTACATAATTTCAACTAAGATTGTTTTGAACAAGATCCATTAAGCAGGTTGTTTAAAAATGTATAATTAAAAACAAGCTTTTAGAAAATAAATGAAGTATGTCAAATCCATAATTTTGTTTTCATGCATAAGCAAAATTGATTGGTTTTTGACTATCAATGATATTTTATTGTTAGAAACGTGAACGGTATATTTAAAAGTGGCCTTTCGAGTTTCACAAGAAACTCCGTCGAATAGCGTCAGTTGGTATCCTACAGTTCAACTCCGCTACGTATGGGAAGTCTAATATACAGTATAGTATACTACGCTATGTATACATATAGAATTGGTTGGAAGGACTAAGGTTCCTTTGCGTGCCTTTGTGGCGAATTCTACTACTACTGTAGTGGAACACTTACAAACCAATAGATGGCGTTGTTCAATAAATGAGATTTTTCCGACACGTACAAAGAACATCATAAATTCCCAACAATAATAGATAGGCTTAGGCCTCCGAGGCATAACAAAAGCTTCGCTGGAAGATATTGTTTTGAGAAGGGGTAGCATTCCATCTCGCTCCTACAACCTATACCTGATCGATTAATCCAGCGCGTTCAAAATGCTTGTGCACGTTTTTGTTTTTCAGTACCTCCAAGGAGCCACGTATCACCATTTCTAAATAAGCATCATGTACTGAAAATGAAACTTAGGCGCAAACTGCATTTGGCTTGCCTTCTCTTTGGTGTCCTTAAGTACAAAGAGCCTCAGTACTTGTATAATAAGCTCAGCTGGGTAGCCAGAGGAGGGGTAGTCAAAGGTAGACAATTCTCCCGTCAACTAGCGTTCCAATTACATAAATTGACATGCTTTAGAGGTAGCTTCCGTTATGCTGCATCTAAGATATGGAACAATATACCACCACCATTAAGGCAATTAAAACATTCGACTTTTACCTTTCGTAAGAACTTGAAGAATTACCTCTTAGATGAGCAACGGAAGCTAGAAAATGTCAATATAAATCTTTCTTATATAATATAATATTTTCTTCTGCCTCTAACAATACTATTTCTGTTTATAAATATGTAATATATATCATGTGTATCATATATAATGAATATTTATTTTATCGGTATCCCCCAAATATTTGTTTGAATTCTATGAGTTTATATTTATTTTATTATTATTCACACTATTTATATATATATACATATAAATAACAGTGCAACATCCGTTCGTCCTAGGGTGCAGTTGAAAACCAGCGTTAGGCATCCGCGGTTGCCTGGCACATGCTGAACTGCACCTATTTAGTACCATCGCGAGACTCTAATTCTTATCACCCCGTACCGTGTAATTCATTCCATGTCTGTCTCGTTGTGTGTTTACTAAATAAACGTCTTTTCTTTCTTTCTTTCTTTCTTTCTATACCGGTCACACTAAATTAGTGTTGAGCAGGACATGAATTTAAAACGAGTTCGGAGTTTCTAAGAGTAACATGGCATTTTGTACTGAACCAGTACAATGTACCACTTCAAATGAGGCGAGGATATTTTTACGGTTTGTACCGCGGCAGTACATTTGAAATGGTGAGGCTGTGAGCGTCATTCCCTCATTTTATCCGTTCAAAACTAGTTCAGAAAAGTTCGTTAAGAATTGGCTGTGTTCGGGCTCGGTCACCTTATTTACTAACAGTCATACTATGACTTTGTGATGTTGACCCTCTTTGTCATGTATCAATATCCGTAGAGACGTTATTTTACTGTTGTAGCATAAGCCCTCTTCCCTCCTTCCTCTCCTTTTACTTTTGAACAGTAGCGCGACAAAAATTTTGAGCCGTATCAGTACAAACGTACTTTGTACGGGACAAATGTACTAGCTCACACGTGCACTTGTTATCGCTACACTAAATTACTGTCTACGCTTAGACCCCTCGCCCACGGCGACTTTTTGTAGGGATGCCGTCGCATGTTCGCATCGATACAGTTGCGGTCGCTAGCTGTGTGCCCTCGCCCACGGGGTCCCGATGCTGTCGCGCTTCTGTCTCGAGTGTCTCGAGCAAGCGCAACAGTTTTCGACCAGTCTGTATTGCACTGATGCTCGGTTCTCCACTTACGCGCCACCCTTCTTCCGTTCTCTCCCCGATGTCGTCCGACACGGTCGCGCGTTTGCATCGATACAGTCGCGATGCAGTAGCGCGCTGATATCGCGCGTTGTAAATGCGACTAATACACATTAGTAGCGATGCTGTCGTACGTTTACTGAACGCGCGACAGCATCGCTACAAAATGTCGCCATGGGCGAGGGGCCTTACATTCACGCGAGCGAAGCCGCGGACAAAACCTAGTATTCATATAAAAACCTTTAATATACGAGACGGTTAATGACATTTTTATAAATCAAAGCTTGCGGCTTCAGTTATTTATTACATCTGGCATTAGTAGTGTTTTATGACTGAATAATTTAGCACGACATGATGTATTACTTGAGAAATGTGCTAACATTTCTTCATAGGTTGTAAATAGCATTAAACATTCAGAGGTATTCCATGTTGTTAGGTTTTAAGTGGATATATTAGATGCATAGAGGGTTACTGATATTTTTCAATTTACATACAGTATTTATACACTAGAGGGCCCGACAGACGTTGTCCTGCCCCGAACAAATAGAAATCTAGGACCCAATTGCAGCGACATGGTCTAAACCATTCGGGGACCCACTCGAACACAGAAAATTTCATGAAGATCGTTAGAAATAACTTCTTATATATAAAGCTGAAGAGTATGTTTGATTGAACGCACTAATCTCAGGAACTACTGGTCTGATTTGAAAAATTCTTTCAGTGTTAGATAGCACATTTATTAAGGAAGGCTATTACGCTAAGACCAATAGGAGCGGAGCACCAATGAAGAAGTTTTCAAAATCGGGGGGGGGGTTGAAAACTTCTTCATTGGTGCTCCGCTCCTATTGGTTCAGCAGGGCAACGGATTTTTTAATATGAAAATAGACTAATTCTGAACATTCGCGTAAAATCTACATCTGTTTTACTAAACATGTCTAATAAATAATTAGAATTTGTAATTAAAAAAAAATTAAATAATTATTCCGAGATTTCTGGATTATATTGTTATAATATAAATTGGACCCGAATAAGCTATTTTATATGTACCTACCTTATACCTACTTTACATCGGTCCTGAGAAAATTTTCCCGGGATTGCTGAGGTAAAATGTACCACATGTCTATAATATTATAAAATTTTAAAAACGCCATGTCTGTACATTAAACCTATTTAAACAAAAAACAACTAGAATAGAATAATGGAGAACACGGTGCAATTTTTTTAGATTTCTTGTCTGTTTTTCAGTTTGTTAAGGTTCCACCTAAAAACTACTGAGCCGATTTCGATGCAGTTTTTGCTGGTCGACAGCAAATTCTTAGACTACTATCTGCGCTTCATTTTATCCTAGGAATCCAGCGGGAATTTTTCTGGGAATGATTTAAATGATCAGATGTTTAAAAATCAAATTCCGATTTGATTTTTTCAATGATCGATAGCAAATTTTCGTAATAAAAAGTGTGATTTTTCTCGGGAATATCGTGGAACTTTTTCGGGAGTGGTTTGAAGTTTTTCGTATGCATATAAATTAGCTTATTCCAACACAACTTCCTCTAATCCGATAGCTTACATTCTTTTTAAATTATTTTACGTATTTTCTGTCTTGGGAATCCCGCGAGAATTTCAAGTCAAGCGTGGACGAAGTCGAGGGCATATACTAGTTAAATAAAAATCTATACCAGAATGGCAGAAATGGTAATCACTTAGTATACTATCTATGGAAATAAGAAGACCATTGTTAATATCCTGCAGGATTTTATCGCAGAACACGTTGACATAGGTAACACACTCATTCAGACACGCAATAAAGAAAATTCCAGCGAGCACGCCGCTATCGAGCGCTGGAATTGCTATATTATCCAACATACCTCAGTTCCCGCCCCCTCACTGCCCCTCAGTCTACCGCGTAAACTGACTATAGAAAGACGTGTAGTAAACTCGGTGAAACGTTGAAACCATGGCTACCGGTTTCGTGGGTTCTACCAAGAGTTTCCCGTTCTCATTCGACGTAGATGTCGAAGAAGAAGAACCAGGACGAACTACACCACATCTTAGTAAGAGAATAGGTCAGTAAAATTTGTTTTTATGCTTCCTGCTTCATTCATTGCAGCGGGGATAATGTTCGGAAAATTTATTATGCTCGTATGTAATTTTCTAATTGTCATAGATCATGTTCTTGAACTGAGATTGTGCTGACTATATTGCTATATGTAGGATAGATACTTATTCCTTCATTGATGGATCGTCAACAGAATAAACATAAACTGAGTGTAATTTTTACGCGAAAGCAAGCATTACCTATATACTTCGTATCGTTTTTGTTAAAAAACCTTACCTACCTTTTTATTCATTTTATTTACTGTATAATATTAAACGAAATGTTGCTTCTTGGATTGTTTTTAATTTTTTCCACATTCACAAGCGGCTATGATTTAAATATTACAATAGCAAGCAGTAAAGTGTTATCTACTTATCTAGCGCGTTGATTTTTCTGATATTTGGCGCGTGAAACACAGGAGAGGAATGTATCGTAACTTAAACGCAAAGAATTAAAAAACTTAAATTGTTATAAGCACTTTAAAAGTCTTGTTGAATTTTACACATCTAAAATGGCCTTGCTGAACACAATCGGTCTTATTCATATTGAGTTAGAGTGAGTTTGTAGGCTTCTTTAAGAAGGCTTAAAGAAGCCTATAAACTTACCCCAACTCAATATGAAGAATCAATAACACGCGCAAAGTCCGTCACTATATAGATTGTCGAATGTACACACGTCTTGCCTCAGCCTCATCCCTTCGTTGTGGCATTGCTTTATACTGTAAAAATACAATATGTCTACTCGACCGCGTGGACTGACTTTCCAAGAACCACACCTGGTTAATGACTACCATAAATATTACAATACATAAAGGCTGATTTCCAATCACAAATTTTAAACACAAAGTAAATAAAAGTGGTTTGTTTACAGATATGCAGGTGGCGCAAATTGTTACAATATTATAAAATTCTAAACACGCCGTGTCCTATACACTGAAAATATTAAAAAAGCAATTGGAATCTATACGTATAATAAAACTGTTGAGCTCGAATTTTTGTACAATAAAAATAAATGCTAAAAACCGAGTCAGGGGGATGTAAGAAGTGAAATAGAACTAATTTAGATTTTTTCATTTTTTTTGTTTCTCTGTCTGTTTGTACCGGCTAATCTCCGAAAAGACTTGACCGATTTACATGAAATCTTGTATGGTGGTAGCTTATATCCCTAGTCAACATATAGGGTACTTTGGATCCCGAAAAATTAAAGAGTTCCCGTGGGATAGTTAAAAAACCATACCATGCGGACGAAGTCGCTGCCATCAGCCAGTAGACGACGGAGAACACGATGCATTTTTTTAGATTTCTAGTCTGTTTATCGGTTTGTCTGTTCCGGGATTCACGTTAAAACTACTGGGCTGATTACGATACGGTTTTCGCTGGTCGACAGTTAATTCTTAGACTTGAAATCTGCACTACTTTTCGTCCCGGGAATTTTTTGGGAGTAATTTCAATTTTTTTTCCGTGAATCCGTGAATGAATTTTCCCAGGAAAATTCATGCCCGGTTTTTAATTTTCGGGTGCATAAAAATTAGCTTATTTCGACACAATTTTCACTGTAACGATAGCATAGCTTATATTATTATTTTCACTACTGCGATACTTTATGTCGCGGGAATTCCATGTTAAAAGTGGACGAAATCGCGGCTTAGTAATCTATATCTCGGAAAATTGACATTTATGGCGGAATACGAAACCAAAGTACCCGCAAACGAGTTGTCGGTGGCTCTCTGATTACACTGAAACTGTTTACAGGGCATTGTATGTGACTGCTATTATTGCAAGAACACAGCACGTGTTATCATTTATTCAATAAGTAGGGTACCCTAGATACCTAATATAAACTGAAATCTTATCCTCTAGTTGATTTAGCACTTAGTAAACGTTTGTTTGTTGTTGTAGAATTTCCAACCGGGAACAAATAAAAAACTAAAATGATTTGCATAACATCAAAACCTTTATTTTATAGCAGTGTGAAACTACTGTATTACTGGTGCCGCCATTACTGTTATAACCCTACCGATTTGAAATATACTACCGCATAACTTAATACAAGTTTCTAAAGAGCCTCTTTCATTTTATAGGTTAATACGATCGATAGCTCAGATGACTGGCGTCTAGCAGGCTACTGAGCTTGTTTATCTATAAAGGTGCAATTCAGATGAACGCAGCAGGCAGCAGCAAATGCTGTCGGGCTTCATTTGCTGTAGTATAAATTCCGAAGACGTAGCAGAACTTGTGATTTTGGAGGTCTTCAGGTAGAAGTGAAACAATGTTGTGTGTTTGAATTGCAGTTCAGGAATGCATGATGTAGGCTCGCTCCGCGTTTACTAAAGTACTACAAAAATGCAGACGCTTAGCAGCTAACGGAGCGAGCTATGTTCCCGCGGTAGGCGGGGCGTGGGCGCACTGGCTTTACGGGGGTGAGGTCAGCGGGGTGATTCTGTCCGCAACAATTTGTTAGCGGCCGCCGTGGTGATCGGACGTCTGCGGCTACATGATATTACTAGCTTAACTGTTGTGTTTTTGCTATAAATACAGTTCGTAACGAATAATTACTACAGAATTTTTTATTGCTGGAAGAAGAAGCAGACGATGATGACTTATTATTGTATTATTATTTAAGTGGAAAACTTGTTATGCCATTGTATTTAAACATAGATGAAAAAGGATCTTATTAATCTTTGATATAAAGACATTTGAATGATAATGAAGAAAGTTTCACGAATTAGGTATCGCTGTTTAAATAAAAATCACTTTTGTAACCTCCATAATTTATAATATTCTTGCACTAACAACATCACGGGACACAATTTCAGTGGAAGAAAAATCATTTTTGACATTATTCGTCTTCCAACACGTCTATAATCAGCGTGTTTTTACCATTAGTAGCTCACAATGCCCAAAATGCTCGTTAGCCGTTCCACAAAGCGATCGCGGTCGTTGTGGTCGTGCCGAAAACGTCACGAATGACGTCATCATTTTCGATCACACAACCCTCACAACGACCGATGTCAAGAGGTGGGTCGAATTATCGTTCCACTCTAATGGAACGTAGACAATGTCAAACATCAACAACGACAGTACTGTGTTTGCACGGATATGCCGTCTGCCACCGCGTGTCAAAACAATCCAGTTTCTGACGTGCAGCAATTGAAGGCTCAATCAGTTAAATATTGCAAAATAAGGCCGTCTGCGGCGCTTGCTGTTGCTGTCTGCCGCTGCCGCCTGCTGCCTGTCGCGCCCGTCGGAATTGCACCTTAATTAAATAATCCTCAGTTGTTTTTGGTTATAACCTGTGTTATTCCTAATGATGCATACCTACCATCTTTTAAAAGTGTTTATATTATTTTATTACCTGTAGCTCCGAATTTGTTCTGTTCGAGTTTAAATAGGTAACTTGTGTTCTTCTGTTTTACGTAGGTACATAAGTACATAGATAGTTATCAATATGCGTTATCGTAAACTTTCCTATAAAAACAATATTACTTTTAATTATATAAAAATATATAATACTGTTACTATTTAATTTATTTTTTTATTTACGGTTTAATTTGGAGTGCTTCAATGTATTTTCTAGCCTTGAACACATTTCTATAATGGGTCGGTAGCCATTATAAGTTCTCCTTAAAAGTAGATACTGTCTATTTGAAGTGTGATACTGATAAGATAAAATACCGGCACTCTTTGTTACTAGTCAACTGGTATAATAATTTGTTCAACTTTGTGATCGCACTTTTTTATTGCCAAAGGAAAATGCTTTCACATCTCACTGCAGATCACAAACGGCAAGGCGGTGTGGAAGTTGCAGCGAGTTCTGAATAGCAACTGGAATCAATTTGGTTTTCCTTCTGACACTCCAGGGTTTTCGGACCCGTACAATAGACGAGATATTGCGCCAATTCTTGCAGGCGAATGTATTTGTAGAAAGCCTTGTAGCTATAACATAGCTATAAAACACCCTAAATGTAAGACGCCTGAAAATAACTTAAGAGCAATGACGCCATTAGAATATTTCATTACTTTTCTAAAGGGGTTGAGATAGGAAAATGTATTTGATTTTTTTGTTAAATACGGTGAATTTTGACGTCATATATCATAAGAAAAAGGCACATTTTGAGTCGATGTTTAGTAAATATTTTATGCAAGTTTCCATGGGATACTAAATAACAGATTACACCGGCATCACACGCACGCACAGTGTTACGGATTTTAACGTTATATATTGTGAAATCTAAATAAAATAATAATTCGCTTCGTGTTCGCTTGTTTTCTTGATCTAAGCCGCGCGTTTGATACCATCAATCATGATATACTTTGGGAAAAATTAAATAAATGCAATGCCCACCTGCGCTGGTTGGTCTGCTTGCATATTGGTATGAAAAGCAGACCAATAATGTCAGATGGGGAAATCAATTTTCTGCAGATTACAGGCTGTCCGCCGGTGTGAGGCAGGGGGGGATAACTTCTCCAGACCTCTTTAACTGCTATGTAAACGAGTTGATTGTGGAGCTGAGTGGGACACCTGTGGGGCTCAGGTTAGGTGACAGATTTGTCAATAACCTGAGCTACGCAGATGACATGGTCCTACTTAGCCCCTCAATCAAAGGAATGAGAAAACTACTATCTATATGCGAGAGATATGCCCAGCGTCATGAGCTGGTATACAATTCTAAGAAGACCGAGATGTTAATTTTTAGGTCTGGAAGGGGACCATCTTATGTGCCTGATGTGTACATCGGTGGGCAGCCTGTAAAAATCGTTAACACGTTCAAATACCTTGGACATATTCTTTCTTCTGATAGAAAGGATAACCACGATATAGAAAGACAAAGAAGATGTCTCTCAGTGTGTGGCAACATGTTAGCCAGAAGATTTTTTAAAGCTAGTAATGACACTAAAATATATCTGTTCAGGACGTTTTGCCAGACATTCTACACCTGTCAGCTATGGACGGAATGCACAAGGCGTTCTCTGGATGGCATACGTGTTCAATATAACAACATATTTCGACACCTAATGGGTTTAAAAAGATACTGTAGTGCCTCGAGTATGTTTCTTGAGGCTAGATTGAACACGTTTTGTGCTATTCGGAGAAGTCGCATTGCAAATTTCTTGGCCAGGGTTGAAGGGTGTAGAAACAGCATAATTGCGGCTATAGCTAGCAGGTTACATCAATCCAAAATGTATCGGGACTGGTTGCAGATTGCTGCATAGACAAATAATTAATTTTATATGTAAAATATTTATGTAAATGACATGTTATTAGTTATAAGTAGTGAGGGACTGACTGACTGACCGAACCGACTGACAGCTGACAATTTTCATTTTTTCTTTTCATCTTTTTAAGTTCTTAATTTAATTTATAATAATGTAATGTGAAATTGTAAAATATGTTGTTTTTTTTTATGGATCTTTGTGTCTGAAATAAATAAAAATTATTATTATTATTATTATTATTATTATTATTATTAATTGACTTGCTCTTTACAAAATTTTCTTACAAGTTACATAAACAAAACAAAAAAGTAAAATGACATATAAATTAAAATTATGAAAAATAATACATTCTAAAAGGTCCCAACAACAACAGTATGTATAACGTATAGAAAAATATGGTTTTAAACGTACCATTAGATTTTTTTTATTATGAAACGTCGAAATTAAAATTATATAAAATGCCGCGCTTGAAACCGTTATACGTAATTTTTATTATGCGTATTAGTCGCGAAAACATGAGAAAACACATTTTTATCTTTTTTATAAGTACTTTAACCTACTTATGTAAGTTTGGGTTGAGAAATGAGAAAAACGTTTTTTTTAAATGTCTGCACCATTTTATAATTTCATGAATGTAAAGCTTGTTGCTTATACTTACACTTAGCCGAAAATGTTCTTATCGTCATTTATTTTAACCTATTTTTTTTTTATGAAACAAATTCTACGGACTGTGTGTTCTGTACCTTTTACTTATGATTTAGATTCAATTAAGTATAATTATTTGTTTATATTTTTTTTATTAGTCAATTTATTGTAATCTATTAAAATATATAGGACATATTCATGATGTTTGTGTATATGTGGTAATTTATTGCGTGTTATTTCTGTATTGAAGTGTAACTTAAGATTAATTATGCTATCGTTTTTATTACCTATTTTTATTTGCCAGGTGGTAGGGCATTTGCCCGACTGGATGGCTACCACCCCTGGTCTAAAGTATGTCGCCATAACAACCCTTAGTTGTGTTCCGGCATTAGTGACCAGGCTCCAGTCTCCTTCAAGAGAGCAGCAGCGTATTAGTAGTACCTTTGGTGTTACAAATATCCATAGGCGATGGTAATCGCTATCCATCAAGTGGGCCGTCTGCCTGCCTGCTGAACTCCTGCAATAAAAAAAAAAAAAAAAAACTAATTAACTTCTATAGTAGTTATTCTAGTGTGGTGTGTTACTGTTACAATGGTGCCGTGGAGTGATGCCTGTGGAAAGTGTTACTCTGCTATTTTGTACGAGAATAGCAAGTTATGACATTTACACTTTACTTACTAGGAAATGACCGCGCGTCGTCCACGCTGGACTTCAAATTCCAGCGGGATTCCCGGACACAAAGTACCAGAGCATATGTACATATTATCACGCCTGCGTCCCATGGGGTTAGGCAGAGACCATAGATCTCCACTGCGACGATCCTGACAAACAACTTCCGCTTCATCAACTTTCATTAACCTCTTCAAACATTCACGTTTATTTGATATGCTTTTTACCTGACCTCGTTTTAATACTTCTGTTATTCAATCATGATGAATCAAGTCTACCGGTACCACCTCTATCATTCACAATTAATACATTTGTGTCATTCTATTTTCATCCATCCTCTCTACATGCCCAAGTCACCTTACTGTTCCTTTTTAAACTCTTGTTATTACATCTTCTTTCAATCCACAACGTTCCCTTATTACACTATTCCGTATCATTTAATTCATGCGTACCTCACATATACTTCTCAAAGCTCTCATTTCACCTGCATTTATTCTACTTCATGCTTCTTCTGCCACACGCAACTTTCACTGCCGTACATTAGTGTTGGCACCAACCCCTTGATGGACAGCCAAGCGTGCCTTTACAGACATTGGCGATACTGAAAAACATTTATGTATTATTCTTATCATACTTTTGAAGCGACTAAGTAACAAAATAGTCATAAAGAAATCCAATGAACTTGGTCCTTCGGCGCCGCCCACGATAGCCAGATCGCTTCATGCCAATGCTCTTCGTTTATTTTTAGCAGGTAAAACGTGCCAACTGTGACTGGCGTTTCTCATACTCTCAGGTATTTCGTTACATTTGATATTGTGACACCGAAAACTCTTTTATTTGATCTCGTTGATATGTAAACAGATTGCTGTATGCCTACGTTGGTCTCTTCAGTTCTTCGTAACAATATTGTAACAGCTCAGGTCCCGACAAAAACTAAATCCACCTGCATATCTGAAACAGCCCATTGTTTTATTGTACTCATTTATGGCTACTTGCGGCCGACTCATTAGCCAGGTGTGTTGGATTATGTCGACTACGATATGGGTACATTTGTGCAGCATAAAACGATGGCCTGATTGAGGGAGGGGGCATTCGAGCGAGAACCACGACCAAAGCGAGACTTGTGTACTACAATAGGGAATCTAATAGAGCCAGACTTTGCGCGTTTTATTGAATTTCGACCTTCTTCTACGCATTACGTTTGGATTTGTTGTGTTCAGTTATATTTGTACCTGTGTTATACGGGTTTGTATAGTTCTAATAAACTCTATAATAATTCCAATGGCATTTTTAATTCGAGCCCCGCCACTCGTAACAATATGATACCACAAGATGCTCATATGCCTACATTGGAAATGGTTACGTATTCCGGTGTCTAGGGTTGAAACCCTGTGTTCAGTTTTGTACACTAATAACGTCACACGAATTTTACGACTTTTTTGACCCCTTCCTCTTTCTTCTTCGTGAGTCTCTCTTTCTAGTGTTCAAAACCAATTGCAATTGCAATGCCAAAATCAAGATAAACAACAAAAAGTGTCTAGACGAAATTTAATACGAGTAATACAAGGTAGCTTAAATAAACAGAGCTGTCGTATGATTCATGCGCCGGCACGGAGCAAACTAATGGGTTGCTATCGGAAAAACGCTATTTAAAGAAGAATTGTTCATGTTGTTTACAGTTTACAAACAACCTGAGTTGGATGCGAATTTTATGAAAATTTTCCAAAGCAGTGTTGTCAATAACAACAATATTTACGCTTATCATGCCAAAATGAATGGCAATGACTGTACGTGATGTATAGAAAAAATAATATATTTGTTTGATCAAACAGCTAATCATTTTAAGGCCTGTTGCTGGCTGAGTGTTAATATCTCTATTAAATTAATTAACGCTAAAAAACTATATTTGATATTTCAAACCATTGGAAACGATGCTATTTTTTTTTTAATATTACCAAGTTTTATGTCGAAAATAATTATGGTAGGAGGACTCTTTGTGCTAACCCTTAAATCTATTTTGAATAAGAGTATGTCTTTCGAACAGAAGGTTTTTTCCTCTTTATTTATTTGAGTTATTTGCCATATAGGAAAGTCAGCCCACATCATCTAAACGTACAATAACGTATATATTAAATAATGACCTCGCTAACAAACTAGCCTTCTTTGAGGCTGGCTCTGCCAGAATTTCTATAGAAAAATCTGCACCAAAAGGATTCAGTCCCAACTCCCTCACCTCCATCTGTCATCTTTACTTCTGCTGCATTCCATTAAAAGATGCTGCACATCCTCACCGAGTTCCGTTCAGTAGGCAGTTGGGAGAATCAACTTTGCCCATAAGGTGACTAAAACTTCTTGTCGGGAAATGATCTGTTCGGATTCTATTTAATAGCTTTATATAAGGTCTGTCGAATTTTCCTTCTGGTTTTATACTAGTAGAAGTTGGGTCCCCTTCGATCATTGCAACTTTAGCTGGGTATGTCTTTCTAGCAGAAACAATGATCAGGTGGTTAAATTATTATGGATTGTATATGAAAGATAGTGTTGGTTTATTCGAAGTTATTTATATGCCGGCGGCGGCGACGGAGGGTCGTGAATCATGACCTCCAACCGCCCTAGGCTACGACCGTACGGGCGACCTGGGGAATCGGGTCCCTCGTACAAAGAGGCCGGAGAGGAGGGACACGAACCGACCTGTGCACCCCCTCTCACCTCATGGTGAGACCCGAGGTAGTTGGAAAGGCCCAGCTCTCCTGCTTACAATTGTGGGGCCAGCCCGTGAACGGACTGGCCCCACAAACGGTGAATGAATGAGCGAGCTCACAACCCGAAAATGGGATGCAACGAGGATCAGGTTTTAGTGGGTATCCCCAACCGCGGTGTAGCAATAATATTCCTGCGGGAGTCTTAGTGCCACCCCGACGAGGCAATCCCATACGCCCCATCGCGCTTCCCCCGCGGCGGTTTGTCCTCAAGCGGATTTTCCCTGGGAAAAAAAGCTGGTCCGTTGCACTAGTCGTCGTGCGGGCAAGTGGTCGGCGATCCTACGGAAGCCGTGGCCAACGGCCCAGCCGTGGTCATGGGGCGGCCCCTCGTCCTCCGCGCATCTTCCCCCGTGCTTGCTGCAGCATATTCACAGGTTACACCATGAAGTTTACATCACTTTACATACTTATTAGTTTAAGAGACGCTGAAAATCGACCTTCATCTATATGATAACCAGATGAGACATATTTTTATCAAATTATATTGATTTGTAAACACGCTTAAGATAGCTTGCCAATCGAAGTATTCATGACTCTTTTTGAAGTATTCAAAGCATGGCAATAATATTCCATGAACGATTTTTTGCAGGCAAGCCTATAAGGTTATTTTTATAATTAAATTATCTTGCCATACTACTTTTGTTGGTTAACAAAACGATGTAATTATCTGTATTGACTTACGTGTTGATACCTGATTACCAGCTGGCCATGAAAGAAATAAGTAGGCAAGCCTATCAAGGCATTTTTTCCATGTTTAAAACTATCAATTGTAACTAAATTAGTTTAGTTATCAAAAGAGTGAAGGTTATACGAAAAAAATGATTAAATTAATAAAAAAAAACCATGAACACTTTTCGATTGGCAAGCTATTATAGGCGTGTTTAAAAATCAATATAATTTGAGAAATATGTCTCATCTGGTTATGAGATGGATGAAGAAGAAGAAGATGAAGGCGATCTTCACCGTCTCCTCTATTATATATTTAAAAAATCCAATCAACTTTTTATTGTATTAATGATTGAACTTCGTCTGCTATAATGTCAGGAATACAGGCCGTTTCACGCAGGTATGGCGATGGGATTAATGCGTTTGTATAATATGCGACATTATTAATGACGTTAAGTAATAGTAGTAGTAGAATTCGCCACAAAGGCAGGCAAAGGAACTTCCATGCAGCCAATTCTGATGTATGTATAAGTCTTCGTATAATAGCGCTGTTGTATTGTAGGCTACAACCGACGCAATTCAACGGAGTTCTTGTGAAAACTCGAACTAATGAACTCAACATTTAACTACACAGTTCACATTTCTCACAAAAACACATAATCACTACTTAAAAACTATCAACATCCTACAAATATTGTTCATTTTAGAGTATTTTTACACATTTTCAGAAAATAAAACTGCATAGCACAACCACTTTCAGTTCTCGCCAAAATTTCCTTAATGGCGTTAAATGTTGACAGATAACGTATGTTAATACACTAATATGGTTAGTTATTAACGGCGTTATATTGTAGCGCTTATAATAAGATATTTTCGTTCACAGTCTATTGATATATGACTATGAATGAGACTGTAAATCTGTAACATTATTGCAGATGAACCCACACCACAGTTATAAAAATCTAAGTGCTTGTTAGTGACTAATTGGGATTGTTCACTTTTTTTCAATCTAGCTATTTAAAAAACCATTTCGAGGAATAGTGTCCCTAATCATTTCTGTCTAGTTAAAATTCCAAAAAACGCACGATATTCTTGTATTTTATAAGAAATGCGTTTGACATTTATTTGACCTTATTAAATCCAATCAGGTGGGCCGTCTGCCTGTTTGCCTGCTTCGGGCGTAAAAAAAATCTAGCTGTACATGATTTGATTTAAGTTCTGTAACATGGATTTTCCCTAAAGACCACTTAATATTTTTTAACGATAGAAAATAATATTAGTTGAACACGAAAAATTATAAGCCTAGCGACAAAAAACACTAAAATGATCACGATACGTAATGAGTAATGACAGTGACATTTAAATAGTAGCACAGATTACTATGATTATATAGATAAAACTCAATTTTATTATTTTTGTTTTCTAGGCAAAGAAATCAATGTAAACTTGTCCCTTATGAGGTCATCGGAGAAATAATTTAAAAATCGTATTATAAAAATCCAAGGTTTAAAATACAAAAATATTCAAATTACTATCTTTTAATACCCTATTTTACTTAATAAAAATATAAAATCAGAGGGTATTTTTTTGTGAACAATCCCCATTGCTACTTATAGCCATCACCAACACCAAAGAGCTGATGAGTTGCCAATCTAATTAATTTAAATATTTTTGAAAATGCCCCTTGTTTTAGGTACAAGTACGGCAAAAAAGATTAAAATAGACTAAAATGTAATTTGTCACAGTTTCACTTACAACAAGACGGTACATTTAGTAATAATTAACATGTAATCTGCCGGCGACATGGTATAATAGATCGCGCGTGACGCTATGAAAATTGTCTTGAACAAAGCGTGTCGTAACTCCCGCTCGTGCCAGTCTTCGGCGTTCACTCGACCACTAAACATTTGTACAATAATACACAGTAAAATAAACAAAATCACTAAAGTGCACAGTGAATTTGTGTGAAAAAACCTAGAAGTTTAATTTGAAAAAAAAAAACATTTTCCCGCTCTAAAGTGACAGTGACGGTAACTCGGCGCGTTCCATTTCTGGATTATTCCAGATTTAAATTTATGATGTAGCAAGTGCACATTCCTAAAGCATGTTAATTTAATATCGGTATGACATTTCTAATTGCAAGTTATTCAATTGCATTCTGCATTTTACATCATTCGTCGCTGAAATCTCGTAACTCACGTGATGCCAGATAAATTTATTTACAGGCAATTTAAAATTAGACCACATTAACCTTTATATTCTACTCTCGTCAATATGTTTGATACTGCGGTGAGGAGAAGCAATATTTTGTTATTTTGGCTAAGAATATGGGTCCCATTCTCTGTTGATATTTTTTGCTGAACCTTCAGAACCAAAATATGTCTATAGCTGTTCATAATTTCCTTCAGATGAATAATTCGAATATATGATGTTAATTAATCGTTGAAATAGTCATGTTTTGACAGGAAGAATATATGTATGCTGAGATGAATATTGTGACAAAAAGAATATTTAACTGAAAAAAATATGAATGAAAACTTTAAGGAAGTGACATATATATATATATATATATAAACTAATTCTAGGCCTTATATAATTATATCTAAAACTAATGGTAATAACACATTTTGAATTATAATAGTTAAAATTAAGGCTTATATTTTTTTGGCGGCGGCTGCTGCACTAGACTCATATAAATTATTCATTAATTTACCTATTACTATGTAAAATGAATGCGTGTGTGTGAGTGTGTGTGCTTTTAGTGTTATAGTCGGTTTGGTAATATGCATACTGTGTCGCTGTAACTTAATGTTTTGGGAAGATTGGAAGATACGAGCAGTATTTTCCAACCTTTAATAGAGAAATCAATATACACAATGTAGCTGAGGCATACAATATGAACTTCTGAATACTGGTATTATTATTATAATTTATAAGTTTTATTCGTTTAAATATGTAGATATTTACTACAACAAACAAATAACAAAAAGTAGACGGCATTATATCAATGTATACGAATACAAATTTTCCTGCGAGTTTCATGACGAATTCGACCTTGAAAGTCACTTTTCTATTGTTGTTCAGCGCCTTTGTATATAAAAAATCAAAGGCCTACTTTGTATTTTTTAAACACAATTAGGAACTGCGCAATGTAGAAAATATGTATGCCAATACAGAAGCCATATAATTTGGTGTTGACTGTATTTATTATTTAGGTATAACAAGTTCTTGGCTGCAGCCTAAATCACTATATGGGATTGGTTTTTGCTATATACCATGTAAAATAATGTAAAAGTTATAATTGCCAAATAACAAGTGTAATTCTGAAAATCTCCCAATTCCTACCTAACGAGAGGAGATACCGAGCTACCTGAGATGGCGCCAGAAGTCGTTCTTACTTCACAATTTGACGTTTGACTGGGGTGATGTTCGCGACTCGTGTGATTGTGGGATTTGCCAGATCGGGCTTGGCACTAACGTGCCCAGTCAGAACTGGTGTCACTCTATTGCCACTCCCCATTAAGGGATACCCACTAAAACCCCTGGGTGTTCCGTCCTGTGCCTTATCCCAGGTTGCCAGGGCTACGAGACTGCGGGATTCCGAACTCCACGTGCCCTGGCAGGTGTGGGCCTCCTTCACTAGGCCTCTTCCAATGTCAGGGGACTAGGCCCCCGGCCACAAATAGGTCTATTGCATGCGAAAGAGATATGAGCGCGCGCGGAACACTCGCGCTCTAATCTCGACGGCAATCTTCCGTTTAACTCGTGCAGCTCCGTTTTTTTCTTTTATAACGCAGGGGGAATGCCTATGGCGCTAGAAGTCGTCCTACACTACTTTTGTCGAAACGCAGCTTCTTCTCCAGATTTTGGATTGTTAAAAAAACAAGTTTTTATCATTATTAACGGGACCTACATACAAACAAAGTTTCAATTATAAGATTTATTTTTCTACCTTCAGTTACCAAAAAACTTTGTGTGATAATTTCTTTGTTTGAAATCATCATTTTTCCTTAAACGTGGTTAAGGTTTTGTTAAAAGTACGAATAAGAAATAACTATTTTAAATTTTGAAAGATATTTTGGGACATTAATGGACAGGTCTTTGACATTGCGCGGGCGCCGGTGCAACGTGGTCGGCGGGCGCGAACATTGTCGAAATGTTGCGAAAATAGCCGAAAGCAGATATGCGTGTTCAACACGTGCTCTCTAAGTCTCCACCGTCCTATTTGATATTTGCAATGTAATGCTAAGCAATATATAAATATGATAGTTTTGATTAATAATAAAACAATAGCTTTCCACGAGACTTTGCTCTCTAAAGTTTACTTTAATTTTTAGAACTAATTAGTGTTATTTATTTTAATTATCCTTAGGACAGATTTCGCTTCTCTCTGCGTATTCTACGGACTGTATAAACGGGTGTGTTGAAGAACTGTTTAGAATGGTGCCTTCGTCCTCTTTCTACCATCGTACCGCTCGCCATCAGTTGGGAGTGCAAGCGGGGACTTCCTTGAGCCGCTTCGCTCATGTACGCAACGGTTCTGTAGAACGTTTCTCTTGCATACCATGAGGATTTGGAATGAGCTCCCAGCCGAGGTTTTCCCACAGCGCTACGAGTTTTTCAAAAAGGGTGTCATAAAATTTCTTCGAGGCGGCAGCGCGTTGGTGACATCTCTGATGTTGCAAACGTCCATAGGCGACGGTGACCGCTTTCCACCAGCCTGTTTGCTGTACTCCAGCTATAAATAATAGCGTTATTTGATGTATCTACACAATATATATGCACCGAGCTTGTTACTAATCACTTCACTAAGGCCTTTAAATGGCACCTACCCATAGTCTTAGGACTCTGGATCCTAGGTAACTTACCTAGGATCCAGTGAAGGTTTCCAGTGACGACAAATGGAATACGTAACTACCTTCAATAGATAACAGTTCGTTGGTCTCCAAATAAATAATAACAATAACTACTTGGTAAATACCACAGATCATAAAAACACAGTTTTATGTATTTATGATCTGTGGTAAAAACAATAGGCAGCCTTACCGCTAAAGCGATTTTTTCCAGAAAATTCTTAACTAATCGGATGATATAGTTGGAGAGGAAAATGAGACAGGACTGATGAATTTCAATATTATAATATAACGCAACTTTGACCACACTTGACTTGAAACTCCCGAAGGATTCCTTGGATATAAAATATTCCAGCATTTAGAAAAGAACGTAAGCTATCATATTAATGAAAACTGTGTCGGACAAAACAAATTTTTTTACACCCAAACAACTACAAACAGCTCCCGGGAAAATTCCCGGAATTTAAAAATATCACACAATTTATTACATAGCTATTGATCGCTGAAAAAATCATATTGTAATTCGATGTTGTTTTTTAACCTGACCATTTTAAATCATTCCCAAAAAAAATCCCGCGTGATTCCCTGGATAAAAAGTAGCGTAGATTTCCAAAGTTTACAATATACGAACATTTATTTTTATTTATAAAGGTATCATATTGCACATATAGAAAAGCTTTGTATTTTTTAAAATTTTCTTGACATAAATCCAATTTTCTTTATTAATTTTATTCATCTTTAGTAGACATTGTCCTTAAATTGTTATGTTTTTCAGTGTTTATTAATAAAAAGATCATGTTTTTTCCACACCATAAATAACTACAGCGAAACTCTATATAACGACGCCGAAGGGACTATGCTTTTATAGTGTTAAAGGGAGTTGTTGACGTTAAATGGAGAGAAGTCTGTTATTTTTGTCTGACGTCTTTTACTGCATCAATAATTATGTTGTATTTTTTTTACTTATTTTATCCATATCTTGCGATGTTGATGCATGCTGATGATAAAGGAAGTATATAAAAATTTCGGTATTTCGAAATTTCGGTATGCATGATGCCGACAGTCTAGTTTATGACGGACTAGGATAGTAAAGCGATAAAAAAACGTACACAGCTGCGCAGTTTTTACTAATTTCGGCAACTTAAAACGTACTTTTTAGTACTTAATTGTTGTCGTTATTGATACTGGGTGTAATGCTATATAGAGTATATCAGTATAGTATAGAAGCCGAGCTACACAAAACAAAGCCAAGTGATTTCGTCGTTTAAGGAAATTTATCGTTAAAACGAGTGTCGTTACATAGAGTTTACAGGTAGAATGTAATATAATGTGTTTTTACAATTGAATAACGTCTGTATATACTACATTCTGGCAAAAAAGTTCTTGAATTAAAAAAATATGTAAATAATGTTTCCAAAATGTCGAAACATTTACGCACTAAGCCGCACTTTCGTAGCATGTATCAATATCAATATATCCGTCTATGATGTTGATAATAGCTGATAATGCTGATAACAGTCCTAATCGATCAATATTGACATGACGGTTCGCGAAATAAAATGTATAATAGAATATCAGGTGTTGTTTTATTTTTTATTTGTTTTTGTATTTTTTTTATTGCTATTGATTTTTTTTGTGTTAAGTGTTGATAGCAAATAAGACCCACAGTCGCGGCGTTTCCATCGATGTACTTAATTCTGCCAGATTAAATTTATTTATTGGTTACTTTACGAACAAAATTCTATCAAATAGAGGAGCCGCCATTTTTAGTTCCTTTATTTTTGTGGGATTTCCTTTGTGCTACAGAGTCTAGCAAAAGAAGCTATTAGTGTTTTTTCTTTTTGAAGGGGGGCTATTAGGATTTTTTCTACCCGGAAGAAGCGGCTGCGTGAAGGGTCTACATAACTTTAGAGTAGACTATGGATGTTTTTTTTTGGTTCCGGATCGAATTCAGTTTTTTATGTTTGATGAAATAAAAAATGTTCAAATCAAAAATGTAACTAACCTAACCAAACCATAATTTGCAGTAAACCTGCGAAAAATCGAAATGTTTGCTGGTAGAAGTGAAACATCAACGGAGAAGTGGAAAAACGTATCACAACCAAATATTAACTTGAAGTTTTACGGGCAGATTGTTAATGTACTTGTCCAATTTGAAACCTGCCGGAAAACTTCAAGTTAAAATTTTGTTGCGACTCGTTTTGCCACTTTTCCGTTGCCATTCGTTTTTCCACTTGTCCATTTTTTTTATTGCAGGAGTTCAGTAGACGGGCAGACGGCTCACTAGATGGAAAGCGGTAACCATCGCCTATGGACATTTGCAACACCGAAGGTGCTATAAATGCGCTGCTGCTCTCTTAAGGGAAACTGGAACCTGGTCACTAATGCCGGAACACAACTCAAGGTTGTCATGGCGACATACTTTAGACCAGGGGTGGTAGCCATCCAGTCGGGCAAATGCCCTACCACCTGGCTGTGGGTTGTTTTGTCGCCTCTTACGACAGGCCGCCCGGCCGCAGGAAATTGTGTTCTTTCTCCGTTCCTGCACGGATAAAAATCCGTTACGATTCGTTTTACCACTTGTCTGTTGTCATTCGTTTTTCCAATTGTCCGTTGAAGTTACACTTCTACTACTCGCCATTCACATAATATGCACACGTTTCAATTTTTTGACATAATATTTCGAATTTGATAGCTTTTTTTTTTTTGAGGCGAGGGAAAATGACTAACCGATTTACGCACTCTCTGGGCCGTCACTAGGAAACGGCACGAATTCACGGGGGGCGGTAACGCTAGCAGTTGTATGCTTTATTTTGCGTTCCGTCCGCTATGGATTACACAAAGGAGTGTGGAGACTCCGAGTGATGCCGCACGGGCGAGCAACCTCAATACCCACTAAAAACCCCCTCCTCCCTTCGCGGCCCTGCGCTTTTGTGTGTTGGAAGGACTGAGATATAGAACATAGTTACGCAACAGTCGATCCAGCGCAATAAAGTGCTTGAAGTGTGCCCTGGGAGAACACACTCCACTACGGAACGGGGGTAGTTGTTAAATCCCTTGCTTTACCTAGTAGCTAAGGGCCCCCATCGTTCCGGATCCTAACTCAGGGAGGGAAGTAATGCGCGTACCTGCCTCTCCGGGTGCCGGCTGAAGGCCGGCGACCTCGAGAAGAGACCGTAGCAAGCGCCGAAGGACTTCGCTCCCTATCCCTTTCTGCGGCCTCTTTCAGAGACATTACTGCCTCACAAAAAGAAACCGCAGCATCCCAGCGGTCGTCGCTCTGCAACATGGCCGTTACCAAGTCGCCGAGCGATCCGACGGCTCCTACTTTTGTCTCGAGCTCGAAACGCTGCGGCGCCCAGGCAGCGCACTCGACAAGCGTATGAAACGCCGTATCGGGTGCGCCACACTGTCGGCAATCCGGAGAAGGCAAGCAGCCCACAATGCGAAACAGATACTGATCGAAACAACCGTGTCCGGTCAGTATCTGTGTCGTCCTGAAGGTGAGGGTACCGCTAGTGCGGTTGACCCATTCCTCCAGTTGTGGCCTGATTGCATCCACCGTAAAGCCGCCGGCCGCAGGGTGTTCGAGGTCACGAGACCAGTCGACGAGGCGATTTGATAGCTATCTCAAGTGGTGTTATGTGACGATGTAGGGCATTTTTGTTACCGAATAAAGGTCCCATTGTTAGGCTCGGTGGGTGTCTCCAATTCAAAGGAATTTCTATCACAACCGCCACTCTTATCGCAATTGGATTAGCGGACTTGACACATCGGCTATCTTAATGAGAGCAGGTGTCATTGCGATATTTTTGTTATATGAAAATTTGACTTTGTGGTAAGTTGCTGGACGGGATTCGAATCCATTAGCAATAATTTAACATGAACGAAACCGCGGAGCACGGACAGTATCAATATAATGATAAAACCGCAGAAACGAAACTTTGATTTTCATGATAACAATTCTATTATATTGTCAACATTGTAAATCAGAGTTATCTCTGTAAAGGTGGCACCACGTAAATACATTGGATATTGAATCGATTTAGTTTTTTTTATTTGCGATAGTATTGTAGTCTAAATAAGAGCGGGAAAATGTTTTCTTTTTAAACAGTTGGATATAAATGTTGCAAAAATAAGTAATAGTGATATAGTGTTCTTTTGTAAATTATAATGTCGATCAGAGGAGTTCAAGATGGTTCCAGGTCGCCGCGTATCATCACAGATTCATTCTTTGATGACGAAGGTAAGCTTTTATCTTATTTTATTATGTTACCATAAAACTGTAGTTTAATTTCTGATTTGAATACATTGCTTGAATGTAATTAAAATTATTTATATCCTGTATTTTTAAATTAAACCGTTAACTTAAAAAATACAATTAAAAACTATAAATAGTAAAAGCGCTGCCAGATGGAAGCGTTCCCAGGAGGTTGACAGCATTGCCGCGCTGTATAGCGATGCTTATTTGTTGGGCGAAATATGAGCCAGCCTTCTGATTACGGGTAGCATAGAAGAGTTTCTTGTTAATTTCTTTGAAGAACCTCTTTGACGATGAACCGGCGGACCTAATGTTTCAACTCCAAACGGCACAAATATGTAACCCCATCCAAAGGTTCTATATTTGCGCCGTTTGAGAATTCTTTGATTTAAAAAATCTGTTACGCTATTTTATATTAAACTGTGTTTGAAAAATAAAAAAATATTTCTTTTAAATACAAAACAACTCCTTCGAGCCGGATTTGAACCAGCGACCTATGGATGACAATGTTACCCGCTACAGTCCACCGCTCTACCAACTGAGCTATCGAAGGCTTGAAATAGTGTTTGAAATTTTACAACTTTATCTAAAACAGAGAATGTGCTAAGTTGTAATGTAGGTTATCATAGTGATTATATTAGAAAGTAACTACGTGCTGTTAATCATAATATATTTTATTGTTATATTCACACGTTACGAGTATTATACGGCGAAATTGAAAAGCCCTTTTAAAGATATTTAGTATTAGAAAAATATCGCCACATTTAAATACCTAATGTACTGTTAGCGGGGGATTGAGACAACAAAACACTTGTAGATGATTAATTCAACTTCCGTACGAAGAATGCCGATCTTAAGTATTTATTTTTGTATGTTTGTAACGAGTAAATTCAAAAACTACTGGACCGGTTTCAAAAATTCTTTCACCATTCGAATTCTACATTATCCCAGATTAAATTTAGGCTACATAAAAATTAGGGATCCATCGATTTAAACAAAATATTTGGCGGTCGAATCAGGTTCTATTATTTTGATAATATTTTATGTGTGTTTGGAAAGAAAGGTTATTTATTAATAAAATCTTTTATTGAGTGTTAAATATATTTTATTCTTAGTTACAATTTAAGAATATCTACGAGTATATTATTAGTATCATTATTTAATCTAATTACCGATATACGGCTTGCGCTTTGGGTTAGAGTGAGAGAGGAGCCTGAATACCGTGCGCGAGAGACAGGGAAGCCAGACAGACTGGCGCCGTAACGCGTTACGTAACGAAGCGGTTTACCCTCCCATAAGAAGTTATCATTCCAAAAATAGGTGTATCAGACAACGTATGTCAGAATAGAGGTAGTATGGAAGTAACAGACATATTGTGCCAAAATATAGGGGACGACTATAGATAGCTACGTTCCATTAGAGACTCATAATGACCACGTTCTCTGCTTGCCGGCATTACAATCGTAAACGTAAGTGGAACGGCCTTTGATGTCATAAACGACGATATACACAAATGTCATCGGTTGATTTGAAAATCGCGCCCATTTCAATGTCAAGAGATAAAGAGAATTAATGTTTTGAAGTCAACGCCCACTTCGACACAGTTCCTGGACATGGGTCGTTGAAAGCCCTGTGTGATCGAAAATGATGACGTCATTAGTGACGTTTTCGCCACGATCATAACGCGGTCGCCATGTGGAACGGCAGACGGAGCATTTTGGGCGTTGTGAGCTAGTAAAGGAACGCCCTGAAGGTGAAAGAAAAAGAGATTTTTCTGTCGCATTTTGACATATAGGATTGGCGTGCAATATACTGCAATAGAAGTTTTCCTATGGTTTAAAAATAGTTTCAGTTCTAACGTAAATGTGGGTGTGGGGTTAGAAGGAAGGAAATCAATCAATTGGCACGTTATTAAAAGCCAGCTGTTAGCAATCCCGGTTTATAGTTCAAAATAGTTTTTATGCTTGACTAACAACCTCTCAGGACTTCGTCTACTTTTATCCTGATAATTGCGATATGAAGACAACTGTCAACACGGTCTCTCCCGCATGGTGATTGAAATTGTCATAATTACAAAACAAAAGATTTTAAAAAAATAAAAGTAGCCTAAGTTACTCCTTATTACATCAGCTACCTGCCAATAAAAATCCCGTCAAAATCGGTCCTGCCATTTCAGAGATTAGCCCGAACAAACAGACCGACAAAAATTGTTTAAAATATGAATGTGGTATATGTACCGTATATATTCATATGCATGTAGTAAAAAGCGGTTATTTCTATATTACAAACATACACTCCAATTTTATTTATATGTATAGATACGTTCCACTAGAGAACACTTTACACCTTTAAGTTTTAAATATATGGTGTTCCTAATAAGGTAGCTTCTCGAATGCAGAAACGATAGCTGATAAAACGAAGTTTCACTGACTGTCTGACTAATAAGACTGACAAGTGGCCGAAACGTCGGAATAACCAAAGTCAACGAAATTACCGCGCTTAAAATCATTAAAACGTAGTTTTATTAAACATAAGCGATATTTATTATTAGAAAAAAAATTAGGGTATACTACTAAAACTTCTAAATCTCCACCCGTGTGAAGCCTGAATGGGCCGCTAGTCTTTTTCAAAATGTGTCACGACATCATAACAAAGTAACTAGAAATCACTTCATAAAGCTATTTTAAAAAGGTTTTTAAATACAAGCTTTTGAGATCCTGGATATCATGTAACAGCAGAGTGTTAGCCAAGACAAGTAAAACAAGCCCAAACACGACGGGTCTATCTTGTTTAGTACAGGAGTTCCTGCGGCCACCTTCAGACTCCATCAGAACAGCTCCATGATACCATATTATTACATTGTCACGCGATATACATATGCGTGCAAAACTTCAGCTCATTCGGACACCGGGAAGTTGGTCAAATTTAACTTGCAAGATTCCATCCAAATTTCCATATATTGCAAGTTAAATAAAAGCTTGTAAAATAAACAAAAAATATTCTCTTTTTTACTTCAAAATATTTTTCATTACTGAATAAAGGCTTTCCCAATTGGGACACGTTGTTATCTCACCCTTATCACCCAGCTGACGTTAAACGAACTATTTAAGGCCCAGTCCGTAGAATATACCTTCAAATGGTTACAAAACCAATACTCTCTTCCTCGTTCGATTGTTTATAATGTAATCGAGTCGCAATAATGGCTTGTTCACAAACGCTTAGTAACTGGAACGAGTTACTTAATTTTACTTAAAGTTTAATTGAAAAAGAAAATTATTTATTGCGTAATACTATTAGATTTCAATAATAACAGTCAGCAGATAAACAAGCGCATTATATATCCATTTGTTTTATGGGTAATATACAACGGGCCACTCTAAAGCCGATCAGAAACACCCAGACTATATAGTAAATAATGGAAAAATCGTTTACGACATTTCCTATATCCGGAATCGAGCCCGAAGCTTGTGTTGCAGTGAATTAGGCCCGCAAAGGCTTAACACATCCGACCACAGTGGCGGTCGTACTCTTTAATTTTGATTAATTACACCGTGCCACTTGACATCTCTTCTATGAAGTTTATCTGAATTTCGGGTTCCATTGATTACACATTTTATTGTATTTAGTAAAACTCAGGTCTAATATTTTATTAGTGATGCAGTAGCGTAGCTTTATTATTAAAACTATCAGTGATAACGAAACTTTGTTCGCGTTACCATGACCTCGTATTTGTTAGTCAATCGCATGGCAGGCACTAAAAAATCGCGATTGTTGAATCATCTGTTCGGCTACATTCGTCTATGCTATATCCTTTTTTATACCCCAGGCAATGTTAAAGCAAAATTTCAAGACAATCTGTTGAGTAGTTCAGGCGTAAAAGCGTTTAAAACAAAAATTATGTGTGTGTGTGTGTGTGTGTGTGTGCAGTTCACATGCAGTAGAATTGAACTAAAGTGTGACAATGGGTGAGAGGAATTCTAAATTTTGTGACGTCACATATATCTTTATACTATATTTAAGTTTTAAAACTTCTAAACATTTCCAACGCTATTTCTATGGTCACAGTGTTTAAATTATTAAATATAGTCTATTCTATATCGTTTTCTCCCAGGCTTAGTCCTGTAGATTCATATCGTTTTTAGTGTTCCTTTTTCGTTTTAAATCAAAACGATTCTAAAAAAGTTTCACCAAAAAAAAACTCACATTCGCAATAATTAGATAGAACATTTTGATTCGAATGTACCCAACGACTGACTTGAATCTGTTTAGTTCCAGTGGCATATATGTACCTTTCGCTGCTGTCATGTGAACAGACCATAACTTACGAATACATACAAGTATAGTTGGGTCCACTGGCCGCTTTAACTGCGTTCATTCAGTCTTTACTGCGTAGTCGCCAGTACGACACCTAACGCGAACATTCCGACTTAACTAATTTTTTAAAAATCATATACATACAAAATAACACTGTGATATATAAACTGTTAATAGTTCTTTAGTGTTTTGAGGTTTATTTATAGTATTTATACACTTTGTCGTTAATTTCGTATGAATAACCATACCAGCTGTTTCGTTCTTTTTAGTGTCGTCATATGGTAGTGTTTTGGAATGCGTCAGGTTTAATTAAGTGAATTAATACACGTGCGATGTTTGTAAGGTCAAGACGACTGTTAGTGATATCGAAATATGTTTATGAAATATTATCCCCTTAGTAAGCCGCTGTTAGGCACGTGTTCTTATTATAGGGAAATAACGCTTATCGAATACGAATTATTGAATTTCATATATCAACATTTCGGTGAGTAAGTTTCCTCACGATGTTTTACTTCACGGTAAAACATAATTTAAATGAAATTAATCTATTTTCCACCCACCCATTTTAATATTATATAAAATATTAGAGCCAGGCATGTTTGTTGAAGAGGTTCTTGCGCGACTTCTCTTCAAGCTACATGTTGCGAAGCGGTGGTAAATTAGATTAGGCTCTCATAGAGTAAATAATAATTATAAACAAAATTAAAACCAAATAATTAAAATGAACAAGTTGATGGTGGGCTAAATAAAACTTTTACAATACTCGTTGACACTTGACATTTTTGTCTTCCGTGATCAAGGCTACTGAAAAGTGGCCGAAACGTCGGAATAATAAAAACCCGTTAAAACGTAGTTTTATTATGAAGTTTATAATAAATGCTGGAATCTTCTTTTAAGCAAAATTTACTTGTATCAGAAGATGCCGCTCTTCCATACCTTAAATATTATTGTATTTAAAATCAGTATCAGTAGTATTGTATATAAAGTTAGTGTACTAAATTTTCATTAAGTACAAAATATAATAATCATACCAAAATATTTTATTACATTATTATATTGTATTGATAGAATAATAGTAACTGCACTTAGTCTGGTGTGCACCGAAATTTAACCGATGGTTAACTAAAAATAATCACTGTTTTCCATACATTTTGGGCGATAATATTATTTTAACCATCCTTAAATATTTTCATTAACTACAGAACATAAAATTATAATAGTATTTAATAAAAGAAAATAATAATACTTGAGTTTGTGTATGTGTGTATGATAATAGTGAAAGTAATTACCCTTTCACTATTATCATAGGTCATTATCTAAGGATTTGCCGCGGCTTCGTCCGTTTTCGATTTTGTAACGTTATATAAAAGTATGTCGCGTCAATGCAGCCACACATATCAAATAAGCTGTCACTCGCAACATTGTATTTATTTATTTAATTTATACTGTCTTTAAAAGAGCATATAAAACTGCATCATTTGATTTCTTACTTTATCCCATTTAGGGATGATTGACTTTTTCATGTCGAAGGTAGGTAGGTAGGTCAAAACACTTTTAGGCAGTTTTTGACCTACTGTGTATAATGTCACGTGGTAACCGTGAAGGAAAACATTGTGATGAAACTAAAATAACCGATGAGTGAAACCCACTAAACCGCCTTAAATATGCAATGCGCCTGTTTCTATCGAGTTTTCATTCCACAAGAGATTTTGCGGAAAACAAAACGCAGAAGCGAGCGCTTGTATCGAGTTCCATAGGTTATTGATTGTGCGTGACAAAATTGCACCGATAAATTCATACTGTCTATTAGGCTTTGTTATTATTAGCAAGAACGTTGCGCGTATTTTCGCTCGCGTGAATATCGAACGGAAGAAAATAAAGAGTTTTGAAAATTTCAAAGTGAAACTTTGGGATGTCAAAGTTAGCTAATCACTGAAATGCTTGGCTCGATGTTTGAAATTCCAGAGACAATATTTTATATGTTATTTTCTATCCATGGAGATATTAGGAAGAATACAATTTTCTGCGGCCGGGCGGCCCGTCGTAGGTGGCGACAAAACAACCCACAGCCAGGTGGTAGGGTATTTGCTTGTCTGACATAACAACCTTGAGTTGTGTTCCGGCATTAGTTTCCAGGTTCCAATCACCTTTACTAAGTGGCAGCACATTAGTAGCACCTTTGGGGTTGCAAATGTCCATAGGTGACATTAACCGCTTTCCATCAAGTGGGCCGTCTGCCTGTCTGGTGGACTCGTGCAATAAAAAAAATCTGGAAAAACTTTCCAATATGGAGACCCTGGTTAGGAACCCAGTCTTATTGCTAGTCTAATTATTATTATCACGCATTTTTGAGGATTAAATAATGGCAATGAAAGTCGTTAAAATATTAAGATTGCGACCTCTGAGTTTATCGGCTAGAATTAGAGGCGTCGTTTCTGACTAGGTCTGACGCAATTAAATCAATATTCCAGCAATGGCCGGCTTAAGGACTGACTCGGCTGAGGGTTACTGAGTTCGCGGACAAAATGTTAGCAATAACACGTTTATATGTAGACGTTAACATTTTCACGTCACTTGTTGTTGTTCTTGAAATTGACCATTATAATTAATGTCAAAGACATACTCATATAATCACAGATTTCACTAAGGCACGCTGTAAATTTGACTTGAATAATGAACAAAAGAGTACATATATACGCGTGTGTATGTCAAACATATGGTAGTGTGTGTAATGTTTTTTTTTATTGATTTTTAATGCATTATTAAAAAAAATATTAGTATTCGTTACTTCTTCTCTATATGAACTATAAGTGTGCGAAATTTCATACTCCTCCGTCCGCGCAATTTTCGTAAAAAGGGGGTACAAAGTTTTAGCTTCAGGTATTAATATATAAATTAAAATAAATAAATACATGATGTTATCAGGGCGCTTTAACAACATAGGACGCTGCTTATAAATTATCGAGGACATCCCAAACATAACAAAAACTAGGATGTCCTGGGAAAACAGTACGTTTGGCAACTCTAAGCTAGACCCATGTAACTATACAACTTCTATGTCCAATCTCAGCCAAACTGTAGGTCTTTACCTGACGCTAAATTCAAAACCTTGTTTTCCTAGATTTCAAAGATAGTTTAAATAATTAGTGCTCCTTCCTATTTTATGAATACGTAGCCTTCCTTTAGAAGGTCATTTTTGTGCATCAAGAAAAAAATGGTTATTATATTGTTACGAGTGCGGGACTCGAAGTAAAATACCGTTGGAATTACTATAGTAGAATTTATTAGAGCTATACAAACACGTATAACACAGGTACAAATTTAACTGGACACAACCAGTACAAACTGCACGATTCAATAACACGCGCAAAGTCTGTCACTATATAGCTTATCGAATGTACACGTCTTGCTCGTATCGTAATCTTCGTTCTGTGCATTGGGCCATTGCTTTATAATGCACCGATGCCATATGTCTACCTGGCAAGCATCGACGCAATTTCCCAGAAAAGGTAATCCGTAAACCTGAGGCGATAGACGAGTACAATAACAATAGGATGTTTTTTCTTCTAATTACAAATTTTAAACACAAAGCAAATAAAGGAAGTCCAAATGCGGGAAAGGTAATAAACTGCAGGTGTGCATTCACTTTGTCGGTGTGTAACAATATTCCACATATTATCAATGTTTTGATAAAAGATCGCAATATTAATAATTCCCTAGCAACAACCGGAGTTATTTTAGTACATAATATATTAACCACACAAACACAATCCTTGTTAATAAATAATCAATATCGCACTGTTTATTGCGACGATAACTGTTTAGGTTATCAATGACGACATTTGACCAAAAATTATGGTTAAACAAATTTCCATTATAATTCAAAAGACATCATACAAAACCCTTATTTAGGTTAGCTGTTCAAATCTTTCTTTGACGTCATGCCTCAGCTGTTGTTCATAATCAAACAACTCGGGGTCATATTTAGGTCGTGTGGCTTCGCGGTGAATAATTTAACCTCTGTCTGTGTTGCTATCTGTAAATAATCTCATTCATAAAACAGTTTCGTATCGTTGTCCTGGGACACGATTATTACAGTAAAATCTCTGCAAGTCAAACTTGAAGGAAGACGGAAAATAAATAGTTCGAGTTTTTGAACTTAATGGAGGATTTCGACTAAGCGAATTTGTAAGGCAACATTCGACTTATATCTTTGTATTAATTAATACGTGAAACAAAAACATTGCAAAAGCGGGAAAGCAGAATGCTAATATTTTTAAAAAATGATGTATAAAAAATACATTAAATCAATAAAAAAAACATTACATTAATTAAGACAATACTGAAATCAGACGAACCTATGATTGACACGATGGTGTCCCGCGATTTTGACGAGGTAGTACCAAAATTGAGCGACAAGCATATATTTGGAAAATAATATTACGCTGCGTTAGATGCGGACTACCTGTACCTAGACCGGCCATAACTTCTGTTACAACTGAAAATGCATTTATAAAGAAGTAATTTATTATCTATGTTTTAACATTTTTAAGTGCGGTAATTTATTTGATTTTTATGATTCCGATGTTACGGCCACTTTTCAGCAGCCGTGAGCAAGATTATATTCGAAATGGGTCACCTTTGGCTTCACAATAAATACAGGCCTTTTGACCTATCAATTCACGCACTGTTTCCAGGGGTTACACGCCTGCTTGCTTCAGAGATTTTATAAGAGTCTAGGATTTAGGGATTTTTGTATTAGATTTTTAATGGGCAGTTTGCTATTTTTGCTATATAATTACTGGTAGTGATTATATTAAATCGCGCGCTGTATCACATACGATGCTCCAATAAAAATTGTGATAGTATAATACGTAGTCTGTGGCATAGTTTATGGCATCTCCTAATTAACAGAAGGCTGTGCAATCGTTGATTTTTTGTGAATAATCGTCTATTGTGCAACCAACTATTGCTAATTAAGAGCAGCCATAAAGTTTGACTGCAGTATTTTGTAATAAATTTTCCACCTGCAGTTCTATCATTGTTGTGTAAATAAAAGTTCAACAGTGAAGTGCGAAGTGCTTTGAACCATGTATAGTTTCGATAAGGACCTGTGGCATGTGAGGAGGCCATCCGAATCCCAGGACAACACCAGTGAAACTACAAGTAAGTATACTTTTTATTTTATCATGTGACGTTACGAATACGCAACGGACTTGTCAAGCAAATTGAATGAACTTAACGTACTCGGCTGGCAGTGGCGTATAGTATAGCTCTGTCTCGTTCACACGGCAAGATGTTCATACGTTTTTAATCGAATAGCATTTATTTATTTAGCAATTCTTTTCGTCGTATCTAACTTTATCGTATAACTTATCAAATAGTTTAGTACGCCCTGATTCTTCATTTATAGGTGTAGCCAAAACCTTCTGCTCTGTCGGCGGCGAAACCGATGGCGCCGTCGATTATACCAATATAAAAGGATAACCAAGCTTGGATCCACCACTGACTGAACTCACTGTGACAACTATGTGAAGACTGCAGCTATTCGGTTTTTACCCGGGTGATTGTACGTTAAAAAACGAATACGAAGAAAACGAAGAAAACGTGGTATACAATGCCGTGTGAACCGGGCCTAACGTATGCTGAATGTCGTTGTTGTCGATGGCAACTATCTACAAAGTCAAAAGTGTTGGAGCTAGAACTGAAGTAGACGTAGAAGTAGGGTATTGTGTCTGCATATTAATAAAACAACTTTAACTATTTTAGTTTAATTAATGTATGTGATATGAACACAGAAAAATAGTTACGAGTTTTTTTTTATTTTTTTTTATTGTTGGACTTCAACAGACAGGCAGACGGCCCACTTGATGGATAGCGGTTACCATCGCCTATCGACATTTGCAACACGAAAGGTGCTACAAATGCGCTGCTGCTCTCTTAAGGAAGACTGGAACCTGATCACTAATGTCGGAACACAACTCAAGGTTGTTATGGCGACATACTCTAGACCAGGGTAGTAGCCATCCAGTCGGGCAAATGCCCTACCACCTGGCTGAGGGTTTTATCGCCTCTTACGACTGGCCGCCCGGCCGCAGGAAAATGTATTCTTTCTCCGTTCCTGCACGGATAAAGTTACAGGACTCGAATTAAAATGCGGTTGGAATTACTATATAATTTATTAAGACTACACAAACACGTAACACAGGTACAAATATAACTGAACGCAACCAGTACAAACTACACGATTCAATATACGCTCAAAGTCCGTCACTAAATAGCTTATCGAATGTACACACGTCTCTTGACTGACTCACCCCTCCCTTTCGGGCATTCGTTTTATCCTGTACAGATACAATATGTCTCGTCACAATACTCGATCGCATAACAAAAAATTCCTAGAATTACACCTGGTTAATGCCTACCATAAAAGATTACAATACACAATAGGTTGTTTTTCTAATTACAACACAAAGTAAACAACAGAAGTCCAAATGCGGGAAGGAAATAAAATGTTGTTTCTACAGACGCAGGTGTGAATTTTTTTAAATTAATTTAAAACAATAAAATATAAAGAAAATTCAATGTAAGACGAGTAGTCAATTCAAAAAATAATAAAGTTACAACGCAATATAATTATTAAAAGAAACGATTAAAATACCATACAGCACGATTTTATCCGCAACTCATTTCCAATGCGACCGCATCATACCGCATGGCTTGAATATACGACATGGCGCATTGCGTATTATGACTGTTTGAGAACGCTTTGCCAACTTACATTGATTTATTCAAACTAACTGGGCAGTGGTCGTAATCCGACCATAATTAATTAAAATTATAAGTTTGAACATTATTAACGTTTTGTTGTCAAAGAACATACTCCTATAATCACAGATTTCGCCAAGGTTACACTGTAAATTTACATACATACATACATACATAACTTCACGCAAGGTCTCTTGCGGGGTAGACACGAACAACAGAGCGCCACACAGGCCCATTCTTACACACCTCACTTGCTTCTTTGACATTCATAGCTCTTGTCATGCACGCTCGTCTGTTCTTAAGACTCCTAACATCACCTTCTGCTAATACATGATCAATTTGATCATGGAAGGTGTGTCGTGGCCTTCCGCGACTTCTGCATCCATCCACTTTTGCATTATATGTCTGTTTAGTCATTCTTTCATCATACATTCTTTCCACATGCCCGAACCACCGGAGCATTCCTTTCCTTACCTTCACCCCGACACTCTCTTTCAGACCTACTCTCTTTCTTACTTCGGTATTGCGAACGCGGTCCGCGAGCGTCACTCCGCAGATTTTGCGCAGTGCTCGCATCTCGACCGCGTTTACTCTACTTTCATGACTGTAAATTTGATTTTAACAATAAACAAAAAGTATATATGCGTGTGTGAAATACACGGTAATGTGTGTAATGTTTTTTTTTATTGATTTAACGTTTTTCTATGCATAATTACAAAAAAATATTAGCACACTGCACTCCTTTTCTATGGAAACTATAAATGTGCGAAATTTCATACTCCTCCGTCCGCGTAATTTTCGTAAAAGGGGTACAAAGTTTTTGCGTCACGTTTTACTGTAATGATTATAATGTATATATACAATAAATGAATGTAGTGTACCTATTTCAAAGCGACTTCGTCTGAAAATATTATTCTTAAAATTTCCACTACTTGCAACTCAACAACATTATTAATAACGCCGCATGACTTTTATCCAGTGCAAGGTGAAGGTCAAAACTGTAATAAATAACAAGAAAAATATCAGAATAAAACAAAACATCATTTCAATACGAAAACAAGTGGCTAAGTGTGAGTAAGATTTATACACAGATGGTTTTTAAATTTTTGAAGTGTTTCATGCCGTCAAAGATAAACGCACAGCTGTCTGTCGTAAAGAAGTTTATTGCCTTCCCGGATTTAGGAATTATTTTGTTTACTTTGTGTTTAGAATTTGTTATTAAGAAAAACATGTTATTGTTATTCTACTTGTTTTATAGCCGTCATTAGTGTCGAACTAATCCTTATTCTTATTGTTTTCGACTTTGTTAGCTGTTCGTAAGTGTGCAAATTAAATCTTGGAAGAACCCAGCCCACGCTATCGAATGTGTATTGTATAGTTTAGTATAAAACAATGCCCGAACGGAGGGGTGGAGCAGTCAAGTGACGATTACGATACTAGCAAGACGTGTGTAGTACCTTCGATTAGCGACATAGTGACGGACTTTGCGCGTGTTATTGAATCGTGCAGTTTGTACAGTGTCTAGTTATATTTGTACCTGTTTTATACGTTTTTGTACAGTTCTAATAAACTCTATAGTAATTCCAACGGCATTTTAATTCGAGTCCTGTGTAGTTCGTAACAGAAGTTATACTTCTATATAGTAAGAGGCGACAAAACAGCCCACAGCCAGGTGGTAGGGCCCGTCTAGATGACTACCCCTGATATAGAGTATGCCGTCATGTAAAAACCTTGAGTTGTTTTGTTGTATTCTGGCATCCGGCGTTAGTAGCTAGGTTCCAGTCTCCCTTGAGGAGCCCAAGCCTTTGGTGTTGCAAATGCTTATAGGCGATGGTAACCGCTTTCTATCAGGGTGGCCGTCTGTCTGAACCCGAACTCATGCAATAAAGACTAATTTGGTTAACGCATTTGTTTTTAAACACGTCTTACTGCGTTGCGTTTTTGTTTACGAGTTTATTGATCGGGGTCATGGATACGACGCCATAAGGGGAGGGGAGGGAGCGGACACCCTCAATCTCAATCAACTGAGATACTTTATATCATCGTACAAAATGGCGTAGTCTCATAGATTTGTATTGTACGAGCGTTCAAAGTTTGCAGTAAAAATTTTGTACGAAGACGGAGAGTCAAAAAGCGCATGAATTATTCTTAAAAAAAAACAGGAATTAAAATCTCTGTAAATATATAATATAATAATATAATTAATAGTATCTATACATATAATGAAACTGTAGAAGTCGAATTTCTGTACAATGTAAAAAATGCTAAAAACCGAGTCAGGGTGATGTAAGAAGTGTAAATTTTTAAAAATTTTTTTTGGTTCTGTTTGTCGGTGTGTCTGTCTGTTTATACCGGCTAATCTCCGCAATGACTGGACCGATTTAAATGAAATTTTGTATGGTGGTAGCTTATATCCCTGGTCAACATATAGGATACTTTTGATCCCGAAAAATTAAAGAGTTTCCGTGGAATAATTAAAAAAACAGCACCACGCGGACGAAGTCGCGGGCAGAAGCTAGTATAATAATAAATATTATAAACGTGAAAGTTTGAATGTTTCAAAATGTGAGTGTGAAAGTTAAGAATGGATGTTGAATGTTTGTTGGTCTTTCACGCAAAAACTACTGAATGGATTTTGATGAAACTTTACAGTAATATAGCTTACACATCAGAATAACACATAGGCTATCATTTATAAAGATAGTGTGAATCATCCAAAATATAACGATTTTCCGTCACCACACGGGTGAAACCGCGGGCGCAGCTAGTTATTTATACGATGATATTTTAAAAGAAGGATGGTAGGATGTTATTTTAACTTCTATTTTTTATATGTGAATAATAATACAACTACGTTTTAACGGTTTTAAGCGCGGTAATTTATTTGATTTTTTTTATTTCGACGTTTCGGCCCCTTTTTCAGTAGCCATGATCACGGAAAACCAAGATCTCAAGTGTCTATGAGTATTGTTCAAGTTTTATTTAGCCAACCGCCAACTTATTCATTTTAATTTTGTTTATGGTTATTATTTACTCTATGGGAGCTTTATCTAATTTGTCACCGCTTCGCAACATGGAGAGAAGAAGTGGCGCAAGAAACTCTTCAGCAAACATACCTAGCTCTAATTATTTTATATAATATTAAAATGGAAATGAAATTATCAGTCAAATTGGTTTGTGTTCCAGTGCTCAGAAACTGCTCACAGTCTTGAGGTCAGGCAGTTGGTTTTAGCTGGATTTGACTCTTAATAGTTCTGATGATCGGATTTCAAACAGGTGGTACTTGCCAACCATCTTTTCTATTGAAATTTGGGTGTTTTTTTTATTTCAATAGCCTCACGCATCATTCTAGGTATGAAACGATTCTCTTTCGCGAGAATTTGTGAATTGTCGAATCTGATGTAGTGGTTAGGTTTATCTAGCGTTTGTTCACTGAACTCAGACTTTGTAGACCTTATGTGTTTAATGTCAGTAATGTGTTCTTGTACCCGTGTACTCGAAACGTCGGAATAATAAAGATCAAATACACAAGTTGCGAAAACTTAAGAAAATTATGCCACCCGTGATCAGAAGGCTGGCACATATTTCGCCCAACAAATAAGCATCGCCATATAGCGCGGCAATGCGGCCAGCCTTTTGGGCACGCTCCCATCTGGCAGCGATTCGTCACACAGTCTATAATAGCTTGTAATATTTATAACTTTGTTTATTTTTAGTTTTTAATTGTATTTAATTTTAACTTATGTTTTAAAAGGGCAATAAGGAACTTCTTAAAAATAGAAAATGTTATATGTTAATAATGTTAGCATTTGTTGCAACATGTCTGTGTCCGATTTAGGGAATCAGTCACAGACATCTTTCTTGTACATTTACAGTCAAACCTGGATAAGCGAGAGTTCAAGGGATCACAATCTCATTCTCGCTTATAGAGGTTTCTCACTAACCCGAGTTTCTCGCTAATGTAAGGTACATGGGTAGCGTTTCTCTCTTATAGAGGTACAGCAATAACAAGTCACAGCAAGTACGAATGTAGTTAAAATGAAATATGATAAAACATATAAGTACCTACTTTATAAGGGTAGGTATCAAGATGCTTACAAAATGAAGACAAAACTATGGTAGGAAGTTCCACGAAAGTTAAGAATGAGTCATAAAATAGCAGATGTTAAATTTGTAATTTGTTTTGTCATTTGTTACTGTATGTATGTATTTTTATTGTAGCAATAGTTCCTCCTAAATAATATAAATAAATAAAGCTCGACTGTCGCTTATAGAGGTATAGATAAGTAGCAGTCTCACTTACGGAGGTCCATGAGGGAGAAACGACTCTCTCTTACAGAGGTTTCTGTTTCTCGCTAATAGAGGTTTTGGGAGCTTAAAATGACGGGGCCTGGCTATTACTCTCACTTATAGAGTTTTCTCATTTATCCAGTTTTCACTTACCCAGGTTTGACTGTACTAGGATTTGCCGCTGTTAGATTTTTAATTGGGTTGTATAAATAAATAAACACAAATTTAATGTTTAATATATATATTGGCCAAGTGTTTTATTCGTTTCACAGCATTGAAAGTTATTTCATGTATATAGATAGATAAATAGGCAACATTTTATTGCTCACCGAATGTACAATTTCAAAATACATAATTACAACATTGTCATGGTAGAAACAATAGGCGGCCTTATCGCTTAAAACAATATCTTCCGTAACTGAAGATATAGTTCAACCTACGATACCTACGAATCCAAAATGTCTTATCTTATACTTATACTAATATATAAAGATGAACAGTTTGTTTGTTTGTTTAAACGCGCTAATTTCAGGACCTACTGGTCTGATTTGAAAAATTCTTTCAGCGTCGGATAGCCCATTTATCGTGGAAGGCTATATATCGTCACGCTAAGACCAATAGGAGCTGAGCACCAATGAATAATGTTTCAAAATCGGGGTGGTTTGAAAACAGTTTTCACGCGGACGACGCCGCGGGCACAGCTAGTTTTACCATATAAATATACCGTATTTAGTTTTTATTGAGTTACTACTACTACACTACTCAATTAATCAAGTGCGGGTATTTTAAGAAAAATATGAGCCCCTTCAGAATGTGTCTTAGCACGGTAAATACAGACTTTATTTATTAAATACCTTCATATTACTTATTTATTAACCGTGACTAGAAGAAAGTCGTTTTAGTTACAGTATTTATAACTCAAGAACAGCTGTACCGATTTGGCTGAAAATTGGTGGGGAGGTAGTTTAGAACCCGGAGACGGACATGGGATACTCTTTATCCCGTGTAAGTGTCGCTGAGATCGGGTTCTAGAATCCTCCTAATCATCTGGCGCGATTTTGTTTTTGTGAGTTTGACTGGGTTGCCGGATAGTTTAGATTCACAATTAGAACCGGTAGGTGGCGCTGAAATCGGGTTCTAGAATCCTCCTGATCACCTGGACAGATATTGCTGATTTTGTTTTTGTGTGTTTAAGTGGGTGTCCCCGGATGGTTTAAATCCACAATTGGAATCGCTAGGTGGCGCTGAGATCGGGTCCTAGATTTTTATTTTTTATAGCAGGTCAATGTCTGTGAGGGCCGCTAGTAAGTGCATTGGCATTACCCGCCTGTCAGCAACACCAGCGTTTTAATTCTGAATATTTTGTGTTTTCTTTTGTTTTTTTGTGCAATTTGTTCGTAGTTGCTTAATAAATAGTCGCCTTTACTCTGTCCCAGTATTTTAATTATTTTAAAACCTAAATATCAACATGATAACCGCTGACAGTCCACTGATCTCCAGAAAGTACATCCACGCTGAGTATTCTCATACCACCATTAAAATCTATGTATGCCTTGGTTTCAGGAAGTGAAAGCCCGACAAGTGCAGTTGGAGCAGAAACTCCCCGGGAGCTGCCCAACGAGCTGTCAGCGCCGTACGAGGTCCCCCAGTTCCCAATAGAACAGATCGAGAAAAAACTACTTATCCAGCGTCAGTTGAATGTCAAGTGAGTATTTAGAGACTAGTACAATTCGCCACAATGGCATTCAAGAGATTTCAAAATCTATAAAGCCTCTTCTGATGTATTAACTCTATGTATAATAGTCGTATTTAGGTTTTTGACTGACGCTAATCAATGGCGATTTTATTATTATTGTTCGATTGATGTTTGATATTTTAAAAAAATGCGCTTGTAAATAGTTTGATTCGACTCAACGATAGCTCGTGGCTCCTTGATGATTTAGATTTAAAAAGAATGAAATGTGGTATCGTAAGGACGGTGGCGTCACTCGTAGATGTGTTAAAATGTCGATTTGATTGACACTCGCGAATTTAAGTGACGTAAGGCGAGCATTTTTGAGTCGTGGGAATCAAAGAGTATATTGAATATATGGTGGGAATTTGAGGACAAGCATAAATAGCAAAGAGTCATTGAATAATATAAAGATTTAATAGCAAATCCTTAAATTTTTACATATTTCGGTTTCGATGCAAATGGCATTGATTTTGCCAAAGTTTGCAGATAGAGTTTATAAGGCGCAAAAGAAAAGTGTTCCTAACATTTGCGTACTAGGACAAACAGATCTGGTCAGAGGTCTTTCATAGGTGTACGCAGTAATACCACATTACGTTTTCCTAGCTGTAAAACAGTAACAGTATTTTTGGTATTGGTATAAAAATATACAACAAACTTCCTCTCTTCTTGAAAACATTACGAGTAAAACTAAGACTGAATTTAAAGGTAAATTAAAGATCTTTTTGATGAAGATAAGGTATTATTCAATTAATGCCTATTTAAATGACACATTTTGACACTAGAAAATATATAGATTTTAATTATAATCGACAATTGTATAATAAGATAGATAGATAGATAACACTTTATTGCTCACCAAATATACAATTTCAAAATATACAATAACAATAATGACAAGGTAGAGACAAAAGGCGGCCTTATCGCTGAAAGCAATCTCTTCCAGGCAACCTAAATTAAGGAATAACTTAATCTAATCTGGCGATGTAGGTGGTGCAAATCATTAAATATCATAAATAAACATACTTAAACTACATAACTTATAAATAAAATAAACATACTTAAACTACTTTATAAATTAAATACATACATACGTATCATACATATATATTAAATAGTCTATAATATTAGAATTAGGCATAGTTATTTAAAGAAAAGTAGTGTTTTCTGAGTGCGTTCTTAAATGTATGCGATGATTTGGCCTCTCTGACAGTAAGAGGCAGCGCATTCCAGAGTTTGACAGCCTGCACTGTAAAAGAGTTATCATAAAAGGATGAAGAGTGTGCAGGTGTAGTGAGTTTACGATACGTATGAGTGCGCAAATTGTGGGAAGTAGAAAGGCGAAGGAAATCAAAACGTTCCTTAAGGTAGGGAGGACTACTAGGAATAAATAATATGTTATAAAGTAATGTGAGAATGTGAGTATTCCGGCGAAAGCGAATAGGGAGCCACTTGAGTTTTTCACGAAATAATAATTATTATAATTAAATAATATTAGTACAAATAATAGCCTTTACCCACTTACACTCGTGTGGAGAGTCACCGTGTGCCTATTTTATATATGCTCCTCAAACATTGCGACGGGCAGACGCCATAGTCCCCATATTCCCAGATTCTCCTAATACCATTAGCAGTTCACCCCAATAGCAAGGTATTTTTTGTTCTCATTTCCCACAATAGTCCTACACTGGCCGAGGCTTGTCCTTGGGTGTATTTTTATATGGCGTAGACAGTGTTACGCCATATTTAGATTAAATTTGTCAAGGGGCCTCTACGCGTTGGCCTTCTCATGGTCCCAAGCAAGCCCTCCAAAACTCCGGGCGATTTTTATGGCCCGTGATATTCAAAGTATATATAATGGTAATAATGTTTAGTGTTCATTTACAACACTACTGGGTATAAGCATAGTGTTGTAAATGAACACTAAACATTATATAATATATAAAAGGCTTAACATATAATCATATCTATACTAGATACATAAAACATTAAGCTTTGAATATTCATTACTCAATTCATTTGAATTGAATTGAATCAAATAAGAAGTCATGAAAAGGCAGCAGGAAAATATAAACCTGCAATTTAGTTAGTATCTTATACATATTATTGGAAAGCTAAAAAACATTTTTTTTTTATATATTCGTTTACCAACAGTTATTATTATTTCTAATACCAGGATGTCCATAGCTTTATACAAAAAAAACATGTCAAATGCAGTAATTATTTATAGGCAAACACTACATGCAATTTGATATTTTGTAGTTTGAAAAATTATAATATAATTAAATTAAGAAAAAAAGGAATAATAACAAGGCTTTAAAAGCTATTAAGTTTCAAACATATAAAATATAAAGAAATTATAAAAAGACAAGTTAATTAGTAATGTGAGATGCAATTTTTCGTCGAAATTTCTAAAATGGAATTTGCATATAGATCAGTAATATCACTATACAGGTATTTATATAACACAATAGCGTTTAAAGAATATTATGAACATTAAATAAAAAAATAATAAATTTAAAAAAAACTAAAATAATACGCTTTTATAGAAGATCCAACTAAAAAATAGAAAATAAATTTGAATTTAAAATAGTGTAAGAAAAAATGATTTTATTGTAAAAATAGCGTGGCACAACTGTCACCCACGCTACGCCGCTGATATCTGTACTTGATAATTAGTTGATAATTTGTCTTTTTTTTAATGTAGTTTATACTACTACAGAGTTGAGCAATTTTTTGTGAATAATTGCTGAAGGAGCTTAGTAGCGATGGCATTTTTTCCATTCAGTGCGGTTACGTACTTTGCATTACTAATTTTTTGACTTGTGTACATTAACGAAATGAAATCAAATTTACTTACTATCTTACCATTGTTTGTGTCGTGTCCTAGTTCGTCTACAAGCAAACACAAATGTAAAACATTATTCATAGAACTGTAGTGGATTGTCATACATAAATAAATTTATTTTCTCATATTTTATGATGATGTTTTAAAATTAAAAAAGACAGAAGTACGTTTTATAATAATCATTGAGTCTCTTAAGTAACAAACTAAAGTTACTTAAAAAATACAATAATATAAAAGTAAACTAAGTACTAAATAAGTAATAACAGAGAGAGGAAAGCGTGCCCAGAAGGCTGGCTGCATTATCACGCTGTACGGAAATGTTGATTCAATGAGCGAAATGAGCAAGCCTTCTAATCAAAGGTGCCATCAAAAAGTCTCTTGCAAATTTCTTAGAAAATACCCTTTGTAGAAGCTCATAACTTCAGCCCTAACAGCAACCTATAGTCCCAGCGTTTAATCAGCAAACGGTACCATCAATAAATAAGTAACCGTTGGGAACATATTATATTTTTTGGTAACTATGTTATATTAAATAAAATATAATTAAAATTTAGCACGTCTTAAATTTATTCATTTACATATAAAAGAAAAAATGGCTATTACGTAACATTTGCATCCGCATTCTCATCACACCTGTTATTAAGAATCTTCACTCTCTGCGTTAAATTAATTTCAATTTCTTCCAAACTTTTCCCGCGTGTTTCTGGCACGCACAATCTTACGAATAATATTGCAACCATATGTATGACAGCAAAGGAAAAGAAAATACTATATAAAGCAGGAGATGCTAATATTTTATGTGACGAGGTTGCCATATAATAGGTGCATAGCCAAGTGATTCCGGTGACAAGGGAAGCAACAGTACCTCGAATTTTTAGCGGCAAGATTTCACCTAACATAAGCCACGGTATAGATTCAAATCCTACCATCGATCCAAAAACGTGTATTGTAACACACAGTTGTGCCAACGATCCGACAGAAGTTTTGTTGTTTTGATCTAGGATGTAAGTGAGAACACCTAGTGTTACGAATGAAACAATGATAGATCCGGATGATATATATAACAACATTTTACGACCAATTATGTCAACAAGAATAATTGCAATGATAACTGATAAAACACTTACTATCTCTATTTTAAAAGATAATGATGTTATTGAAGTTAATGACATGGCATTAGTCATCATATAAATATGTATGCAATAGATCATAGCAATGAAAGTTCCAGTTAGTTGTAGGAAAATCATTAACCCGAATGATATAAGGATAGCTGGAGTATTTTCCATGTAAAACATCTGTTTGAGAGCAATCCCTTTCGTTTTATTTGCTTCTATCTGGAACTGTGTAAGAGCTTGCATTTCATTTTCGATATTATAATTTTTTCCTCTCAACCACTGAAGAGCTTTGCGAGCATTGTAATCATGACCCTTAGCAATATACCATCTAGGAGACTCTGGAGTGACAAAAAATAATAAACAGATTGGTACTGATAGTGCAGCTGCAATGTAAGCCACTGTGGAAGCATCAAGATAAGGACAAGCCAAATGCATCAGAAGTATACCGCCACTTCTGAATGCTATAGGTAGGAGTCCCAGGGCTCCTCGTACTTTTGGTCGAACGGTTTCTACAATGTAAATCGGAAAAGCTGTATGTATAACTCCAATACAAATTCCAGATAAAGCCCGTGCAGCAATCACCAAATGCAGGTTTGATGTAATCGCAACTAGTATCCAACTGATGAAAAATGGCACTCCAGTACCAATTAAGGTGTATCGTCTTCCAATATAAGTGATAAGGGGCCCTCCTAACAAGCCTCCAACAGAGGCTGCTAAAGGCACTGACGAAGCAACCCAAGACATCTGCAAAAAGATGTATAAAATTTACTAATGACTTCAAATTATTGATATATATACTATACGTGTTTTGTGAATACGCCAACTAAAATTTTGAAGCGCAGGAGATAAGAGTCTGTGTTCTCATATGTGATAAATCTGTACAGGATCGAGTATGTATATTCAGTTTTAAAGGGAAACTTAAAATAGTGGATATACTTAGACCAGTGATTTCAGAAAATGTATCTAATAGAATTTTGGGTCTGTCCGTCTGTGTGTTAACGTGTCATGTGAAAACTATTGAATGGATTTAAAGTAAACTCAGCTCAGTGCTTACATCCCGATGATAAAATATTTATTATACCGATGCATACAATCTTTTCCGTAAGAGAGAAAAGGTATAGCGTCAAGTTCCAAGTTCCAATTTCGGCAGTTCTTATATGAATTAGGGAAAGAGGATAATTTATTAACTTTAAAAAATATTATAGGTTTTGATACTCACTTCGTCATAATCTATATCTGCGGATTTCATTGACTCGTGTAGCCTGGGTAAAACACAAGAACTGTAGCCAACAGTAGAACCAACTAACAGCATCGCCAGAGATATCACAGAGGCGATTAACAGCTGAAAACAAATAAATAAACAAATCAATTGGTGTATAGACAAAGTATCCGTAGAGGTGGTAGGCATTTATTGTATTGATTATTTGACTGTGAAACTTTATTAGTAAAGAACGCATTTAATCGAAAATATTTTTCAAAAACGCTAAAGATACTCAACCCATATCGTTCAGATAAATATTTTAAAATTCCAAAAGGGCTTTGCGTTAAAGCTATTATATAAACGATGGAGAACACAATGCATTCTTTTTAGGATTTCTTGTTTGTTGTCTCTTTGTTCGGAATGCACGTAAAACTACTGGACCAATTTCGGTGTGATTTCAGCTGATCGAGTTAGTTCTTTGGCTCAGCAGCTAAGGCTAACGTAGTGTCGGACGTCCTCCAGCCTGATGGACCGACGAACCGTGCAAGGTCGCGGAAATCAGAAGACGGGGATGAGTGGCGCTGTCTTGGGGAGGCCTACGTCCAGCAGTGGACTGCGAATGGCTGACCACGATACATTTCTACGATTCATTTTTATTTATATAGATGATCAAGTCATAGGGCGGTCAAGCTTATATAAGGAAAAGCTAGAAGTTGCACCAGTTGATAATAATTTATTTCAATGTGCACACAAACAAGTTACAGCTGACATAATCCATAAAATTGTATGTATTATTATAAGCTGAAATTCTATATATTCAGTACATTAATATATTATAGAATCGACAAAGAGTTAAAAGGTTAATGTAAATAGCATTACTTAAACATGCTAGGAATCCACGTTGTTAGTAATAAAGTAAAAGAAAGATATTATTACCTAATGATATCAATAAAGCTGTTACGAATTGAACAGATTTCATACATATATACATACATAACTTCACGCCAGGTCCCTTGCGGGGTAGGCACGAAGAACAAAGCGCCACACAGGCCCATTCTTACACACCTCACTTGCTTCTTTGACATTCATAGCCCTTGTCATGCACGCTCGTCTGTTCTTAAGGCTCCTAACATCACCTGCTAACACATGATCAATTTGATCATGGAAGGTGTGTCGTGGCCTTCCGCGACTTCTGCATCCATCCACTTTTGCATTGTATATCTGTTTAGTGATTCTTTCATCATACATTCTTTCCACATGCCCGAACCTCCGGAGCATTCCTTTCCTTACCTTCACCCCGACACTCTCTTTCAGACCAACTCTCTTTCTTACTTCGGTATTACGAACGCGGTCCGCGAGCGTCACTCCGCAGATTTTGCTCGCATCTCGACCGCGTTTACTCTACTTTCATTCTCTCTATTCCATATCCAACTCTCGCTTCCATACGTGAGCGTAGGTACCAGAACCACGTTGTGTATGGTAAGCTGGGCCTTCTGGCTGAGGTTCTTAGCGCCTAAAAGTTTACCTAACGCTCCATTCACACTATTCCCCAAATTTACTCTTCTTTCTATGTCAGCGGTGTACCTTCCATCCCTGCTAAAAGCACATCCAAGATATACAAACTCATTCACTTGTTCCAGCATAACATCATCGACCATTATATTTGCATTCGTTCTGGTTTCTTCTCTTTCGAACACCAAAACCTTTGTTTTCTTCGTGTTCAAATGTAAGCCTCTCGCCTGACAGTCATCTTTCATCATTGTGACTAGTGTTTGCAGTTCTGATGGCGATTCGGCTAAAAGCACGGCATCATCCGCATACAGCAAAGTGCTAACAACTAGATCACCCTCCTCACCCCAACATCCATCAATCTTAATCTCTGGAGACAATTGTCCAGATATAGGATGAACAGCAAAGCCGACAGCACGCAACCCTGCCGGACGCCAATATTGACGTCAATCCAGGGCAACAGGCTGCCGTCCACCCGCACGCATGCCATACAGTCCTCGTAAGTGGACTGGGCGCAGCAATTGGCCATCAATCCCATATCCGGGCAATATGTCCCAGAGGTCCTTCCGCACAACCCTGTCAAATGCTTCCTCTAGATCCACAAAACCGCAGAAAACCTTCCGGCCCAAAGCCAGCTGCTTCTCCACGATATTGTGGAGCGAGAAAATTTGATCCATACATCCCATTCCATTTCTGAAGCCCCCTTGTGCGTCCCACAGTAATCCATCGGATACCACTCTCATTCTCTTTTCAATAATCTTCGCATACACTTTAGATGCTGTGCTGATCAAACTGTAGCTGGCGCACTCCATACGTGACCCCTTGCCTTTATACAAGGGCACGATGACAGCGCGCCTCCAGTCCTCGGGAACCTTTCCCGTCTTCACAGATTCCGAACATATTTCGATTTGGAATTTAACAAAATTAGGCATAAAAATATATCTGCAGAACTATTGATACTTCAAATTTTATTATATAATCTGCTCATTTTGTTAGTGGATTGTAAAATGATGTGTTATTTTTATAAACATGTATGATAATGATAATCAATTGTTACTGTTGCCAACTTAGTGGGGCTAGTTGTTGATACTAGTCACTAATTAGGTTTATAACAGTATTATATGCCGACATTCACGTGTAGCCTTGAGAGACATTTTTGGACTCTCTCAAAACAGCTAAATGTACATAAAATTGTTTAAAACGAACCTAGAAAATTTAACACTCTATAGCTTCTATAATACATGCAAATATCATTTAATGCCTAAAAATTAAACAGTTTTTGGCCCTTTTACCTTGAATATCTCAAGACATGTTTTATGAGAATTTTGAAACGGCATTTAGAATATAAAAATAAAGTTTTTTTGCAATAATTTATAGGCTTTCATTCCGAGGTGAAATGGCTTTATACCCCTTTTTTACCTTATCTAACATATAATAAAAAATGCATATTATAGTAGTATAAAAATGTTAAATTGTGATAATGTGCATTAGGTTCTATATCATTCTTGCGTAGCATCGCCGTGGCTATTCAACCTTTTAATGAATAGTTGCTTGGATGGTTTGAAAGAAAGTGAAAGTGGTTTAAGAATGAATGGGTTACTCATCAAATGTCTACTTTACGCCGATGATCAGGTTATACTTGCATCGTCGGAAAAAGAGTTACGGGAGATGGTAACGATTATGGACGAATCTTTTAAAACTAAGGGTATGAAAATTAATGTAGAGAAGACGAAAGTTATGGTGTTTGAAAGAGATGAAAGTATGACAATGTGTAACGTACAGATAGGAAATGAAAGACTAGTAAAGTTAAAGAATTTGTTTACCTAGGGTGCATGTTTACCAGAGACGGAAAGCATGAAAGTGATATTGAAAGGAGAGTAATGGCAGGTAATAAGGTGAATGGAGCGCTGAACTCTTTTATAAACAGCCAGAAAGTGTCTGTAAAGGCACGTCTGGCTGTCCATCAAGGGGTATTAGTACCAACGCTAATGAACGGCAGTGAGAGTTGGGTATGGCAAAAGAAGCGTGAAAGTAGGATAAATGCAGTTGAAATGAGAGCTTGGAGAAGTATATGTAAGGTTAATGTAAGTGACATGATAAGAAACAGTGTGATAAGGGAGCGTTGTGAATTGAAAGAAGATGTAGTGACAAGAGTTGAAAAGGGAATGTTAAGGTGGTTTGGCCATGTAGAGAGAATGAATGATATCAGAATCACAAAACAAGTATATGATAGCTGTATGACTGGAAGAGTCAGTGCCGGTAGACCAAGACGTACTCACCATGATCAAATTGAAGATATTTTGAAGAAAGGTCAGATAAAAGTAGTTTAAATAAGCGTGTATGTATGTATGAGAAGATTAATGAAAGTTGATGAAGAGAAAAGTATTTGTCAAGGTCGTAACAAGTGGAGATCCATTGTCTCTGCCTACCCCAATGGGAAACAGGCGTGACAATATGTATGTATGTATCATTCTAAGGCACGCAGTTTATATTAAGGTTATTTATAGCAAATACTACTTATATTAAGCGGTATTTGGTAATACACTTAACATGATGGTATTTTTCCATGGTCATGTCTCAATTTCAAGGAAAAATAAAGTAAAGTAAAAGTGATGATTTGTGATGTGACAGTATGTATGCCAGCATAGGCGAGTACGAAATGAATGACCTGCTCCTAAATGACTGGGAGAAGATGAAACAAAATCGTTTGAACAGTCTTAACATTTTGCATTGTCTTGCGAGAATGTGTGCCCCTAAATATTATATGCATAAAATCTCACCTCTGGCCATAGAATTGTCTTTTGTGGAGGACTGTAGGGCTCGGCGTTCTCGTTAAGAGGGCACGTCTCTAAAGGAATTGGAGAACCCGAATTATCTACATAAACATTTCTATTCTTCATCTCCATTTTGATTTCAGATTCGTTTCCTTCCTTTAGAAGTGACAGTATAGCTTTTTTGTTTGAATTTCTCAACGGTTGGTTTTAAATGTTTTTCGGGTTGGTTGAGTGTTTAGAACGACATGACGTCCCAGAGGACGCCTCCTGTTAATCTGTCCGGTGGCTTTCTTCGTCTTGCTTTTTATATATCGTGTATTTATTTTTGGTCTTGCCGACGATGACGTTGGTTTCTCCCGTTGCTATAATTCTGAAATCACGAATTTTTACTCTATGCAAAAAGTTGTAACATATTTTTAGGATATAGACAATATTTTAACCACTTACTTAATTCCAGTTTCAAAATCGGGAGGTTTTTAACTTACTAAACTAATCCACGTGCACGAATTCGCGGATGGAAGCTAGTATAAAATACTCAATCTAATTTATTCGCAACTTATAAAACTGATAAAAATGTTTGTACATGATACTTACTTATTAATTCTGTACCAAAAGCTTATGACATAATAAACAAGTGGCCTTGTGCGACTGGGCCTCACACGCGGTGTGTTTTCTATTGTGAACAAATGTTAAGAATAGTAGTTATATATATTTTTAGCGACAAACAGGGGCACGGAACTTAGTTATTATGTTTTACACTTACCAGAATATCCAGACGATTTTTAATTTTACGGACGTCGCGATTTATCTGGCTATAGACAATACTCTGCTCGCGGTCCGCCACAAACTACTATAGGATACTACGTATCAGTTGGCACGCGATTGACGCCATGGCGCCGCCCGAGGCCGAAGTCGACCGAATGTTGCCTGGGTTCACGGAGTACATTAATTTAATAAGAAATTTGAATTTGCACGGCTTTGAAGAACTTTCAAGTAGAAGCTTGGTACAAGAACATTTTTTCCGAATAATGTGACCATGTACAGAAAAAATCTTAAATGACTCGGAAAACTTGTGAAATGTCATGCCACCATATAAATAACTTTGAGCTTATTTTTATTTGTCTAAAATTTCTGAACTATTCACGGGGTCGATTAAATTTTTTATTTGTTTTCAAATTGTCCCTTATAGACTACCTGTGGTGTAGCTTTTAGAAACTTTATTTTTCTCGAACTTCAGTCCGCGTGGAATAGTTTAAATAAAAAGTAAGTTAAAAAATTCAAATTCAAAATTCAAATTAACCCCCTGATTTTGAAACATGCTTCATTGATGCTCCGCTTCTATTGGTCTTAGCGTGATGATGCATAAGCCTTCCTCGAAAAATAAGCTATCTAACACTGAAATAATTTTTTAAATCAGACCAGTAGCTCCTGAGATTAGTGCGTTCAAGCAAACAAACGAACAAAGTTTTCAGTTATATATATTAATAAAGATAAGAACATTGTAGCTTAGTTATAATTATTCATTAATTAAGATTTCATACAAAGGTCTTAGTTAAGATTCAAAACATTTATATAATTTTGGTAGTATTGCGAGTACTTAGGTAGGTAATTTATTTCATTACTACAATTTATATTTACGTCTATCATTTCCAACAAAGGTTAAAATGTATCACAAAACTTTTATGTGTTTGAATATTTTAACTTTAATCAGTTTCTTGTGCCTTCAGGTTAGGGCGTTTGTGATTTAAGATCTACTGTAGTATCAATCAATGAGTATTTATTTTACTTATTTAAGTAACAATCAGAAGACAGTCTACAAGCTTTCGTATGTACGCTTTCTACTGGAGAATTGTATTTTGCGATTTTGATTTTATTGCTGTAATTTGACGACAAGTCCAGTTTTAAATTTACTTATTCACTGAACTAGTGCTTCTGGATATGACCCTTGAAATAGGTGTAGATAAAATTCCTTTCAGTGAAAATTAATTCAAGGTGAAAGTACTGTACTTTTGTGACTTAACTGACTACCTGCAGTGAAAATTATTGTAACCACATTTTAGTGTATTAGGAACTGTTGGCACTTTTTTGACTTAGCTGCCTGTCTGCGGTGGAGATTATTAACATTTAAGTATATTGTTTCTTTGTTTACGATTAATTAAAGTGACTTGTGCTCTTTCTGATATAGAACGTGTTAATGATGTTAAGGCGTTTTATTATACTCATTACGTTTATGTATGACGTAGAACTATCATAGTTTGTTTGGATAATTGGTTAATCTCTCGGAGATATCGCTGTTACAGTCACTTGGTCAGACATATTTGTTGTTATTTTAGCTACTTATAAGTAAAGAACAAATTGGTATTAATATATTTTATAAAAAAATATATTAATTTAGAAGCAAGTCTTTTATGGTATTCGGTACCTTACAACTGGCAACACTGTCACATCAAAATTCATACATAGATTCCTGTATGAGATCTTTTCACGTTGAAACAAACAGTCGCCCAAATAAAGATCCGTTATTATTAACGGTCAATTGATTAATTAAATTGACATTAAAACAAATAGCTGGACTGTATTATCTGCGAATAGACACATGGACATAAACATATAGGAGGTCCAACGCGACAGAGCGTAGGTGCACTTAGCATGAATCTTTTATTTGACCGAACAACAACAATTAACGTACATTCCATTGGGACTAATATTTTAATTAATCAACAGTTGTTTAAAGACAGTTTTATTTTACTAGTAGCATAATAACAGGTCGTAAAATTTATTAAAGGAATATTTTATTGAAATTGTTGTGTATGTTTTCGTTGGAGCATTAATTCATTAGTCGTAGTAATTACAATGACTCTAGTTTGATTTTAATGGAAATATAGTTAATACTTCTAAAGATTTTCCTTTGGAACTCTTGGATGTTTGATCTGAAGTGATGTCCTGTCTAAGATAATGGAGCGCGATGGAATACTCCTCCGTTTCAAAGGAAGATCTTCTAGCGGCGGTAATGTTGTTCCCCGCAGGACTTGGGCTATCTGTTCTTGTTGAAATTTTTTCTATATTTTTTGTATGTTTCGGGGAACGTTTGCAACCTCAATTATTACACAGCGCCATCTATTGGCTTGTAAGTGTTTCACTAAAGATCGGATATTATTTTTGATAAATAGTGGTGAGGCCACATTAGTAGGTACGTTAACTTAGAGCCGCTTGCATAATGATCGCCTTTAAATAAAATTAGTTAATCATATTAAACTGCCGAAATACATTTTACACAAAACGTATTGACAGTTCTTTAAATGTTTGTATCTTCTGCAGAGCACTTTTAAGGGACTAAGAACATAATTAGACATTTTGTTTTTAATATTTAGTTTATTACGTACAACATTTTCTTACACAGCGAGACATAGAGAGAGAGATCATATCAAAGATATTCATAGACAACACACGTATACCAAAATGATATTCTCGCCGACTACACTTTTACATTACTTTATTTACGTTAATCCTTTCATTAAACATATTTAGCGTCAAATTTTGTGATGTGAAGACGCTAATTGTATTTAAGGGTGTTAAATACGTTTATATGTTTCTTAAATAAAAAGCAACCTTATGCAAGCGGCCCTTGTTATATTAATTTATTGTAATTTTAATACTAAACTTATGCTTATGCAGAGTGTATCTGTTACATGCTGGTGTTGTGAGGAAGTGCATGTGTAGTGTGTGCCTTGTCTATACATATTATCTTATATATATATTATCCTAACTAGTGCAATTTGTGTTGTCTTTCCTTTCTCTGTTTGTTAATTTTTATGCTCTTTGTGTGTTTTGGTCTGTTTGTGAAGTGTGCGTGTAATGCAATGCGGTGGTGGTGCGCGTTGGTGTGTGTAAGTTTTGCTGTTAGTTGTGCGTTTGTGACTTTGCGTGTGTGTGAATAGTTGTTGTACGCGGCTTCACTCGCGATATATAATGACTTAATTAAGGATTTACTAAGAATTATTGGCATATTTATGACTGACTAAAGTCAATGGATCTTCACTTCCTATGATATAGGCACACGGCTTTCCTTTCAAATGCTTCCATCAATTTCTCTGACTGCAAGCCTCAAGTTCTCTCAAGTGGTTCTTAGAAATAAAAAAAGCAGAAAACATTTACGTATTATAGTTATATTATTCCATAAAGCAAAAACACATCTAAATACTTAATTCTAGCGTATACAATGTTGATACCTAAATATAAATGAACAGTTCTTACGTAACTTACAAGTTTAGACTTTGGGAGGGAGCGTATCATCGGCTGAAATAGCTTCTCTCAGGGCCAATTTTTGAATCATCAAATAAAAATTAGCAATCAAATAAATTATAACCTGACAGGTAAGTTATTACGGTTTAATTGTCTATTTAAGATGTGCTACCCAACTGACAATTAGATAATATAATAGATGAAATTCCGTTAACCAAATATAAATAGCGCGATGAAGATTCGCAATTTGGTTGAGCTCTCAATAGTCTTATGCCCAAAACACTGGATTCTCATCACTTGTACGTAAGTCTTCAATGGCAGTGATACGTAGAAAAGTTTTTGGCGGATTCTTTTTAATACGATACATCTATTTTGTTTCTAAACATAATCAGAATGACTGCAATACATACACCACGTTTTAAACTAAATACTTATCTCATAAATTAGTATCTGTGTTCCGATCCGCAACATTCCTGTTATTAACACTCTTTTCTCTTTGAGTTAAATTAATTTCAATTTCTTCTAAAGTTTTACCGCATGTTTCTGGCACACAGCATACTACGAATATTAATGCAACCAGATGTATGACGGCGAAGAAGAACAGAGGGCCGTATGGATCACCAAATGTTATCATTCCAAGAGCTGTAGCTTCCATATAAGCGGTGCAAAACCAAGTGGTTCCGTTGATAAGAGAAACAACAGTCACTCGAATCTTCAATGGCAAGATTTCACCTAACATAAGCCACGGTATAGATATATATCCTACTGTCGACCCAAAAATGTATAATGCAATGCACATTGGTGACAACGATTCTAAAGACATATTATCCTTTGACTTTTGAATATAAGCGAGAAAACCTAGTGCAAGAATTATAGAAGCAGATGATATATACAACAACATTTTACGACCAATTATGTCAACAAGAATAATTGCAATGATAACTGATAAAACACTTACAATCTCTATTTTAAAAGTTAATGATTCGATAGACTTTGGAATGAAAGTTCCTGTTAGTTGTAGGAAAATCATTAGCCCGAATGATATAAGGATAGCTGGAGTATTTTCCATGTAAAACATCTGTTTGAGAGCAATCCCTTTCGTTTTATTTGCTTCTATCTGGAACTGTGTAAGATCTTGCAATTCATTTTCGATATTATAATTTTTTCCTCTCAACCACTGAAGAGCTTTGCAAGCATTGTCATCATGACCCTTAGCAATATACCATCTAGGAGACTCTGGAGTGACAAGAAATAGTAAAAATATTGGTACTGAAAGTGCAGCTGCAATGTAAGCCACTGTGGATGCATCTAGATAAGGACAAGTCAAATGCATCAGAAGTATACCGCCACTTCTGAATGCTATTGGTAGGAGTCCCAGGGCTCCTCGTAGTTTTGGTTGAACAGTTTCTACGATGTAAACCAGAAAAGCTGAATGTATAACTCCAACACAAATTCCAGATAAAACCCGTCCAGCAATCAACATATGCAGGTTTGATGAAATCGCAACTAGTATCCAACTGATGAAAAATGGCACTCCAGTACCGATTAAGGTGTATCGGCTTCCAATATAAGTGATAAGGGGGCCTCCTAACAAGCCTCCAATAGATGCTGCTAAAGGCACTGAAGTAGCAACCCAAGATTTCTGGAAAAAGATGTTTAAAATTTACTAATGACTTCAAATTATTGATATATATATACTATACGTGATTCGCCACGCCCACCGAAAATTTTGCAGCGCAGGAATAAAATTCTGTCTTCTAATATGTGATAAAACTGTATAGGATCGACTTTGTACATTCAATTTTAAAGAGAAACAAAAATAGTGGATATAGTTAGATCAGCGCATTCAGAAAATGCATATATTGAAATTTTTGGTCTGTCCGTCTGTGTCTCAACGTGTCAAGTGAAAACTGTTCAACGGATTGAAAGCAAACTCAGTGCTTACCTCCTGGAGATAAAAAATGCGAAAGAGGATGATTAATAATCCGTTAACTTTAACAAAAAATGATAGGTTTTGATACTCACTTCATAATCCATATTCATATCTGCGGTTTTCATTGACATAAGTAGCCTGGGTAAAGCACAGGCACTGAAGCCAATAGTAAATCCAACGAACAGCATCGCCATAGATATCGTAGAGGCGACTAACAGCTGAAAACAAATAAATAAATAGGTTTGTTGTATCGATTATTGGTAAAATAGATTTAATGTGTGAAGTCTGTTTAAAATATAAATGTACGTCAATGTGACATATCATAAATAATAAAAGTTTATATACTGCAAAATGGTCTTTTCAATAAAACATGGCGCAGTCGCGAGTTTGTTTTAAAATATTAAATTTAAAGTGTAAAAATGTCAGAGAATATAAAAATACCACCAAATTTCGATATTAAATCTACAAATGCTAAAAATGAATGGCGTCTATGGCGGCAATGTTTTGAGGACTACATGATTGCACGAGATTGTGAGGCGGCCAATGACCGGAAAAAAATTGCATTGCTACGAAACATTATGGGCATCGAGTCTGCCAGAGTTTTGTCAACATTTACTATGGAAGGTAAGGAGATTGGAAATTATGAGGCGTTGTTAAAAGCCATTGAAGTCTATGTCAATCCAAGGTCAAACGAAGTTTTTGAGAGGTATAAGTTTAATAGTCGCTTACAAAAGCCAGGGGAGACGTTTGATAATTTTTTGACCGATTGTAAAAGCCTTCTGCTCACCTGTAATTATAGCTCTAAAACGGAGAGGATTGAGGATCAAATTTTGAGAGACAAAATTGTGCAGGGTATATCTGACAAGTCTCTTCAAGAAAATTTGTTGCGAATAGAAAACTTAACACTTCATAAAGCAACAGAATTTTGTCGTGCTAGTGAACTTAGTAAGTCACAAGCAAAGGAGATGAACCCAGACATTGAAATTGACAATGTAAAGGTGAACAAAAGGAGAAGTATGCAGAGAAAGTATGTACAGAAAAATATAAGTACACAAAAGTTTAAATGTAGGCGCTGTCAACAAGTACATGGTCAACGGGAGTGTCCAGCCTTCGGGAAAAAGTGTGCTAAATGTGGTATAAAAAATCATTTTGCAGTGAGTTGTAAAGTAAAGCAAAATAAAGTGCAACAAGTTAAATGTGAATCGAGTAATAAGTGTGAAGATTCCTCCGAATATAGTTTTTTCTGTGGCGTTGTAAATTGTAAAGATAAGTCAAATTGGACTGAAAATATTTTGATTGAGAACCAGATTGTGAAATGTAAGTTAGACACAGGAGCAGACATAAGTATTATGCCATTACAAGTTTTCAAAAAAATAAATAAAAATTTAAATTTAAAATTGAGAGAAACAAGTGTAAATTTAGAATCATTTGTTGGAGAAAAAGTGAAAACTTTAGGTATGGTAAATCTATTGTGTAAATTTAAACGTGTAGAATCTTATGAGAATTTTTTAATTGTTGAAAAGTGTAATACAATGTTATTAGGATTGTCAGGGTGTGTACATTTAAATTTAATAAAAAGAATAAATATTGTTAATAACCAAATTAGTGATAACGAGAAAGATAAATTTATAAATCAAAATTTAGATGTTTTTGAGGGTATAGGAAGATTGCCTGGTTTTGTAGAAATACCAACTAGAAATATAATTGAACAAATTTGTCACCCATCTCCAAGGTTACCAAATTGTTTGATGAAACCATTAAATGTTGAACTTCAAAGATTGTTGAATCGGAAAGCAATTGTTAAAGTTGATCAAATACATAATAATGCATGTGTAAACAGAATTGTGATTGTAGAAAAACCAAATGGAAGTGTAAGATTGTGTTTAGATCCGTATGATTTAAATAAATATATTGTAAAAAAAAAATTTACCCACTTTATCAGATTTAGTGATGAAGTTAAAACATCATAAGTATTTTCTGTCTTAGATTTGAAAGAGGGTTTCCATCAATAATTCTTAGTAAAGGCTCATCTTGGAAGTGCTGTTTTGCAACACTGGGTTTACAGATATTTATTTCAATTATTTCAAGATATTTTAGAATTATTAGTAATCACATTTGCGGTGAAAAAGTTTCATAGGTATATTTATGGTTCTGAAGTTGATGTACAAACTGATCATAAGCCAATTGTTTCAATTATGAGTAAATGTATAAGTAAAATAGGCTCTCCACATTTGAGAAGATTAAGATTAAAATTATTAAATTATAACCTAAATGTTCAATATGTACCAGGTAAGTTTGTTCATTTTGCTGACATGTTGTCAAGAAATTGTTTGAATATTACTGAACATGACAATGAAATGTTGCATATGGTACATTCTATTTCTGTACACTTGCCAATGTCACCTGAAAGAATATCAATTTTTAGGAAAGAAACAAATAATGATTTAACTTTGAGTTTAATTAGCAATTATTATTACAATGGTTGGCCTGAAGAAAAGAAATTATCACAAATGTGTAAAGAGTATTATAAACTGAAAGATGACATTTATTTTGAGTCTGGATTAGGTTTTTATCAACATAAATTGTTAGTACCTAAAGCTTTGAGGTTATATGTTTTAAAATTAGTACACGAAGGACATTGTGGGATAACTAAATGTTTAAAAAGAGCGAGACAATTATTTTATTGGCCAAAACTGTCCAAAGATGTTCATGATATGATTAAAGAGTGTCGTACATGTGAGAAATATAGACCAGCTAATATACATGAACCATTATTGTCACATAAAATCCCAGAACTTAGATTTTCAAAAATTGGTACTGATATACTGGATTTTAGAGGAAAATATTTTCTAGTAGTAGTAGATTATTTGTCACATTGGTTAGAAATTGTGCCATTATATGATAAAACTTCTAAATCTGTCACTAATGCTTTTCAAGAGGTATTTTGTAGATTTGGATATCCTTTTGAGTTAATAGCAGATAACAATCCATTTAGTTCACAGGAGTGTTTAGAATATTTTAAGTCTAAAGATATAACTTTAATTACTAGTAGCCCACACTATCCTAGAAGTAATGGAATGGCTGAAAAAGCTGTCCATATTGCTAAAAATATTTTGATAAAATCTTATGAAGATAATGCGGACTATAGAGATTTTCTTATGAATTATAACAATACTCCTTTGTCTAGTTTAGATGTTTCACCTTCACAAATATTAAATAGTAGAAGTATTCGAACATTGGTTCCCACTACTGCTCAGCTGCTTAAACCTAAAGTTCAGGAAAATGTTCATAAATTGTTAAATTTGAAACAATCTTTATTAAAAGAAAAGAAAAATTTATCTTTAAGAAAGAAGGAAACTAATTTTCAGAAGGGAGATAAAATAGTATATAAAACAAATAAAGAAAAATTTTGGAAAAAGGGGAATATCTTAAGAAAATGTAAAGAACCTAGGTCATATTGGATAGATAGAGAGTTTTGTAATAAACCTTTAAGGAGAACTAGTTACCATTTGAGAAAGTCTTATAGTAAAAATAAAAACTTTAATTTTTCTAAATATATACCAAGTTTTGATGATGATTGTATTGTTGTAACTAATAACAATAGTGAGAATATTTCAGTGTCTCCTAAGGTAAAACAACCATTTGTAACTAAAAGTGGTCGAATGGTCAGACCACCAAATAGGTTGCACATATAAATTTAACATTTTTTTTATTATTGTAATTCAAGTTTGTGTTTTATAATTTAGTATAAGTATCAAGTTTAGTTTCAAGTTAGTGTTTTTTTAAGTTTTCTAAATTTGTTTAAATATTGTCTAAGAGGGGAGGTGTTGTATCGATTATTGGTAAAATAGATTTAATGTGTGAAGTCTGTTTAAAATATAAATGTACGTCAATGTGACATATCATAAATAATAAAAGTTTATATACTGCAAAATGGTCTTTTCAATAAAACAGGTTAATTGCTGTCTAAGCATAAACAAAGTATCCGTAGAGGTGGTAGACATTTATTGTATTAACTATTCGACCGTGAAACTATTATTACAAAACGCATTTAATCGAAAATATTTTTCAAAAACGCTAAAGATGCTAAACCCATATCGTTCAGATAAATCTATAATATTTTAAAATTCCAAACATGCCTGTGCATTAAAGCTTTCGATGTGATTTCAGCTGATCGACAGCTAATTCTTAGGCTCAGCAGCTAAGGCTAACGTAGTGTCGGACGCCCTCCAGCCTGATGGGCCGACGACCCGTGCAAGGTCGCGGAAATCAGAAGACAGGGATGAGTGGCGCTGTCTTGGGGAGGCCTACGTCCAGCAGTGGACTGCGAATGGCTGACTACGATTCATTTTTATTTATATAGATGATAAAGTCATAGCCCGATCGAGCTTATATAAGGAAATGGTAGAAGTTGCACCAGTTGATAATAATTTATTTCAATGTGCACACAAACAAGTCACAACTGACATAATCTATAAAATTGTATAATTATTTTAAGCTGAAATTATGAATAGGTAGTAGATTAATATAACATAACATCGACAAAGAGGTTAATGTAAATAGCATTACTTAAGCATAATGCTGGTAATCAACGTCGTTAGTGATAGAGTAAAAGAAAGATATTACCTAATGATGTCAGGAAAGCTGCTGCAAATAATAGCCCGAATTTCGATTTGGAATTTAACAAAATTAGGCATAAAAATATATCTGCAGAACTACTGATACTTCAAATTTCATTAAATAATCTGTCATTTTTGTTAGTGGATTGTAAAATGATATGTTATTTTTATAAACATGTATAATAATCAATTGTTACTGTTGCCAACTTAGTGGGGTTAGTTGTTGATTACTAGTCACTAATTAGGTTTATAACAGTATTATATGCCGAAATCCACGTTTAGCATTGAAAGACACTTTTTGCGCTCTTTCTCAAAAACAGCTAAAATTAGAAAAAAATGTTTAAAACGAACCTAGAGAATTTTATACTCTATAACTTCTATAATACATGCGAATATCATTTAATGCATAAAAATTGAGATATTTACAAAAATAGTTTTTTGGCCCTTTTGCCTTGCATATCTCAAGACATGTTTTATGAGAGTTTTGAAACGGCTTTTAATTTTAAAAGACGTTATATTGATAAAAATAATTTTTGGGCTTTCATTCCGAGGTGAAATGGCTTTAGGGTATAAAGCCATTTCACCTCGGAATGAAAGCCCAAAAAATTTTTTTTTCCTTATCTAACATTGTAAAAAAATGCTTATAGTAGTATAAAAATGTTAAATTGTGATAATGTGCATTAGGTTCTATATCATTCTAAGGCACGCTATTTATATTAAGGTTATTTATAGCAAATACTACTTATATTAAGCGGTATTTGGTAATACACTTAACATGGTGGGATTTTTCCATCGCCATGACTCAATTTCAAGGAAAAATAAAGGAAAGTAAAAGTAGTTTCAGTGATCATTTGTGATGTGACAGAACATGTATGCCAGCATATGGGAGTACGAAATGAAGGACCTGATCCTAAATGACTGGGAGAAGGTGAAACAAAATCGTTTGAGCAGTCTTAACCTTAGGCTTTTCTTGCGAGAATGTGTGCCCCTAAATATTATACATACATACATACATAACTTCACGCCAGGTCCCTTGCGGGGTAGGCACGAACAGCAGAGCGCCATACAGGCTTATTCTTACACACCTCACTTGCTTCTTTGACATTATATAATCCCTTAAATATTATAATACGTATAAAATCTCACCTCTGGCCATAGGATTGTCCGTTGTGGAGGAGTGTAAGGCTCGGCGTTCTCGTTAAGAGGCAACGTCTCTAAAGGAATTCGAGAACCCGAATTATCTACATCTACATTTCTATTCTTCATTTCCATTTTGATTTTAGATTCGTTCCTTTAGAAGTAGAGCTTTTTTGTTTGAACTTCTCAATGGTTATGTTTTTCGGGTTCATTTGAGTATTAAGAACCATACGACGTCCCCGAGGACGCCTCCCGGCGATCTGGCCGGTGGCGCTTCGTCGTGCTTTTTATATATAGTTGTTTTTATTTTTGGTCTTGCCGATGATGACGTTGGTTTCTCCCGATACTACAATTCTGAAATCACGAATTTTTCTTCTATAGAAAAAGTTGTAACATATTTTTAGGATATAGATAATATTTTAACCACCAAACCATATTTATTCCCTTTCTTAGAACATGAAAGGGGTTATGAGTGGTGAAATAAATTTAAAAAAAAAACCACTTAATGTTTAAAAGTTAAAAGCGATCGATCCCAAACTCAACGGGCACTGAACTGAAAAATCGTTCACATTCAAGTTTACATATCTTATTCTTTTAACCGACTTTGAAAAAAGGAGGAGGTTCTCAATTCTTCGGGATCTTTTTTATTTTGCTTTTTTTATGTATGTTCACCGATTACTCCGTGATTTTTGATCCGATTTACGTGACTCTTTTTTGTTCGACGCAGAATAGCTTCCAATTGGTCCCCTAAAAATTTTACATAGTTTGGTCCAGTAGTTTTCATTTTATGAACATTTTTTATGAAAAAAAAATCCTTTCCGTTCCATATGTACACCGATTACTCTGAGATTTATGATTTGATTTACGTGATTCTTTTTTTGTTCGACGCGGAATAGCTGTCATGTGGTCCCCTAAAAATTTGACATAGTTTGGCCCAGTAGTTTTCATTTTACGAACATTTTTTTGTTCCCGTTTCTTGGGACCTATATTTTTTAAGAAGCGCGGCACATTCGTAGGTCCAGCCATACATAGCTTGACACTAAAAAGTAACAAATAAAAAATAAAAACTTCGTTTAAAGAAATCGACTTCTAAAACTAAAAAACTAAAATGTATAAAATAACTTATTTCTAAAGCTATTATTATTAATATATATTATCTAAAACATCTTGAAGTCGGTGCAAAGTAAAACATAAAAATTACTATATTTTGAAAATATATATATTAATAATAATAGCTTTAGAAATAAGTTATTTTATACATTTTAGTTTTTTAGTTTTAGAAGTCAGTTTTTTTAAACGAAGTTTTTATTTTTTTATACTAATATATAAAGCTGAAGAGTTTGTTTGTTTGAACGCGCTAATCTCAGTAACTACTGCTCTGATTTCAAAAATTCTTTCAGTGTTAGATAGCCTACCTATCGAAAAAGGCTATATATATATATATGATATTTTGTCGTTAAAAAATATCATAGACTCCAATGTATATAACTACTATTCTTAACATTTGTTCACAATAGAAAACACACCGTGTGCGAGTCCCAGGCGCACAAGGCCACTTGTTTATTATGTCATCAGCTTTTGGTATGGAATTAATAAGTAAGTATCAGGCACAAACATTTTTAACAGTTTTTTAAGTTGCGAATAAATAAGATTGAATATTTTATACTAGCTTCCGTCCGCGACTTCGTACGCGTGGATTAGTTTAAAAAAGTAAGTGAAAAACCCCCCGATTTTGAAACATTCTTTATTAGCGCTCCGCTAAAAATTGATTATCTAACACTGAAATAATTTTTCAAATTAGACCAGTTGTTCCTGAGATTAGCGCGTTCAAGCAAACAAACAAACTCTTCAGCTTTATATATTAATATAAGATAAGAACTTTATAGCTTAATATAATTAATGAAATTGAGATTAAATACAATGATCTTAGTTAAGATTCAAAAACATTTATTTTATTTTGGTAGTCTTGTGAGTATTTCGGTGGGTAATTGATTGCATGCCTACAATTTATTTTTACTTCTATTATTTCCAACAAAGGTTAAAAGTATCACAAAACTTTTTCTGAATTAGTCTAGTTTGTGTGAATACTTTAACACTTATCAGTTTCTTGTGCCCTCAGGTCAGGTCGTTTGTGATATTAGATTTACTGTAGTATCAATCAATGAGTATTTATTTTACTTATTTAAGTAACCATCAGCAGACAGTCGATGAGCTTTCGTATGTATGGTTTCTACTGGAGAAATGTATTTTGCGATTTTGATTTTATTATTGTAATTTGACGACAAGTTATGTGTTACATTTTTTCTTGTTCACTGAACTAGTGTTTCTGAAGATGACCCTTGAAATTGGTGTAGATAAAATTCCTTTCAGTGGAAAATAATTCAAGGTGAAAGTACTGTACTTTCGTGACTTAACTGACTACCTGTAGTAAAAATTATTATAACCACATTTTAGTGTATTAGGAACTGTTGACACTTTTTTGACTCAACTGCCTGTCTGCGGTAGAGATTATTAACATTTTAGTGTATTGTTTCTTTGTTTACTCTTAATTAAAGTGACTTGTGCTCATTCTGATATAGAACGTGTTAATGCTATTAAGGCGTTTTATTATACTCATTACGTTTATGCTATGTATGACGTAAAACTAACATATTTGTTTGGACAATGGGTTAATCTCTCGGAGATATCGCTGTTACAGTCACTTAGTCAGACATATTTGTTGTTTTTTAGCTGTTACTTATAACTAAAGATCAAATTAGTATTAATAATTATATTTTATAAATTATATTAATTATAAAGCAAGTTTTTATGGTGTTCGGTAGCTTACAACTGGCAACACTGCCACATCAAAATTCATACATAGATTCCTGTATGCGATCTTTTTACGTTGAAACAAACAATCGCCCAAATAAAGATCCGTTATTATTAACGGTCAATTGATTAATTCAATTGATATTAAAACACATAGCTGGATAATATAGTATTATCTACGACTGGACACATGGACATAAACATATAGGAGGTCCAATGCGACAGAGCGTAGGTGTACTTATCATGAATCTTTTATTTGACCGAACAACAACAATTAACGTACATTCCATTCGGACTAATATTTTAATTAATCAACAGTTGTTTAAAGACAGTTTTATTTTACTAGTAGCATAATAACAGGTCGTAAAATTTATTAAAGGAATATTTTATTGAAATTGTTGTTTATGTTTTCGTTGGAGCATTAATTCATTAGTCGTAGTAATTATAATGACTCCAGTTTGATTTTAATGGAAATATAGTTAATACTTCTAAAGATTTTCCTTTGGAACTCTTGGATGTTTGATCGGAAGTGATGTCCCGTCTAAGATAGTGGAGCGCGATGGAATAGTCTTCCGTTTCAAAGGAAGATCTTCCAGCGATGGTAATGTTGTTCCGCGCAGGACTTGGACCATCTGTTCTTGTTGAAAATTTTCTATATTCTTTGTACGTTTCGGGGAACGTTTGCAAACTCAATTATTACACAGCGCCACCTATTGGCTTGTAAGTGTTTCACTAAAGATCGGATATTATTTTTGATAAATAGTTGTGAGGCCACATTAGTAGGTACGTTAACTTAGAGCCGCTTGCATAATGATCGCCTTTAAATAAAATTAGTTAATCATATTAAACTGCCGAAATACATTTTACACAAAACGTATTGACAGTTCATTAAATGTTTGTATCTTCTGCAGAGCACTTTTAAGGGACTAAGAACATAATTAGACATTTTGTTTTTAATATTTAGTTTATTACGTACAACATTTTCTTACACAGCGAGACATAGAGAGATAGATCATATCAAAGATATTCATAGACAACACACGTATACCAAAATGATATTCTCGCCGACTACACTTTTACATTACTTTATTTACGTTAATCCTTTCATTAAACATATTTAGCGTCAAATTTTGTGATGTGAAGACGCTAATTGTATTTAAGTGTGTTAAATACGTTTATATGTTTCTTAAATAAAAAGCAACCTTATGCAAGCGGCCCTTGTTATATTAATTTACTGTAATTTTTATACTAAACTTATACTAATGCAGAGTGTATCTGTTACATGCTGGTGTTGTGAGGAAGTGCATGTGCAGTGTATGCCTTATGTCTATGCATATAATTATATATTATCCTAACTAGTGCAATGTTTGTTGTCTTTCCTTTCTCTGTTTATTAATTTTTATGCTCTTTGTGTGTTTTGGTCTGTTTGTGAAGTGTGCGTGTAATGCAATGCGGTGGTGGTGCGTGTTGGTGTGTGTAAGTTTTGCTGTTAGTTGTGCGTTTGTGACTTTGCGTGTGTGTGAATAGTTGTTGTACGCGGCTTCGCTCGCGATATATAATGACTTAATTAAGGATTTACTAAGTATTATTGGTATATTTATGACTGACTAAAGTCAATGGATCTTCACTTCCTATGATATAAGGCACACGGCTTTCCTTTCAAATACTTCCATCAATTTCTCTGTCTGCAAGCCTCAAGTTGTCTCAAGTGGTTCTTAGAAATAAAAAAAGCAGAAAAAGTTTACGTATTATAGTTATATTATTCCATAAAGCAAAAACACATTTAAATACTTAATTCTAGCGTATACAATGTTGGTATCTAACTATGAATGAACAGTTCTTACGTAACTTACAAGTTTAGACTTGGAGGGAGGGAGTGTATCATCGGCTGAAATAGCTTCTCTAAGGGCCAATTTTTGAATCATCAGATAAAAATTAGCAATCGAATAAATTATAACCTGACAGGTAAGTTCTTACGGTTTAATTGTCTATTTTAGATGTGCTACCCAACTGACAATTAGATAACATAGTATTGATAAAACTGTGTAGATATTTATTTGCAGTACCTGCTTGATGAAATTCCGTTAACCAAATATAAATAGCGCAATGAAGATTCGCAATGCGGTTTAGCTCTCAATAGTCTCATGCCCAAAACAATGGATTATCATAACTTGTACGTGACTCTTCAATGGCAGTGATACGTAGTAAAGTTCTTGGCGGATTCTCTTAAATACAATACATCTATTTTGTTTCTAAACATAATCAGAACGACTGCAATACATACACCACGTTTTAAACTAAATACTTATCTCATAAATTAGTATCTGTGTTCCGATCCGCAACATTCCTGTTATTAACACTCTTTACTCTCTGAGTTAAATTAATTTCAATTTCTTCCAAAGTTTTACCGCATGTTTCTGGCACACAGCATACTACGAATATTAATGCAACCAGATGTATGACGGCGAAGAGGAACAGAGGGCCATATGGATCAACAGATGTTATCATTCCAAGAGTTGTAGATCCCATATAAGCGGTGCATAACCAAGTGATTCCGTTGATAAGAGAAACAACAGTCACTCGGATCTTCAATGGCAAGATTTCACCTAACATAATCCACGGTATAGATTCATATCCTACTGTCGACCCAAAAATGTATAATGCAAGGCACATTGGTGACAACGATCCTAAAGACATATTATCGTTTGACTTTTGAATATAAGCGAGAAAACCTAGTGCAGATGTTGAAAGAATTATTGAAGCAGATGAGATATACAACAATATTTTACGACCGATTAGGTCAACAAGAATAATCGCAATGATAAATGAAAAAACAATTACTATCACTATTCTAACATAAAATAAATGCATACCGCTTGCAGCGATCGTCTTTGGGAACATTCTATGTGCATAATAATGTATCACGGAAGTTCCCAATAATTGTTGGAAAATCATTAACCCGAATGATATAAGGATAACTGGAGTATTTTCCATATAAAATATCTGTTTGAGAGCAATCCCCTTCGTTTTATTTGTTTCCATCTGGAACTGTGTAAGAACTTGCATTTCATTTTCGATATTATAATTTTTTCCTCTCAACCACTGAAGAGCTTTGCGAGCATTGTGATCCTGACCTTTAGCAATATACCATCTAGGAGACTCTGGAGTGACAAAAAATAGTAAAAATATTGGTACTGATAGTGCAGCTGCAATGTAAGCCATTGTGGAAATATCTAAATAAGGACAAGCCAAATACACCAGAAATACACCGCCATGTCTGAATGCTATTGGTAGGAGACCCAGGGCTCCTCGTAGTTTTGGTTGAACGGTTTCTACGATGTAAACCGGAAAAGCTGAATATATAACTCCAACACAAATTCCAGATAAAACCCGTCCAGCAATCACCAAACGCAGGTTTGATGTAATCGCAACTAGTATCCAACTGATGAAGAATGGCACTCCAGTACCGATTAAGGTGTATCGTCTTCCAATATAAGCGATAAGAGGACCTCCTAACAAGCCTCCAACAGAGGCTGCTAAAGGCACTGAAGTAGCAACCCAAGATATCTGGAAAAAGATATTTAAAATTTACTAATGACTTCATATTATCGATATTACTGGTCGACAAAAACACTAGACGTGTTCAGTGAACACGCCGACCGAAAAACTTGAAGCGCAGAAGATAATATTCTGTCTTCTAATATGTGATAAATCTGTAGGTACAGGATGGAATTTGTACATTCAATTTTAAAGAGAAACAAAAACGATGGATGTAGTTAGAGCAGTGTATTAAAAAAATGCATCTACTAGAATTATTGTCTGTCCGTCTGTGTCGTAACGTGTTACTTGAAAACTATTTAACGGATTTAAAGTAAATTCAGCTCAGTGCTTACCTCCCGGACATAAAATACTTTTTATCTCGATTTATAAGACAAAAGGTATGGCGTCAAGTTTCAAATTCCAATTTCGACAGTTATTATATGAATTTGCGAAGGAGGATAATTTATAGACTATTAAAAAATATTATAGGTTTTGATACTTACTAGTCCATAATTTTCATCTGTGGGTTTAATTGACTCAACTAGGCTGGGTATAACACAGACACTGTAGCCAACAGTAAATCCATCTAACAGCATTGCCATAGATATTGCAAAGGCGACTAACAGCTGAAAACAAATAAATAAATAGGTTAAGCTAAGCACAAACAAGATATACGTGGAGGTGATAGACATTTATTGTATTAATCATTTGACCGTGTAACAATTAGTAAAAGCGTTTAATCGAAAATATTGTTTAAAAGCGCTAATAATGCTCAACCCATATCGTCCAGATAAATCTATGATAATAATAATTTAAACATGCAGTGTCTGTGCATTAAAGCTATTTAAAAAAAACTAATGAAATTGACTGTATAGTTTCTCGGGATTCACGTAAAACTAATGGACCAATTTCGTTGTGATTTCAACTGATCGACAGCTAATTCTTGGGAATAAACTGTGCGATACTGTTCATCCTGGAATTTCCGTGGAAATTATTCTGAGAATGATTTAAAACGGCCATATTAAAAAAAAAGAATGCCAATGTTACTTTCACTGATCGATAACAAATTTTATGTAATAAAATGTGTGATATTTGTAATTTTATTTGAGAAGTTAACAGCTGTAGTCTTACAAACTAATGTTTTACAGACTAACGTTACAGAGATAGCTAAAGAACAGGTATTCATAAACCGCCATAGCTGACAGGGAAATAAAAAAAAGTATAAAATATAATAATTTTAGAAAAAAAACACAATAATATGTCATTTTATGTGACCAGGAAACTAAATATTATTAAAATAGGCTTTGATTAAATTCGCATTGACTCTTGCTAGACTATCCACAAACAAGTCAATGTCCAATATAATCCGACTGGCAGAATTTGTTACAAAAAATGAGTGGCGTCTGAAGGCTCTACGTGTCAAGGGCAAATGAATTAGTTTTCTAGGACGTACTGGACTAGGCGAACATACAAGTGTAGTTTCTAATTAAGACTAACACAGTCAATTTTGGACTGAGCAATTTTCACTAAGAAACGTATATCGGCGGTATTTTGAATTTAAAATTGATAAATCTAGTGTTTTTTTTTAAATTAGCTCTAATCTATCAAAATGAACTTGAAACATGATTTCCAAATTTGGCTTGTATACTTGAGGTGACCACGGACAAAGGCACAATATAGGACTTTATAGGTTTTCATCTTGTTGAAAGAGCATTTTGAATTAGAAAACTTAATACAGATGAAGCCTTTTTGGCAATGAGATCTATATGAAGCTTATATGAAAGTTTATTAGGCACTAAACTTTCATATAAGCTTACAAACCTAGGTTCCGTATGACGTTGACTCTTGCTAGTGGTAGGTTATGAATATTATAGCAATAATTGAGAAAATTATTTTTACGACTTAACGTTATTACCCAACATTTGGATATGATTAGGACTAAATGATTATGTTTACAATAGTCAAATATATGCAAAATATCTTCCTGAAGGAGTGATGCATCAACTAGATTTGTAATAGATTTATGAACTTTCATATCGTCTGCAAATAGTTGGTATTTCGAATGATGAATGCAGATGTTGATGTCGTTGATAAATATTACAAATAGAAGGGGACCTAAAAGTAATCCTTGGGGCACTCCTGAGGGGATTTCAACCCAGGAGGATGAGAATCCAGAGAGAACTACTGATCGAGATCTATTTACTACATAAGAAGAAAACCAGCGATATAAAATCACCTCTTATACCTAAGGCAAGATGTTTCATTAGCAATAAGTTGTGGTCAGTTCTGTCGAAAGCTTTACTAAAGTCAGTATAAATTGCGTCACATTGAAAACAATTGTCCATATTATTGGACACATAGTCGTTGGATTAAATAGCGTTTCAGTGATGATTCGTGATGTGACAGAGCATGTATGCCAGGATAGAAGAGTATGAAATGACTGACCTGATCCTAAATGACTGGGAGTAGGTGAAATAAAATAGACAGAAATCGCCTTCTCTTGCGAGAATGTGTACATACATAACTTCACGCCAGGTCCCTTGCGGGGTAAGCACGAACAACAGAGCGCCATACAGGCTTATATTTACACACCTCATAACGTCGCTAAATTGAAGAGAGTCGAGGCGTTAGCGAGAATGTGTGCCGTTAAATATTATAAGACATATAAAATCTCACCTCTGGCCATAGAATTGTCGTTTGTCGAGGAGTGTAGGGCTCGGCGTTCTCGTTAAGAGGCAACGTCTCTAAAGGAATTCGAGAACCCGAATTATCTACATCTACATTTCTATTCTTCATCTCCATTTTGATTTTAAATTTGTTCCTTTAGAAGTGACTTGAGCTTTTTTGTTTGAATTTTCAATGGTTGGTTATAATTGTTTCTCGGGCTGGTTGAGTATTTAGAACCACATGACGTCCCAGAGAACGCCTCCCGGCAATCTGTCCAGTGGCTTTCTTCGTCTTGCTTTTTATATATGTAGTGTATTTATTTTTGGTCTTGCTGATGATGACATTGCTTTCTCCCGATGCTACAATTCTGAAATCACGAATTTTTACCCTATAGAAAAAGTTATAACATATTTTTATGGTACAGATAATATATTTTTCTTTTTTTAACAACTCTACGGACTCGAGTTCCGTACCCTTTTTACAACTTAATTTTAAGAATTTAACACGCTTGTTAGCTATTTTGGTTCTTGTGTGTGACATTAATTTAGTGATTTTGTGTTGAGGTATCTTACGAATAACTTATTATATTAATTTGTTATAATTTTAATACTAAACTTATTGATAATATTTTAACCACCTAATGTTTAAAAGTTAAAAGCGATCGATCCCAAACTTACTGGGCACTGAACAGAAAAAACGTTCACATTCAGGTTTACATATCTAATACTAATATGTAAAGCTGAAGAGGTATATATATATATATATATATATATATATATATATATAAGCTTAGACTAATAGGAGCGGAGCACCAATGAAGAATGTTTCGAAATCGGGGGGGTTTTATGGCTTACTTTTTTTTAACTGTTCCAAGCGGACGAACTTGCGGACAGAAGCTAGTATAAAATAAATATTCAATCTAATTAATATAATCGCAACTTAAAAGAACTGTTATAAATTTTTGGACATGATACTTATTAATTCTGCACCACATCCGATGACTTAATAAAACAAGTGGCCTTGTGCTACTGGGCAACTCGGTAACGCATATCGATCTCCAAGTCCCGAATATAAAAAAAACCCACTGCTTTGTTGGTTCTATTATTCGATTTTATCCTGGTTAATTTGATATCGGCTCAATCGCCTCGACTCTCTTTAATTTAGCAAGGTTTGAAGTTTTAATGGCGAAAGCTAGCTAATTCGCGCCAATCATTTAATCGGATTACTTAGAAAGTAATCATGGTACAACCATGGGACGAAAATAACCTCGTTTTAATCGTATGTGACTTCCATACGATCCCAAGCTCAGTGGGTACTAAACTAAAAAATCATTCATTTTAGCTTACATATGTTATATATTCAATTTAATTTAGTCCTAACTTAAATGAATTTGCACATGTTACTTATTAATTCTCTGTCAAAAGCCGATGACGTAATAAACAAGTGGCCTTGTGCGACTGGGCCTCACACGCAGTGTTTTCTGTTGTAAACAAATTGTAGGAATGATTGTTATATATATTAGAGTCTTTGAGATTTATTAAAACCGGGGCACAGAGTAAATTTTATGAATAAAGAGGGGGCTTAAAGCAACCGATTTCACAGGTTTGTGTCATAAACATAAATAATAAAAAATGGAAGATTTTTATTATGTTTTACACTTACCGGTATAATGGCAGACGAGTGTTAATTACACGCACGCCGTGACTTAACTGCCTATAGACAATACTATGCTCGTGGTCCGCCATAAACTACGATAGGCTACTGCGTATCATCAGTCTGCTCGCGATTGACGACATGGCGCCGCCCGCAGCCGACGTCGACTGAATGTTGCCTGGGTTCACAGAGTTCATTACTTCAATAGGAAATTTGAATTTGCTCGGCCTTGAAAAACTTAGAAGATAGCACATTTAACGACAATGTTTTTCCGAATAATGTGAAAATGTACACAAAATAATCTTAAATGACTCGGAAAACTTGTGAAATGTCATGCCATCATGTAAATAAGTTTGATCTTATTTTTGTCTAAAATTTCTTAACTATTTACGGGGTCGATTAAAAATTGTATTTGCTTTCAAATTGTCTCCTTTAGACTAGCTCGGGTGCAGATTTTAGGCACTTTATTTTTCATAATAACTGTATAACTTACTATAATTATTTAAATTAAATACAATGATCTTAGTTAAGATTCCAATTATAGATAATAGAAGTCGTGGTAGCGTAATGGTTAGCGCACGCGCCCCTAAATCAAAGGGCGTGGGTTCGATCCTGACCGGAACGCATGCATCTCGTTTTCTGATCTAATGTGCATATTGTTACAATTACCACGTGCTAAGAACGGTGAAGGAAAACATCGTGATGCAACCTGCACATCGAAATAACCGATGTGTCAAACCTGCCAAGCCGCCTTGGACAAGCGTGGCGGGTATACTGTCCGTTGCTCTATAATGGGAGGCCCGAGCCCAGCAGTGGGACATTTATGGGCTGACATTATAAGATTCCAATTATTTTTACGTCTATCGTTTCCAACAAAGATTAAACTGTATCACAAAACTTTTATCTGAAGTGTAGTTGTTTGAATAATTTAACTTTAATCAGTTTCTTGTGTCTTAAGGTCAGGGCGTTTATGATATTAGATTTACTGTAGTATCAATCAATGAGTATTTATTTTACTTATTTAAGTAACCATCAGAAGACAGTCTACAAGCTTTCGTATGTATGCTTTCTACTGGAGAATTGTATTTTGCGATTTTAATTTTACTGTCGTAATTGACTATAGGTTACGTTGTTACATTTTCTTTTTCACTGTAATAGGGTTTCTGAAGATGACCCTTGAAAAAGACGTAGATACAATTCCTTTAAGTGGGAATTAATTCAGGGTGGTACTTTTGTGACTTCACTGACTGCCTGCAGTAGAGACAATTATAATCATGTTTTAGTTTATTAGGAACTGTTTATACTTTCGTTTCGCATTTGCCCATCTGGATGGCTACCACCCCTGGTGTAGATTATGCAGCCATAAAAAGTTGTTGAGTTGTTTTGTTGTCTTGAGTTGTTTCCCGGCATGAGAGAACAGGTTCCAGTGTGCCTTAATTTGGGAATATTCATAGGCTATGGTAACTGCTTTCCAACACGTGGGCCTACTGCCTGTCTGCTGAACACATGCAATAAAAAATCCATACTTTAGTGTAGTAGGAACTGATGTCAATTTGTGACTTAACTGCCTATCTGAAGTAGAGATTATTATACCTACATTTTAATGAATTGTTTCTTTGTTTACTCTTGATTAAAGTGACTTGTACTCATTTTGATATAAAACGATTTGTGCAAATTTTGTTAGGTGTTTTGTTATACCCATTACATTTATGCTCTGTACGACGTAGAATAAACATAATTTGTTAATCTCTCTGAGATACCGCTGTTATAGTCATTAAGTCATACATATTTGATATTTTACATACTTATAACTAAATAACAAATTATTATTAATAATACATTTCAAAAATTTATATTAATTTTCAAGAAAATTTTTATGGTATTCGGTAGCTTAAAACCGACAACACCGCCACGTCAATTCATACATGGATACCTGTTTGCGATCTTTTGCGTTAAAACAAACAGCCGCCCAAACTTATATCCGTTATTAGATATAATTGATTCAATTAAATTAATATTAAAACACACAGCTGGATAATATAGTATTTATTATCTACGGCTGGGCACATGGACATAAACACGTAGGAGGTCTAACGCGTATATCATCCATTCTTTTATTTGACCGAACAGCAATTATTAGCGTACATTCCTTTCGGACTGTTATTTTAATTAATAGTAAATATGTACATACATGTCTATAATAATAATAATTATGTAACATACAAATAAAACCTTAAAATAAATAAACTAAACTATACTATAAATGAAGCAATACTTACAAAATAGAGTCTATAATAATCTTAATTAATTAACAGATATTTGTAAGACAGTTAAATTATACTAGTAGCATAAAAAATCCGTCTTCAAAATTATTGAACTCATATTTTATTCAAAACCACTGAATAAATTGTTTGAAGATTAAGTAAATTGTGTCAAGTGGGTATCCATAGACAGTACAATTCGCCACAATGGCATTCAACTTGAATGCCGTTGTGGTGAATGATCCAAGGGATCAAAATCTATACAGCCTCCTCTGATGTATCAACTAAATGTATAGTAGTCGAATTGTAGGTCTTTGATTGACACTAATCAATGGCAATTTTTTATTATTAATAATTATTATTATCATATGGTTTCAGTGCAAATGGCATTGATTTTGCCAACGTTTGCAGATAAAGAAAGAGCTTTTAATGTGCAAAAGAAATGTGTTGCTACCATTTGCGGACTACGACAAACAGATCAAAAGACTTTCATAGGTGTACGCAGTTATACCTCATTATATATTCCTAGCTGTAAAATATCTGTGTATAGTAACAGTATTTTTGTTATGGGTATAAAAATATAAAACAAACTTCCTGTCTTTCTTAAAAACACTAATACTATGACTATATACAAATTAAAAACGTTTTTCATATAACTTTAATCGATTATCAAACATAAATAATATAAAATAAATAAATAAAATATATAAAAAAATTGCTAACTAATAAACTAAATTACGAATAAATTAATACAAAGTACCTAACTAATCGCTGCTAGAGGAAAGCGTCCCCAGAAGGCTGGCTGCATTGCCACGCTGTATGGCAATGCTGATTCGCTGATATTAATTTCTCTGATGTTTTAAAATTAAGAGACACATTTCTATACGTTTTATAATAATCAAGATTTATAATCATTTAGTATTTCTTAAATTACAAACTAAAGTAACTTAAAAAATAAAAGTAAACTAAGTTCTAAATAAGTAATTACAGAGAGAGGAAAGCGTGCCCAGAAAGCAGGCTGCATTACCACGTGTACGGAAATGTTGATTCTCTGAGCGAAATATGAGCAAGCCTTCTAATCACAGGTGCCATCAAAAACTCTCTTGCAAATTTCTTTGAAATTACTCTTTGCCGATTCCAGTCCTATTCTCAATCATCTAAAAGTTCATGAGCGGTTTTGATAGCTCTTTGTAGCGGCTCACAGCTTCAACACTATCGGGATCAATCAATAGCAAACGCACCAATAAATAAGTGACCGTCAGGGGCATATTTATATTTGGCTTTTTTTGCTAACTTTATTATATTAAATAAAATATTATTAAAATTACCACGTAATAAAACTACGTTTTAACGGGTTTCGCCCACTTTGTAGTTCGTTTTAATTTTGTTTATAGTTATTATTTACTCTATGGCAGCGTATATAATTTACCATAGAGTAAATAATAACCATTAACAAAATTAAAACTTATAGTTAAAACGAAAAAGTTGGTGGTATGCTAAATAAAATTTCAACGATATTCATTTACACTCCTGTCTTCCGTGATCACGGTTTCTGAAAAGTGGCCGATAGTTCGGAATTATAGAAATCAAATAAATTACCGCGCTTTAAACCGTTGAAACGTAGTTTTATTATCTATACTAGTCGTTAAAGCTTAAGAAAATATTAAAATGAACACGCCTTAGGTTTATTTATTCACATAAAAAAGTAGCTATTACGTAACATTTGAGGATATAATCAAAGGCATTCTGCTTTCTAATCACAGCTGTTATTAAGAATCTTCACTCTCTGCGTTAAATTAATTTCAATTTCTTCCAAACTTTTGCCGCGTGTTTCTGGCACGCACAATCTTACGAATAATATTGCAACCACATGTATGACAGCAAATGAAAAGAAAATACTATATAAAGCAGGAGATGCTAATATTTTATGTGACGAGGTTGCCATATAATAGGTGCATAGCCAAGTGATTCCGGTAACAAGGGAAGCAACAGTCCCTCGAATTTTTAGCGGCAAGATTTCACCTAACATAAGCCACGGTATAGACTCAAATCCTAACATCGATCCAAAAACGTGTAATGTAAGGCTCAGTTGTGCCAACGATCCGACAGAAATTTTGTCGTTTGACTGTTGGATATAAGCGAAAACACCTAGTATTAGGAATGAAACAATGATGGAGCCAGATGATATATACAACAACATTTTACGACCAATTATGTCAACAAGAATAATTGCAATGATAACTGAAAAAGCAACTAAAATCTCTATTTTAATAGTTAATGTTTCGATATAAATGTTATCTGCCATTATATAATGTATGCAATAGAACATAACTATGTTAGATCCGGTTAGTTGTTGGAAAATCATTAGCCCGAATGATATAAGGATAGCTGGAGTATTTTCCATGTAAAACATCTGTTTGAGAGCAATCCCTTTCGTTTTATTTGCTTCTATTTGGAACTGTGTAAGATCTTGCATTTCATTTTCGATATTATAATTTTTTCCTCTCAACCACTGAAGAGCTTTGCGAGCATTGTGATCCTGACCTTTAGCAATATACCATCTAGGAGACTCTGGAGTGACAAAAAATAGTAAAAAGATTGGTACTGATAGTGCAGCTGCAATGTAAGCCATTGTGGAAATATCTAAATAAGGACAAGCCAAATGCATCAGAAATATACCGCCATTTCTGAACGCTATTGGTAGGAGTCCCAGGGCTCCTCGTAGTTTTGGTTGACCAGTTTCTACAATGTAAATCGAAAAAGCTGTATGTATAACTCCAACACAAATTCCGGATAAAACCCGTCCGGCAATCACCAAATGCAGGTTTGATGTAATCGCAACTAGTATCCAACTGATGAAAAATGGCACTCCAGTACCAATTAAGGTGTATCGGCTTCCAATATAAGTGATAAGGGGGCCTCCTAACAAGCCTCCAATAGATGCTGCTAAAGGCACTGAAGTAGCAACCCAAGATATCTGGAAAAAAATGTTTAAAATTTACTAATGACTTCAAATTATTGATATATATATATACTATACGTGATTTGTGAACACGCCCACCGAAAATTTTGCAGCGCAGGAATAAAATTCTGTCTTCTAATATGTGATAAAACTGTATAGGATCGACTTTGTACATTCAATTTTAAAGAGAAACAAAAATAGTGGATATAGTTAGATCAGCGCATTCAGAAAATGCATATATTGAAATTTTTGGTCTGTCCGTCTGTGTCTCAACGTGTCAAGTGAAAACTGTTGAACGGATTGAAAGCAAACTCAGTGCTTACCTCCTGGAGATAAAAAATTGCGAAAGAGGATGATTAATAATCCGTTAACTTTAACAAAAAATGATAGGTTTTGATACTCACTTCATAATCCATATTCATATCTGCGGTTCTCATTGACATAAGTAGCCTGGGTAAAGCACAGGCACTGAAGCCAATAGTAAATCCAACGAACAGCATCGCCATAGATATCGTAGAGGCGACTAACAGCTGAAAACAAATAAATAAACAGGTTAATTGCTGTCTAAGCATAAACAAAGTATCCGTAGAGGTGGTAGACATTTATTATATTAATTATTTGACCGTGAAACTTCATTAGTACAGAACGCATTTAATCGAAAGTATTTTGCAAAAACGCTAAAGATGTTCAACCCATATCGTTCAGATAAATCTATATTTTAAAATTTCAAACTTGCCTTTGCATTAAAGCTATTTAAATAACAACGGGAATTGACTATATAAAAGATGGAGAACACGAAGAAGAAGCCTTCTTTTTTAGATTTCTTGTCTGTCTCTTTGTTCGGGATTTACGTAAAACTACTGGACCAATTTCGATGCGATTTCAGCTGATCGACAGCTAATTCTTAGGATCAGCAGTTAAGGCTAACGTAGGGTCGGACGCCCTCCAGCCTGATGGACCGACGACCTGTGCAAGGTCGCGGAAATCAGAGGACAGGGATGAGTGGTGCCGACTTAGGGAGGCCTATTGCGGGGGCCTACGTCTTTCGGTAGAAGTTGAACCACTTGATAATAATTTATTTCAATGTACACACAAAGCAAGTTACAGCTGACATAATCTATAAGATTGTATAATTATTATAATCTGAAATTCTATATATACCATAACATAGACCTATAATTTCAACTCCAAACGGCACAAATACGCAACTTCCTAATATTCCATATTTGTGCCGTTTGAAATTTTTAGTTGTTGAAGCAGCAATGCCAGCCCCTGACTTAGTTAGTGGAAGATATTATGCCCCCAGAGTGTCAACGCATTGTGATAACGTGCATTAGGATGATATCGAAAGTTCTATATCATTCAATGCATGCTATTTATAGCGAATACTATTTATATTATCCAGTATTTTGTAATACACTTAGGGCTGGGTTTTCCATCCCCATGTCTCAATTTCAAGGAAGTATAAAACACCTGGTTCCCGTTGAAACCTGTAAATATTCTTTTTATCATATGTGTACAGTACGAGTAAATTTTAAATGCATTCTTATTACTCGACATTGCGCAGACCGCAGTTACACGGTTCACAGACAGAGCTGAGAGAGAAAGTGTTGCGCTCCTCATCGGGTACTATCTGGACTCGCATACCCTCTCTTTCGCAATACACACCGTAAGGTGACATTCCACTAAACCTGCGCAAAAACACGGGACTATATAACTTCCCTCGAAGTGTATTTAAATTTTCCGCGTACTGCGCATAAAATCAAAATGGCGTTCAAATAGCGTTTCAGTGATGATTTGTGATGTGACAGAGCATGTATGCCAGCATAGAGGAATACAAAATGACCGACCTGATACTAAATGCTTGGGAGAAGGTTAAACAAAATAGAGAGAAATTGTTTAAGCAGTCTTAATATGTCGCCTTTTCTTCTTTCTTGCGAGAATGTGTGCCCCTAAATATTATATGCATAAAATCTCACCTCTGGCCATAGGATTGTCCGTTGTGGAGGAGTGTAAGGCTCGGCGTTCTCGTTAAGAGGGAATGTCTCTAAAGGAATTGGAGAACCCGAATTATCTACATAAACATTTCTATTCTTAATCTCCATTTTGATTTTAGATTCGTTCCTTTAGATGTGACAATAGAGCTTTTCTGTTTAAACTTCTCAATGGTTATGTTTTTCGGGTTGGTCCCGTCGATCTGTCCTATGGCTTTTTTGTCTTGTTTCTTATATATAGTCTATTATTTTTAGTCTTGCCGATGACGGCATTGGTTTCTCCCAATGCTACAATTCTGAAATCACGAATTTTAACTCTATAGAAAAAGTGATATATTAGTTAAATATATTTTTATTATATAGATAATATTTTACCCATTTAAATTTGTCACGATATCCTACCAACCCTTCCACCCAATCATCCCATTCCATCCACTTAACCAACCATCCATCTACATAACTATCCACCCACCCAAAGTACCCCACCCAAACACATATATCCATGTAATATACACTTATTTACCTTAGTGAGCATATAAGTAACATAAAAATAGTAGTTGACTAGGGCGTGACTTGTCCCCGGGCAAAAGAAGGAAAAAATACCACCTAATGTTTAAAAGTTAATAGCACTGAACTGAAAATCGTTTGTTTACATTGATGCTTACATATTATTATATAATATTCAATCTAATTTAGTCGGAACTTAAAACCATTGTTAAACATGTTTGTATATGCTACTTATTAATTCTGTATTAATAGCTGCTGACGTAATGAACAAGTGGCCTTGTGCGACTGGGCCTCACACGCGGTTATTTCTAATGTAAACAAATCTTAAGAATGGTAGTTTTATATATTGGAGTGTGAGATTTTTTAACATGACAAAATATAATATCAAAATAAAATAGAACTTTGGTATTATGTTTTACACTTACCGGTATACACACACGAGTGTTAATTTCACGGACGCCGCGACTTATTTGCCTATAGACTACGTTGCTCGCGGTCCCCCACAAACTATTATAGGACACTACGTTTCAGTCTACGCAATTAACGACATGGCGCCGCCCGCAGCCGGCGACGTTGAACGAATGTTGCCTGGGTTCACAGAGTATATTAATTTAATAGGAAATTTGAATTCGCTCGGCCTTGAAAGACTTATAAGCCAACACATGACAAGAAACGAAAATATTTTTTTGAATAATGTGACCGTGTACACAAAATAATTTTTAATTAATCGGAAAACTTGTGGAATCTCTTATTCTTAGATAAAGGGTTAGAAGGCTACTATGATTTGTTTTCTTGCATGTTGAAGTGTTAATTAAACTTGCAACTCATAATGATCCATTTCAAACAATATCATATTTAATGAACGTTTAAGGGAATTACTTATTTATTTTTACATTATTATTTACTGTGGTTATAAAATATAAAGAAATGATATCTATTTTTATTTGAACATCGAATTATTTGGCATTTATCGACAAGAATGTTACACAAATTGTCCCTTATAGACTACCTCTGGTGTAAGTTTCAGGAACTTTATTTTTCATAAGAACTTTAAAGCTCAAATATAATTAATAACATTAATATTGTCACATGCCGACAAAAAGTGAATGCACACCTGCCTACCATAAAGCGCAATTCATTACCTTCCCGCATTTGGACTTATTTTATTTTCTTTGTGTTTGTAAAATTGCTAATTAGAAAAACAGTCCATTGAATGAATGAATGAAAACTCTTTATTGTTCATCATTAAACCTAGACAAATATACTTAAATACAATTCCATTAGAACAATGGGGGCCTTATCGCTTATAGCGATCTCTTCCAGGCAACCCGGTGTCTAAGGAGACATTACATTTTAATAATAATATTTGGTGGTTTAACTCAATTAAACTAATTCACTTGTAATAAAAAAATAAAATAAAAAACACAATAATAAACTAATGTAAATCCGCAGGGGGGCTTTGTGGCCAAGCCTTAGGTGAGTAGCGACATCTCGTACCTGACTCCGGGGGCCAAGGCAAAGCCCCCACCTCCGTGCTTGCCTTAACCAGCCGGCACGGAGTGGAGATCCCTAGAGCTAAGACTCAAGGTTCAGGGATGGAAGTGATAATGGCATCACGTCAGAAGTAGCTCCGGTGAACCTGCAGCCCACCTCACTACACCCCTTAGCCTCTCACACCAATGTTGCCCCTGCCTTCTATGGCATTTTTAGGGGCCCATGCAGGGAGTGGCGAGTTACCGTCTGCCCATTTTTCCATGTCCCCCAAACATTGCGACGAGAAGACGCCATAATCCCCATATTACCAGACCCCTTGTACAACTAGCAGTTCACCCCAATAGCCCGGTACTTTTTGTCCTCATTTCCCACAATAGTTCTACACTGGCCGGGGCTTGTCCTTGGGTGCATCACTATATGTTGTAGACAGGGATAATCTGTCATGCCACATTTACATTACATTGTTCACGGGGCCTCTACGTGTTGGCCTTCCCATGGTCCCACGCAAGCCTTCCAAATCTCCGGGCCAGCCATTTTTATGGCGCGTGGTCTTAAAAGACATGCAAACAACGAATATATATAATTAAATAAATTATAATAATATAAATTACATATACTTACATGCGAAACAATAATAGAATACCATATACTGAAACAAATTTTATTGCATAGACAAATAATGGTCAGTGATTGAATGTACAAATGTCCATTGGGTATTGTCTTCTTTTATGGCAGTCATTAGGCAGGTGTGTCAAACTGATTCTAACAGATCCGATCTATGCGGACTGGCAGCCATATCGCATCGTCGCAGCAATGGCCCAACGGAGAGATCAGCAGTCAAGCGAGGATAACGATACGAACAAGAACTACATCCGATAAGCTATATAGTGATAGACTTTGCACGTGTTATTGAATTGTACAGTTTGTACCGATTACGTCCAGTTATATTTGTACCTGTGTTATACGCTAATAAATTCTATAGTAATTCCCACGGCATTTTAATTCGAGTCCCACACTCGTAACAATATTAAATACAATGATCTTAGTTAAGATTGAAAAACATTGAAATTATTTTTGTAGTATTGTAGGTACTTAGGTTGGTTATTGCATAACCACAATTTATTTTTACGTTTATTATACTCAACAATCAACAACTTCTAGTTTTTTTGAATACTTTAATTAGTTTCTTGTACGCTCAGGTCAGGTCATTTATGATAATTATTAGATCTACAGTAGTATTAATCAATGAGTATTTATTTTACTTATTTAAGTCTACAAGATTTCGTATGTATGCTTTCTACTGGAAAATTGTATTTATGAATAATTTGACGACAAGTTATATTCTTACATTTTCTTGGTCACTGAACTAGTGTTTCTGAAGATGACCCTGGACACCTATGTTATGTATAGATCCAAGAGTCAGTTGATTAGATTAAACAAATATAATACAATGAATATAAGAGTTCCAACAAGTTTTATTATATCTATACATGTAATCAAATTGTAGACGTCGAATTTCTGTACAATGAAAAAAAATGCTAAAACCCGAGTCAGATTGCGAATCAAAGTTCAAGCGAAAAGCAATTCTCTAGATTACCACAGCATTGGCCGTGGTACGGTGAGACTTTGGTTCGCGTGAATATTTTGTGGCGTATCGAGTTGTACGATGGGATCCCGAAAAAAAACACGCTTGCGGTTGATAAATATATATGAACAGTGCTTATTTGACTTAGAATATAAGACTTATGGGTATATCATCAGCTGAAATAACTTTTCTCCCTAACGAGAATTAGATACAGTCAAACCTGGATAAGCGAGAGTTCAAGGGATCACAATCTCATTCTCGTTTATAGAGGTTTCTCACTAACCCGAGTTTCTCGCTAATGTAAGGTACATGAGTAGCGTTTCTCTCTTATAGAGGTGGTACGCAGCAATAACAAGTCACAGCAAGTACGAATGTAGTAAATATGTAATATGATAAAACATATAAGTACCTACTTTATAAGGGTAGGTATCAAGATGCTTACAAAAACAATGGTAGGAAGTTCCACGAAAGTTAAAAATGAGTCATAAAATAGCAGATGTTAAATTTGTAATTTGTTTTGTCATTTGTTACTGTATGTATGTATTTTTATTGTAGCAATAGTTCCTCCTAAATAATATAAATAAATAAAGCTCGACTGTTGCTTATAGAGGTATAGATAAGTAGCAATCTCACTTACGGAGGTCCATGAGGGAGAAACGACTCTCTCTTACAGAGGTTTCTGTTTCTCGCTAATAGAGGTTTTGGGAGCTTAAAATGACGGGTCCTGGCTATTACTCTCACTTATAGAGTTTTCTCACTTATCCAGTTCTCACTTACCCAGGTTTGACTGTACATACAAAAAATGCGTGCAAATGTATATACAGTGCGTGCTGGCTGTAATTGGGTTAACGTAATATAAATCGCGCGACTAAGATTCCCAGTGCGGTCTAGCCTTTAGCGTTCCATAGCCTAATGACTAAAACAATGGGTTGTAATTAAATGTAAGTAACTCTTCAATGACCGTTACACGTAGATACACATTTGGCTGGTTTCCTTAAATACAATACATCTGTTATATTTCTAAATACAAGAGATTTAAAACATAATCAGGATTACCGTCACACATTAGAAAGAAAGAAAAGATTACGTTTTAAATTAAGTATTTATATCATAAATTGGCATCTGTGTTCCTATTCGCGCCATTCCTGGTATTAATACTCTTTACTCGTCGAGTTAAATTAATTTCAATTTCTTCCAAGCTTTTACCGCGTGTTTCTGGCACGCAGAATATTACGAAGAATATTGCAATCAGGTGTATGAGGGCGAAGAAAAACATAGAGCCGTATGGAGCATCCGATCTTATCATACTAATGAATGAAGCTTCCATATACATGATGCATAGCCAAGTGATTCCGGTGATAAGCGAAACAACAGTACCTCGAATTTTCAACGGCAACATTTCACCTAACATAATCCACGGTATAGATTCATAACCTACTGACGATCCAAAAATGTATAATATAAGGCACAGTTGGGATAACGATCCAAAAGAGACATTATCGTTTGACTCTTGAATATAAACCAGAACACCTAATATTGATGTTGAAAGAATTACAGAGGCAGATGAGATATACAACAATCTTTTCCGACCAATCAGGTCAATAAGAATAATCGCAATGATAACTGACAAAACACTTGCAATCCCTGTTCTAATATAAAATAATTCTGTATTGATTTTAGTGTTCGGCGTCGAGGACAACATCTGGGTGTAATAGAATATAACGTTAGCTCCAGTTAATTGTTGGAAAATCATTAACCCGAATGATATAAGGATAGCTGGAGAATTTTCCATGTAAAATATCTGTTTTAGAGCAATCCCCTTCGTTTTATCTGCTTCTATCTGGAACTGTGTAAGATCTTGCATCTCATTTTCGATATTGTAATTTTTTCCTCTTAACCACTGAAGAGCTTTACGAGCATCGTGAATACGACCTTTAGCAATATACCACCTCGGGGTCTCTGGCGGCATAATCATTAGTAAAAATATTGGTACTGATAGTGCAGCTACAATGTAAGCCATTGTGGAAATACCTACATATGCACCAGCTAAATGCGCCAATAGTGTACCACCATGTCCAAATGCAAAAGGTAGGAGTCCCAGGGCTCCTCGTAATTTTGGTTGGACAGTTTCTACAATGTAAACCGGAAAAGCAGAATATATGAGTCCAACACAAATTCCGGATAAAACTCGTCCAGCAATCATTAAATGCAGATTTGATGCATTCGCAACTATTATCCAGCTGATGAAAAATGGCACACCAACACCGATTAAGCTGCGCTTTCTTCCAACGTATGCGATAAGGGGACCTCCTAAGAAGCCTCCAACGGAGGCTGCCACGAACAATGAGTTGCCAACCCAAAAGACCTGTAAAAAGGACACATAATTCATTAATCATTACAAAATCTATATATCACTGATTAACAAAGCCACTAGACCGTTGGTATACCTTCCTTAAGTTTTTTAAACATAGATTTGACACTTACTTCACGAGCTAGACGAGGTCTATCTTGGTGTGGATTTAACTTAAGTACGATGGTTGCAGCCTGGTAACCGTAGCCTAAAGTGAATCCACTCAACAGCATCACCATTGATATAGCAGAGACGGCTAACAGCTGAAACGAAATGAAAATGTATTAATACAAAACAGAGTTCAATTAGATGATCTGGTGATTATATTATTATATATGTATCTGTTTAACCAATTTCGGCACGTGAATATTTGTCACCTACAGCTCTCGCTTAACATTTAAATTAATCATTCTTTATTAAATATTATTACAATTTCTACATAAATAACAGTATTAATATCCTCTGAATTTATTATTTTTATTATATGTTTACTAAAAACAGTCTTTGGCACTATTACCTTGAATATTTCAAGACGCGGCTTCGTGTATTATGAGAGTTTTGAGACAGGTTTTAGAATATAAAAATAAAGGTTTTGACAATAACTTCTGGGCTTTTGTTCCGAGGTGAAACGGGTTACATAGTAAAAAAAATGCCGGTTTAAAATAAAGAGTATTAAATTTAAAAATATTAACCTAGATTGTAACTTAAAACTGTAACCTAAAATTATAAATTAAACTAAATACGTACTTAAAAATAATCATAGTAATAAATTGTAAATTAAAGTAAAGTATGTAACAAATCGCTGCCAGAGGGAAGCGTGCCCAAAAGGCTACTTGCATTGCCACGCTGTATGGCGATGCTGATTTGTTGTTCTGATCACGGGTGGTATCAAAAAGTTTCTTGCAAATCTCTTTGAAGACTCTTTGCCGATGGACCCCACGGACCTAAAGTTTCAACTCCAAACAGCACAAATATGCACCCCTATCTAGGGTTCCATATTTATGCCGTTTGAGATCTTCAGCTGTTGAAGCAGCAATGCCAGGCCCTGACTTAGTCACTGGAAGATATGATGCCGCCAGTGTCAACGCATTTAAAAATGTATCATTGTGATAACGTGCGTTAGGATGACATCGAAGTTTCCATATCATTCAATGCATGCTATTTATAGCAAATACTATTTATAATAACGGCGAGACAACAGACAAAAAGCGTTTTTTGGTCGATGTATCAGCCGTTGTTACAGTAACATACTTTATTGCGATGAAAAAAATGACAATCTTGATCATATTTCTGTAGTAACCCCTGTACTCAAACCCTGTATTCAAAACGCATTTTCAATACATTTTCTCGATAGAAAATAATTGCAAAGTAACCTCTAAACGTGTTCTTTACTCTTGTATATAGTTATTACTGTTAATCGTACATCACTAAAATAAATAACAGTAACATATCATGTTATAAGAAATGTAATCATTATAGTTCTTTCATTCGGTTGCTTAGCGAATTTGGTAGTAATTGATTATTTTGTTATAAATTACTTCAAAAATCACGCTTGCCGGTCCCAATGTATGGAATTTATCAGATCGCCTTAGAGCTTCGTCTAGTACGGTCTCGCCGCTTTGCTGCATGACCGCCATTAAAAATAATATTAAATAAATAAAAGAGCAATAATAATGAAAATTTCTGAAAAGACCGAAATGGTAAATCATAGAAAAACCTGTTTTACTTTCTGGGATCCTTATTAATATTTCACTGTCATTATTAAAATTACATATATACCGAATTTCGGAGAATTTGGTGTAATCGGTGTAATAGTTTTTTCGTAAATGCATAACAAACAGAGAGACAAATCTATTTTTATCCCGGAAACTATCCCATTTTTCGGGATAAAAAGCATTCTATGTTCGTTCTGGGCATAGCATATATATATATATATATATATATATATATATATATATATATATATTGAGTTTCAGCCAAACCGGTCCAGTTTTTCCATGAAAACGGAACAGACAGTCAGAGTTACTTTCGCATTTATATTAATATAGGGAAGGGATAATATGGATTCATTGTTGTTCCATAAAACAATGACATCATTTTAATAAAGCTGAACCATCTAAAAAAATGTTGGAAAAATAAAAAGAAACGTGCAGAGTCTGAGCATTCGAACCCTGTACCTGCTCATTACTATTGCGCTTGGTAAACCATTGGTCTATATTCGCTTAGGTAGTAGTCAAAATTTCAGTACCGATTAATCATATAAACGATCTATCTCACTTTTGGATATTTTGTCACGCTCTCGTGCTCTGAGCTCAGAATGCAATAAATTGAATCGTGTTGGTATGAGCGCGTTGCGCCTTAATATACTTGTTATGTTGCAATATTCCGCCACGCTCGCAACCTTTATTAGGCGCTGTCCTATCGAAGTAAATATGCACCGCGAAGGGTCAGTTATGTGAAACAGCGATTTGAATCAGTATTTGGTAATACACTTAGGGATGAGTTTTTCCATGCCCATGTCTCAATTTCAAGAAAATATAAAGCACCTGGTTCTCGTTGAAACGTGTAGATATTCTTTTTACAGACGCAGAACAAACAGTACTCAATGATCTTAGAACAAACAGTACTCAATGATCTTAGAACAAACAGTACTCAATGATCTTTAGTGCACCGATGTGTTGCCACTTCGAAGATGCCTGCAGGCATATCTGGCTCCAGTTGTGAGTTAGACATTAAGCGAGTGTGACGTGTCCGCGACAGGCGTAAAAACGTATTCAAAATGGTGAAATGTCCTGTTAAAAGTTGTGTATCACGGTCCGAAAATGATAGTAAAGCAAGTGGCGTTAGCTTTCACAAATAAATTTATTTAATTTTGATCGCATTATTTAAAATAACATTAGAAAACAAAATAATGTATCGTGCATTGTTTTTCTCATCGGTGTTGCCAGTAAAAGGAATTAAAATTTTAACGATTTTATTTTCAACATTTTTTGGAGCTTAGTTCATAAAAAGTGAATGATGAAAGTGTGCGCCAGTAAATTTTGTGTGCTTAAATAATAAAATTTCGGCAACCACTCTAACATGCTTATTAATTTTTTTATGATACTACATAGTTAATAATTATCATAAAATAGTGTTAGGTTCAGCAGCAGTTAGAATGATCCCTATTTGTTTGTCTAAGTCAAAAGTGGCGGTCATTTTACTCATCAGAGGGAGGCCATCTTCGCAGATTTATATGACTAACTTGACAAGTATCGATAGAAAGTGGAACCTTACGCTATGTCTTACTAGTACGAGTATATCTAGATACGTAGCGATTCTCCAAAGAAGACGATTTTAGGCCCTCAACGTTAATTGAACTTTTGCACATGTTTTATTAAAATATATTGTTATAGTAAGCTATTAAGCAAGCCGTGAAAACCAAATCAAACCCAGTTTACCAAAATATTTTTTCAAAAAATTATGTACTAAGTATATATTGTAAGTTTTATATTCTATAAAAAAGAAGCCAAAAAAACGTTCAATCTGGGGATATTTCTGACTACTGGCAACTCTGTCCGTACCCATACCATACCCTCTCTTTCGCACTACACACCGTAAGATGACAATCGACTGGACCTGCACAAAAACACGGGACTATATAACTTCACTCGAAGCGTATTTAAATTTTGCGCGTACTGCTCATAAAATCAAAATGTCGTTGGAACAAATAGCGTTTCAGTGATGATTTGTCAAGTGACAAAGCATGTATGCAGGCATAGAGGAGTACGAAATGACCGACCTGATCCTAATTGACTGGGAGAAGGTGAAACAAAATAGACAGAAATCGTTTGAGCAGTCTTAACATTTCGCCTTTTCTTGCGAGAATGTGTGCCCCTAAATATTATATGCAAAAAATCTCACCTCTGGACATAGAATGGTCCGTTGTGGAGGAGTGTAAGGCTCGGCGTTCTCGTTAAGAGGGCACGTCTCTAAAGGAATTGGAGAACCCGAATTATCTACATCTACATTTCTATTTTTCATCTCCATTTTGATTTTAGATTCGTTCCTTTAGAAGTAGAGCTTTTTTGTTTGAACTTCGCAATGGTTATGTTTTTCGGCACTTTCTTCGTCTTGTTTCTTGTATATAATATATTTGTTTTTGGTTTTGCCGATGATGACGATGCTTTCTCCCGATGCTACAATTCTGAAATCACGAATTTTTACTCTATAGAGAAAGTTATAATTTTTATTATATAGATAATATTTTAACCAACTAATTTTTACAAGTTAAAGCCATCCATTATAACTCACTGCACTGAACTGAAAAATCGTTATATATATATATATATATACACGTAATATTAATATATATATATATATATATATATATATATATATATATATATATATATATATAATATATATATATATATATATATATATAAATCTCCTGTCACGATGTTTGTCCGCGATGGACTCCCTAAACTACTCAACCGATTTTAATCAAATTTGCACACCGTGTGCAATTTGATCCAACTTGAAAGATAGGATAGTTTTTATACTGTTGGAACCGGTAGGTGGCGCTGAGATCGGGTTCTAGAATCCTCTTAACAACGGGGAGCGATTTTGTTTTTGTGTGTTTGAGTGGGTCCCCGGATGGTTTAAATCCACAATTGGAACCGGTAGGTGGCGCTGGGATCGGGTCATATTTTTTCAGAGCAGGACAACAAAACAACCCACAGCCAGGTGGTAGGGCATTTGCTCGACTGGATGGCTACCACCCCTGGTCTAGAGTATGTCGCCATAACAACCTTGTGTTGTGTTCCGGCATTAGTGACCAGGTTCCAGGCTCCCTAAAGAGAGCAGCAGCGCATTCGTAGCACCTTTGGTGTTGCAAATGTCCATAGGCGATGGTTACCGCTGTCCATCAAGTGGGCCGTCTGCCTGTCTGCTGATCTCCTGCAATAAAAAAAAAAAAAAAACAACGTCTGCTGGGGCCGCTAGTATTTATATATATACATATATATATATATATATATATATATATATATATATATATATATATATATATATATATATATATATATATATATATATATATATATGTATATACATATGTACACGGATATAAGCTAGTATAAAATATTCAATCTAAATTAGTCACAACTAAAAAGAGTTGATAAAAATGTTTGGACATGTTACTTATTAATTCTGTACCAAACGCTGATAACGTAATAAACAAGTGGCCTTGTGCGATTGGGCCTCACACGCGGTGTGTATTCTATTGTAAACAAATCTTAAGAATGGTATTTAATAGTTACATATATTGGAGTACATGAGATTTTTAACGAAAAACAGGGGCACGGAGTGCATTTTATGAATAAAGAGGGGGCTTAAAGGAACCGATATCGCAGGTTTGTATCATAAACATGACAAATAATATCAAAATAAAATGGAAGATTTTATTATGTTTTACACTTACCAGCATATCCAGACGATTTTGAATTTCACGGGCGCCGCTAGTAATCTGCCTATAGACAATACCACAGAGTACTTTTATATACTGGAAAGACAATACTCTTTGCTCGCAGTCCGCGACAAACTACTTACTATAGGAATAGGATTAGTCGTATCAGTCTGCACGCGATTGACGACATGCCGCCGCCCGCAGTCGACGTCGACCGAATGTTGCCTGGGTTCAAAGATTACATTAATTTAATAGGAAATTTAAATTTACACGACCCTGAAGATCTTACAAGTAGAGGCTCGGTATGTCAGCACATGAACAACAATATTTTTTCCGAATAATGTGAATAGTGTGACACAAAATAATCTTAAAAGACTTTGAAAACTTGTGAAATATCATACCATCATGTAAATAATTTTATCTTATTTTTGTAAGAAAATTCTGAGGGGTCGATTAAAAATTTTATTTGTTTTCAAATTGTCTCTTATAGACTAGCTCGGGTGTAGGTTTTAGGCATTTTATTTTTCATAAGAACTTTATAGCTTTTTTTAATTAATGAAATTAGAAGATATACAGCAGTATGAATCAAGCTATATATGACAAGCTTTCGTATGTATGCTTTCTACTGGAGAATTCTATTTTGCGATTTTGATTTTAGTGCTGTAATTTGACGATAAGTTATGTTCTAACATTTTCTTGTTCACTGAACTAGTGTTTCTGAAGATGACTCTTGAAATAGACGTAGATAAAATGCCTTTTAGTGGAAATGAATTCAAGGTGAAAGTACTGTACTTTTGTGACTTAACTGACTACCTGCAGTTGAGATTATTAATTAAATCGTAGTTTGTTGTTTGTTTGTTTACTCTTGATTAAAATGGCTTCTGCTCTTTTTGGTATAGAACGATTTGTGTTAATGCTATTAAGGCGTTTTATTATACTCATTGCGTTTATACGCTGTATGACGTAGAACTAACATCATTATTTTTTTGGCCAATGGGTTAATATCTCAGAGATAACGCTGTTACAGTCATTTATTTAGTAAAACATATTTGTTGTTATTTTAGATACAAACAAAGTAGTATTAATATATTTTATAAATTATATTAATTTTAAAGCAAGTTTTTTGTGGTGTTCGGTAGGTTGCAACTTGCACCGCGACATGAAAATTCATAGATAGATTCCTGTTCGCGATCTTTTTACGTGGAAACAAACAGACGCCCAAACACTTTTCCGTTATTAGGTATAATTGATTTAATTCAATTGATATTAAAACACACAGCTGGATAATATAGTATTTATTATCTACGGCTGGACACATGGACATAAACACATATAGTCTGGCTATCGAAAGTTGAACCTGGAATTATTTGCAAACTTTTTACATGGCAACTCTAACACGAATGTCATCAATTTTGTGTGAATGTGTGAATGCAATACAGAGGAAGGTTCTATCGACCATATATTTTTTAACTGTCCGCTTTACCCCACATCCCTATATGATATCTTATCAACTAAAATCCCAAGACCCACTAATATTAAAACTCTCCTTTCCCGTATATGTAGTCGTCTTATATTTAATGCTCTAACCAAATATATTTCCGTTAATAATAAAACTATAATCCTCTATCAAATTTTATGTATGTATATTATAGTATTTAAAAATAAGTGATGTCCTATATATGTATATACTGACATTGTTTCAGATGGTGGCGGTGAAATAATACTGGAACAAGTTTTTATTTGTTTTCCCCCCTTTTTTGTGTTTTCTTATCTATCTGGTCATCGCCATAAACCTTTTCTTTTCCACACCTGACGTTGGCAGTAATGGTAGTTCGACCAAGAACAAGCCTCTTGCCAAAAAAACAAAAAGTGAAGTGTGTGGTTGCGTGTAGATTTGCCTTTGTCGATACTTTGGCGAAGCCCATCTTCCGGGCTTGGGTACCCCATTTTACTAGGGGAGGAAGAGACAGTATACTCTCCACACTTTTCTCAAGACAGATTGGCAGGTCTGACACATTGGTTATATTGACGTGCAGGGTTCATCTCGGTTTTCCATTACCGTCAATATATGACATTTCTAACGATATGTACCTTAGGTCAGAAAGCTCTCTAAGTGGTGCATGCTTTTGGCACTAACCATTAATCTACTAAGGCTTTGTGTGGCAATGAAAATGAAAGATATACGAAAATATAGAAGCATAGAGACAGTAACTCTTTGTTCTTGTATGTACTAATTTAGAAAAACTTGTATGTATCTGTTTAATATGAATAGTATCACAATCATAATTGTTGGAGTCCGCCGTAAACTCATGGGAGATGGCCTCCATCCAAATTTGATCTTTAACAGGCGGGCTAGGTGGCAATACTCCTCCACCAGTCATTGTATTTGCTCTTTTAAAAGCCAACTCAGATTTAAAATCTTTTAATATGGAACTGTTGAAATCTGATTTTGATTATAGCGGATAAAACTAAGTTTTTACCGAATATTGCAGTGTATTTTTCAAAAAAATGTAATGACTACTGATTTCCTGCTACCTACCGGAATTAAAAGTAGGTATTCTATTGTAGGTCATTCTAGATTCGAGATATAAGGATTAGTAATAACAAGTATTCGAAATTTTATTAAAATCCGTTCGGTACTTTTGGCGTGAATGAGTAACAAAAACATCTCACAAGCTTTCGTATTTATAATATTATTATTATATACGAGTATGATTTATCAATTGTCTCACATAAAACACACAACATAAAAATTAAGTTACTACCAAGTATCAAAATAGGTTAATCCAAATTTTTTGGAGTAATTATGATGTTACCATTCATATATTATTTAAATTTACCGCCATTTTCCAAGGTCAACTTTCGTTGGCCACACCTATAGTCTGAATAAATTGTTTAAAGAATAAGTAAAATGAGTCAAGTGAGTATCCATAGAGTAGTATAATACGGCCGGTGTATCTTGGCGAATGTGAACATAAGCTCTGCGAACTTTAGCGCATGTAAACTCGTGAAGAAAATACAGTGACCAACTAGTAAAAGCAAAAGAAAAATACAGGGATGCAGGGCGACCAATTGTATTCACTGACGAGTCGTATCGCCCACTCATCACACGAGTGTACATGCCCTAAAATTCGCAGAGCCTATGTTCACATTTGCCAAGTTACGCCGGCCGTATTATACAAATCGTCACAATGGCACTTAAGGGATTTAAAAATCTATGCAGCATTTACTCTATGTATAGATAATAGTCAAATTGTAGGTCTTTGACGGACCCTAATCAATGTCGATTTTTGTTATTAATATCATATGGTTTCAATGCAAATGGCATTGATTTTAAATTTTGTAGATAAAGAATGAACTTTTAAGACACAAATGAAATGTGTTCCTACCATTTGCGGACGATGACAAACAGATCTGATCAGATGTCATAGATGTACGCAGTAATACCACATTATGTATTCCTAGCTGTAAAATATATGTGTATAGTAACAGTATTTTTGTTATGGGTATAAAAATAAATAAAAAACTTCCTGTCTTTCTTAAAAACACTAAAACTATGACTATATTTTTAATTCAATAAATAAATCACACATTTGATTATTGTGAAACAATTAATTCAATTTCGTACATATTTAGTTTCTACGAGGCAGGCAATGCAAGTGTTGAATATATATATGAATGATGGTATTATCCATTGAGGTATAACATGTCTAGAGAGAGCATTGCGAACAAACAACATCGCCAAAAACGGCATCAAAACGCGACGCGTTGCTATATTCACTCTAGAAAAACTATCAATGTGTGCGTGATTTCGGGATATCAGCTAAAAAAATCACCCCATTTTTATATTTTATAATTAAATATTTTTATATAAGTGAAAAGTTTAAATGATCGTAATGATTTAAACCCTCTTTGTGTTATAAGTTAATATTACTCAGAGGTTTCAGTTTTTCCTCTATAATTAAAGAATAAAAATCTATACAATTAGCAACTAAAGTTGTGTGTCTTGGACCGAATCATAAAAAAATACATGTACAAATGAATTATATTATGAAATGAATTCATAACACATTTTAGTATATGTAGTAATTTTAATTCGCAATTAAATGTATGTACAGATATTAGTACATCTTTATAAGTCTGTTAATTACCAATACTAATTTACGATTCTAAAAAAATATCCATAATGGCAAATTCTTTTTGTGTTACACAATATGTTTACGATGGTTATTAGACGACTAGTTATGGCCCAAAGATTATTCTACCCTAAAAATCAATGAAATAATTTCTAATAGTGGACTTAGGATGATTCGATGGGTTCATACTGGGTGTGTTATATGTAATGTAAATTTATATCAGTAGTAGGAACTAAGGGGTAAGTACACGGAATAGTTTAATGCAGCGACTTAAGAGCAACTAAATAACTTGAAAAGGGCTATTATTAAAATAAAAATATTCATATCCAAAAGATTTTATTCAAACTTTACGATTTGATTATTTCATAAACTAAAATTTGTTTTCTAACATATCAATATATTAAATTATTATTGATTAGGAATTAGTGGAGATGCAGGTAACAGAATATAGACAAAATTAATTTCTAAATTATGACAACAATCTAGTATAAAAATGTCAATACACCATATCTCCATAAATTAATTACATGTTTTTAGGTAACATAAAATAAAGCTATACAAAAAATAAGTTTCGAAATCCTTCCCTCTCTCTCACTACTTCTCCTCTTTAGCGATAGCTAAAATTGCATTAGAAGAAAGTAAACAGTAAAAGTTAATTAAAATTTTAGAGCACCAAAAATTTACTCTTTGTTAATTTGTTGTAAATTTTCTATCCAGCAAAAACACGCACTATTGCACGTATATACATATGACAGTATTAAAATAACTTTTGTATTGTCGAGATTCATGGTAAATTAGTTCATTTCTCAAACTAATAAATAGAAAATATTATTATGTATTCTAAAATTATATATATATATATATATATATATACACACACATATATATATATACATATACATATATATATATATACATATATAATTATATATATATATCTTCCTCAAAATAATTGGAAAACACAAACGACCTTTGGTTTGGACTCCAGTGGTGGACATCTTGCGATTCCCAGATTTCTTTTATCCAACGAATTGCTACAATTGGATTCGTAGAAAATTTAAAACGTAATATAAACTGGTTTAAGAAATCTGGACGGACCCACAAACATTACATGTCTGTTTTCTATATATTTTTCAAATTATTCGTATTTTACAAAAAAAATCGTAACAAACTCCCCAAATTTTGGAAAATAAGTTCCACTTCTCACCTGACAACACTAGTCAATTCGATAACCTTGGAAATATAGAAATTAAATGTCATGTTTTTACTAAGAAATCATGAAAAAGGTGATAAGTTTTTCGTTGAAATAACATCATATCCTTATCCTTTCCTCTTTTAAAATAGTTTCGACACATTTTTTAATAGCGCTGGACGGTATAATGATTTTTTCGTGAGAGCTCCAGCCAGTAAAGTAGTCAAAACGACACCAACACTAACAGGCGTGACCGGCATGAGGAGCGAGTGCACCAAATTTGGTGCTCTGTTTTTGGGGCCGTTTTTGTGCAATTGATGCGTGATCTAGACGTTTATATGATCTAAGGTATTATCTTACCATTGCCTGAATCGTGTGTTAGTTTGTCTACAAGTAAATACAAATGAGAAACATTTTTCATATACAGTTCTATGAAATTTTCATACATAAATAATATCTATTTCTCATATTTTATGATGATGTTTTAAAATTAAAAGACACATTTCTGTACGTTTTACATAATCATTGTGTCTCTCTTAATAACAAACTAAAGTTACTCAAAAAATACAATAAAGTAATAGTAAACTAAGTCTAAGTTCTAAATAAGTAATTATAGAGAGAGAGAGGAAAGACTGCCCAGAACGCTGGCTGCATTACCACGCTGTACGGCAATGTGGATTCTCTGGTCGAAATATGAGCAAGCCTTTTAATCACAGGTGGAATCAGTCTCCTGCAAATTTCTTTGAAACTACCATTTGGAGAGGCTCACGTCAGCACTATCAGCACATTATGCTCCCAGCGTTTTAGCAGCAAACGGCACCAATAAGTAACCGTCAGGGGCATATTTGCCTTTTTTGGTAAATATTAAATAAAATATAAATCAAATTAACACGTCTTAAATTTATTCATTTACATAAAAGAAAAAGTAACTATGAGGTAACATTTGCATCGGCATTCTCGTCACAGCTGTTATTAAGAATCTTCACTCTCTGCGTTAAATTAATTTCAATTTCTTCCAAACTTTTGCCGCGTGTTTCTGGCACGCACAATCTTACGAATAATATTGCAACCACATGTATGACAGCATAGGAAAATAAAATACTACATAAAGCAGGAGATACTAATATTTTAAATGACGAGGTTGCCATGTGATAGGTGCATAGCCAAGTGATTCCGGTGACAAGGGAAGCAACAGTACCTCGAATTTTTAGTGGCAAAATTTCTCCTAACATAAGCCACGGGATAGATTCAAATCCTACCATCGATCCAAAAACGTGTAATGTAAGACACAGTTGTGCTAACGATCCGACAGAGGTTTGGTTGTTTAGATCTGGGATATAAGCGAAAACACCTAGTATTAAGAATGAAACAATGATAGAGCCAGATGATATATACAACAACATTTTACGACCAATTATGTCAACAAGAATAATTGCAATGATAACTGATAAAATACTTACAATCTCTGTTTTAAAAATTAATGATTCGATAGACATGCCCTTTGTTATTAAATTAATATGTACGCAATAGATCATAGCAATGAAAGTTCCAGTTAGTTGTAGGAAAATCATTAACCCGAATGATATAAGGATAGCTGGAGTATTTTCCATGTAAAACATCTGTTTGAGAGCAATCCCTTTGGTTTTATCTGTTTCTATCTGAAACTGTGTAAGATCTTGCATTTCATTTTCGATATTATAATTTTTTCCTCTCAACCACTGAAGAGCTTTGCGAGCATTGTGATCATGACCCTTAGCAATATACCATCTAGGAGACTCTGGAGTGACAAAAAAAAGTAAAAAGATTGGTACTGATAGTGCAGCTGCAATGTAAGCCACTGTGGCAATACGTACATAAGGACACCCCAAATGCATCAGAAATATACCGCCATTTCTGAATGCTATTGGTAGGAGTCCCAGGGCTCCTCGTAGTTTTGGTTGAACAGTTTCTACAATGTAAATCGGAAAAACTGTGTGTATAACTCCAACACAAATTCCAGATAAAACCCGTCCAGCAATCAGCAAAGGCAGGTTTGATGAAATCGCAACTAGTATCCAACTGATGAAAAATGGCACTCCAGTACCGATTAAAGTGTATCGGCTTCCAATATAAGCGATAAGGGACCCTCCTAACAAGCCTCCAAATGAGGTTGCCAAAGGCACTGAAGCAGGAACCCAAATCATCTGCAAAAAGATGCATAAAATTTACTAATGACTTTTAATTATTGATATACTATACGTGTTCTGTGAATACGCCAACTAAAAATTTGAAGCGCAGGAGATAAGAATCTGCCTTCTAATTGTGATAAATCTGTACAGGATCGAGATGTATATTTTATTTTAAAGCGAAACTAAAAATAGTGGATATATTTAGACCAATGCATTCGGAAAATGCATCTATTAGAATTTTTGGTCTGTCCGTCTCTGTCTTAACGTGTCATGCGAAAACTATTGAACGGATTTAAAGTAAACTCGAATCAGTGCTTAACCCCCGGAGATAAAATATTTTTATCCCGATGCATGAAATCTTTTCCGTAAGAGAGAAAAGATAGCGTCAAGTATCAAGTTTTAATTTGGACAGTTGTTATATGAATTTGCGAAAGAGGATAATTTATCATCCGTTAACTTTTAAATTCAAATTCAAAAGTTTTTATTCAAAATAAGTTCCACTGGAGAACACTTTTTGAAGGTCATACATACAGGTTAATATTTAATTTTACTTCCTAGTCTATGTACACAGCTTCGCAACGTGCTGTTAAGGAGAAGAAGCGAAAAGAAACTCCCCAGCAACATGTCTAGCTAAAAATTGTTTTTCTTTATATTTGTTATTCTATTTATATTTAAGTTCTTTACAGTATTATGTTACAGAATGACTGTTGAAGATTGAAAAATATGATAAGTCTTAATACTCACTTCTTCATAATGTATATCTGCGGTTTTCATTGACTCATTTAGCCTGGGTAAAACACAGGAAGTGTAGCCATCAGTAAATCCAATTAACAGCATCGCCATTGACATCGCAGAGGCGACTAACAACTGAAAACAAATAAATAAATAGGTTAATTGCTATCTTAGCACAAACAAGGTCTCCGTAAAGTTGGTATACATTTATTGTATTAAGTATTTGACCGTGAAACTATTCGTCAAAAATCGATACTGTCTTACCCCAGCGCTCGCCGCGTCCACCACTTTGAGCTTAGTGAGTCCCCGTACCATACATGGTAGGTATAGGGGCCTCAATGTACAAAACCTCAGGTCTGGTCAAATACATACAGGTAGCCGATCACTGGCTCTTAAATTATAATAAAGAACGCATTTAATCGAAAATATTTTTCAAAAACGCTAAAGATGCTCAACCCATATCGATCAGATAAATGTATGATATTTTAAAATTACAAAAAGGCTTCGCGTTAAAGCTATTATTATATTATTATATAAACGATGGAGAACACGATGCATTCTTTTTTAGATTTCTTGTTTGTTTGTCTCATGGTTCGGGATTCACGTATAGCTACTGCACCAATTTCGTTGTGATTTCAGTTGATCGACAGCTAATTCTTAGGCTCAGCAGCTAAGGCTATCGTAGTGTCGGACGCCCAGCCTGATGGACCGACGATCCTTGCAAGGTCGCGGAAATCAGAGGATAGGGTTGAGTGGCGCTGTCTTGGAGAAGCCAACGACCAGCAGTCGACTGCGAATGACTGACATACATTTTTATCTATATAGATGACTAGAGTTTACTCCGCGGCCCTGCCGCGGGTCAAACTCTAGTGCGTACCTCTTGTTTCTACAGCCGGCGTTAAAACAGGTTACAGTGTATTATATTGGTGGTAATCATAAGATTTACTTTATTTTAAATCGCAAACTATCCCATCTCCCGGGATGAAAAATATCTATATCCATTTTCGGGATTCAGATAGATAGATCGAGTTACTATCGCACTTTTTTCTATATATTATGAATTTTTATATCTATAAACCTGAGAAATGATTGGTCTTCCATACAAACCTGATTTTAACCCGTTCTAGTTTTATTTATATATCCCCCGTCTATTTATCTGCAAAGAACATAAACGACCAAAACTACTACAACTTCCACAACTACTCAAACTACCTAAACTACCGATACTACCACAACTGCCAAAACTACCGATACTACCACAACTGCCAAAACTACCGATACAACCACAACTGCCAAAACTACCGATACTACCACAACTGCCAAAACTACCGATACTACCACAACTGCCAAAACTACCACCACTACCAAATCTACCACAACTACCAAAACTACCGCAACAACCAATACTAAAAAACTACCAACCAAATCTACCAATACTATCAAAATTACCAACCAAATCCATCACAACTACCAAAACTACCACTATTACCATAAGTACAAATAATTTTTAGCTGGACGTGTTGCTGGGGAGTTTCTTACCGCTTCTTCTCCTTAACAGCTATAACACGTTGCGAAGCGGTGTACATAGACTAGGAAGTAAAACTAAAATTTAACGTATATCTATGACTTTCAAAAAGTGTTCTCCAGTGGAACTACTACTACTAATTATTTTGAAATAAAACTTTTGAATTTGAATTACCAAAATTATCAAAACTACTAATACTTACTACACACCAAAACTACTAAAACTATCACAATTACCAAAACTACCACAACTACCAAATCGACCAAAATAAACAAAATGGCGAATCACAAATAAAAAACCTACCATATTTTCTGGGATAACCTTTACATAAATCTATCCCAAAATCTATCCCAGTATCCGGGATAAAAAGTATCCCATATAAAATTTACAACTATACCGAATTTCAGCCAAATCGTTCCAGTAGTTTTTCCGTGAAAACGGAACAGACAGCCAGAGTTACTTTTGCATTTATAATGTTAATAAGGATAAAGTCATAGGCCGATCGAGCTTATATAAGAAAATGGTAGAAGTTGCACCAGTTGATAATAATTTATTTCAATGCACACACAAACAAGTCACAACTGACGAACTCTATAAAATTTTATAATTATTTTAAGCTGAAATTATAAATAGGTAGTAGATTAATATAACATAACATCGACAAAGAGGTTAATGTAAATAGCATTACTTAAACATAATGCTAGGAATCAACTTTGTTAGTGATAAAGTAAAATAAAAAAACTTCGTTTAAAAAAACCCACTTCAACTACTTTTTAGTTTTTGAAGTCAGTTTTTTTAAACTAAGTTTTTTATTTTATTTGTTACTTTTAGTGCCTAGCTATGTATGGGTAGACCTACGAAAGGTGCCGCGCTTCTTAAAAAATATAGGTCCCAAAAAACGGGAACATAAATATGTTCGTAAAATGTAAACTACTAGGCCAAACTATGTTAAATTTTTAGGGGACTAAATGGAAACTATTCCGCATCAAACTAAACAAGAATCACGTAAATGGATCTTAGCGTAATCGGTGTACATATGAAAAGGAAAGGAATTTTTTTTCATAAAAAAATCATAAAATTAAAACTACTGGGACAAACTATGTCAAATTTTTAGGGGACCAGTTAGAAGCTATTCCACGCCGAACAAAACAAAGAATCACGTAAATCGGATTATAAATCTCGGAGTACTCGGTGAACATACATAAAATAAACAAAAAAAAGATCCCGACGAATTGAGAACCTCCTCCTTTTTTGAAGTCGGTTAAAAAGAAAGATATTACCTAATGATGTCAGGAAAGCTGTTAAAAATGGTAGCCCGAATTTCGATTTGGAATTTAACAAAATTAGGCGTAAAAAATATCTGCAGAACTACTGATACTTCAAATTTTATTATAATGCAATCTGCTCAGTTTTGTTAGTGGATTGTAAAATGATATGTTATTTTTATAAACATGTATGATAATGGTAATCATTTGTTACTGTTGCCAACTTAGTGGGGCTAGTTGTTGATTACTAGTCACTAATTAGGTTTATAACAGCGTTATATGCCAAAATCCACGTTTAGCCTTGAAATACACTTTTTGCGCTCTTTCTCAAAAACAGCTAAATGTAGAAAAAAAAAGGTTTAACACGAACCTAGAGAATTTTATACTCTATAACTTCTATAATACATGCGAATACCATTTAATGCATAAAAATTGAGATATTTACAAAAACAGTTTTTTTAGCCCTTTTACCTTGAATATCTCAAGAAGTGTTCTATGAGACTTTTGAAATAGCTTTAAGTTTAGAATATAAAAATAAAGTTTTTACAATAACTTCTCAGCTTTCATTCCGAGCTGAAATGGCTTTCTGACCGTTTTTACCCTAACTAACATATGCTGGAATAAAATGTTAAATTGTGCTAACGTGCATTAGGATGACATCGATGGTTCTAATATTCTCTGTAGATATTCTTTTTTCTGATGTAGTACAGTACGATTAAAATTTAAACTCGTTCTAACAATACATACATCTTTATTGTACACCAACGTTACAAGAAAAAATGCACAAAAAACTTACTTACTAAAATGTAGTACAGTGGGCGGCCTTATAAAAGCGATCTCTTCCAGACAATCTTTGGATGGACAAGAACTAATTACTTAGATAGAGATGGCGTGCAGTTGAAATAGATAATACAATACATACATACATACATAACTTCACGCCAGGTCCCTTGCGGGGTAGGCACGAACAACAGAGTGCCATACAGGCTTATTCTTACACACCTCACTTGCTTCTTTGACTTTAATAGCTCTTGTCATGCACGCTCGTCTATTCTTAAGGCTCCTGACATCACCTTCTGCTAATACACGATCAATTCAATTTGATCATGGAAGGTGTGTCGTGGCCTTCCGCGACTTCTGCATCCATCCACTTTTGCATTAGATAATACAATAATGATAATAAATACATTATAGTTATAAAATATATACGTACATACAAAACTAACAATAAACACGTTATACAGTTAAAAAGTGCTCCTTCACATGTCTGTTAAAAGAATGAATAGATTTAGCATATCGGACATCTGCAGGCAGAGCATTCCAGTGATGCACAGCCTGGACAGAGAACGATCTTGCGTAAATCTCCGTTGTATGTACAGAGTATTCTTATTGCCCAGACCGCAAAATGGTTCAAAGACTGAGAGAGGGTGCTGGGCTCTCGATCGGCTATCCGGACTCTCATACCGTGTCTTTCACACTACACACCGTAAGGTGACATTCGACTGGACCCATTGATGTAGCAATAATAAGAAATTTTGCTACATCAATGACTGGACCTGCGCAAAAACGCGGGGCTATTATAACTTCACTAAAAGCGTATTTAAATTTTGCGCGTACTGCACATAAAATCAAAATGTTGTTGCAACAAATAGCGTTTCAGTGATGATTTGTCAAGTGACAAAGCATGTATGCCAGCATAGAGGAGTACGAAATGAGCGACCTGATACTAAATAACTGGGAGAAGGTTAAACAAAATATACAGAAATTGTTTGAGCAGTCTTACATGTCGCCTTTTCTTCTTTCTTGCGAGAATGTATGCCCCTAAATATTATATGCATAAAATCTCACCTCTGGCCATAGGATTGTCCGTTGTGGAGGAGTGTAGGGCTCGGTGTTCTCGTTAAGAGGGAACGTCTCTAAAGGAATCGGAGAACCCGAATTATCTACATAAACATTTTTATTCTTAATCTCCATTTTGATTTTAGATTCGTTCCTTTAGATGTGACAATAGAGCTTTTCTGTTTAAACTTTTCAATGGTTATGTTTCTCGGGTTGGTTACACATGACTTCCACGAGGACGCCTCCCGGCGATCTGTCCGGTGGCTTTCTTCGTCTTGCTTTTTATATATAGTGTATTTATTTTTGGTCTTGCTGATGATGACGTAGGTATCTTCCGATGCTACAATTCTAAAATCAAGAAGTTTTACTCTATAGAAAAAGTTATAATATATTTTTGTTAAATAGATAATATTTTACCCATTTAATTTTGTCACGATATCCTCCCAACCCTTCCACCCAATCATGTCATCCCATCCAATTAACCAACCATCCATCCATCCAACCATCCATCCATCCAACTATCCACCCAACCAAATTACCCCACCCAAACACACCTATCCATGTAATATACACTTCTTTACCTTGGTGAGCATATAAGTAGAAGTAATAGATAAGTAAATTGTAAATTTTCTAAATAAAAGTATAATAAATATAAAAAGATAGATAAATAACACTTTATTGCACACCAAAATATAGAATTACAGAAACAGACCACATTTACAATATTTTCTAGCCAATACAACAGGCGGCCATATCGCTAAATATATTAGTTGACTAGGGCATAATTTGTTCGCCCGGGCAAAAGAAGGATAAAAAACCCACCTAATGTTTAAAAGTTAATAGCACTGAACTGAAAATCGTTTGTTTATATTGAAGCGTACATATTATTATATAATATTCAATCTAATTTAGTCTTAACTTAAAATCATTGTTAAAAATGTTTGTAGTGTTACTTATTAATTCTGTACCAAAAGCTGCTGACGTAGTGAACAAGTGCCTTGTGTGACTGGGCGTCACCCTCACCGCGGTGTTTTGCTGTTGTAAACAAATCTTAACAATGGTAGTTTTATATATTGGAGTCGGAAATTTTTTGTCATGACAAATAATATCAAAATAAAATAGAACTTTGTTATTTTGTTTTACTCTTACCGGTATATTCAGACGAGTGTTAATTTCACGGACGCCGCGATTTATCTGCCTATGGGCTACTCTGCTCGCGGGGTCGCCACCAACTACTTTAGGATACTGTGGACTGCGACTGCGTATCAGTCTGCACCAGGGTTGGATTTGGGTAAGCTGAAAACGATAGCATAAAAAATTTAAAAGATAGTATTTATAAAAAAATATAGTACACTTTATTATTTTGAATTAAAAAAAACCTAAACATTAAATCAACAGGAGTTTACATAAAATTTAGTCCTCTTCCAAGTTTATGAGTTCTTCAATATTAGTTTCATCCTCAGAAATCTTAGAATTTAATCTTATTAACATATCCTCAGTAGCAATAAAATAAGTATACGATTATTATCACTTATTATAATTGTGCCATAAAAATTATAATTAGACGTACTATTAGACGCCTATGAACTTTATTACCTGCTTCATAGAGAGCAATATGCAAAGATACTGTTCGAACAATCAGAATGTCTGAGTCTGAATGAATGAATGGAGTAGGGTTGTAACGGAGGCCTTCTTAGCGGAGGCGGATGCGGATGCGGAGGCGACAGGTTTCACCTCAGCGGATGCGGAGGTTAACGGAGGCGGAGGTGGAAGTGAAAGTGGATGTAGAAAAAATAGTAGTTTATGGTTTATTAAAACTATCAATAGTACAAAATATTTATTTTAAATCAAATACGTATGTACTACGTCTAACGCGTCCAAGAAATTCGACAGGTTGATTCCTGTGGCGTATCATTCGTTTGACAAATGACGTTTGCACGCCCCCCGCCCCACCCCAACCGCGTTCCCACCGCGCACGCGTTGATTCTTGTTCATTTGCCGCGCGCGGCCGGACGGCTGAGTCAAAGAGTATATTGAATATATGGAGAGGCTGAGTCGTCATGAGCGGCGCTGCTTGCGTATGATTAGTAAATAAACCTCCGTTATGACTCCGCAAAAATTACACGGATGCGGAGGCGGAGGTACGATTTCTTGCGGAACTTCCGCAGTAACGGAGGCGGAAGCGAAGTTCCGTTACAACCCTAGAATAGAGTCTGAGATTTTTTAACATGACAAACAATGTCAAAATAAAATAGAACTTTGTTATTATGTTTTACACTTACCGGTATATAGAGAAGAGTGTTAATATTATGGAGGCCGCGACTTCAATGTACTCTTTGGCCTATAGACAATACTCGGCTCGCGGTCCGCCACAAGCTACTATAGGATACTGAATATCAGTCTGCACGCGATTGACGACATGGCGACAATATTTTACTGAATAATGTGACCATGTACACAAAATAATTTTAAATGTATCGGAAAACATGTGCAATCTCTTATTCTTGTATAAAGAGTTAGGAAGCTGCTGTGATTTGTCTTTTTGCATGTTGAACTTAATTAAACTTGTAACTCATAATGATCCATTTCAAACAACACCAATATTAATTAATGAACGTTAAAGGGAATGACTTATTTATTTTTACATTGTTATGCACTGTGGCTATGAATAAATGATATCTATTTTTATTTGAATATCGAATTGGCATTTATAGACAAGAATATTACACAATTAATAAAATAATCATCTACCTACGTTTTATTGGGTGTTTTTTAACTGTCGACAGCGACCTTTCATTATTCACATGTGTTGTAGAGGTTTCCTCAAACACATGATTAATTCTCATTTTTTTTCGTACGCCTTGCTCCTCAGTTAAACTCTGAAGTCAATTTCCCATACGTCATCATTTAAATAACTGATCTTATTTTTATTTGTCTAAAATTTCTGAACGGTTCACGGGATCGATTAAAATTTTATGTTTTCAAATTGTCCCTTATAGGCTACCTTTGGTGCAGGTTTGAGGAACTTTATTTTTCATAAGAACTTTATAGCTTAAATATAATTTAACATTAATATTGTCACATGCCGACAAAAAGTGAATGCACACCTGCCTGCCATAAAGCGGAGTTCATTACCTTCCCGCATTTGGAATTCTTCTATTTTCTTTGTGTTTGTAAAATTCGTAATTAGAAAAACAGTCCATTGAATGAATGAATGAAAACGCTTTATTGTTCATCATAACTTAAACCTAGACATTTAATATACTTAAATACATTTCCATTAGAACAATGGGCGGTCTTATCGCTTATAGCGATTTCTTCCATGCAACCCGGTGTCTAAGGAGACATTACATTAAAAAAAATATAACATTTCATGGTTTAACTCAATTAAACTAATTCAATTGTAATAAAAATAAAAACACAATAATAAACTAATATAAACCCACAGGGGGGCTTTGTGGCGAAGCCTTAGGTGAGTAGCGACACCTCGTACCTGACTCCGGGGGCCAAGGCCGTGCTTGCCTTAACCAGCCGGCACGGAGTGGAGATCGCTAGAGCTAAGACTCATGCTCCAGGGGAGGAAGTGATAAATAGCATCACGTCAGAAGTACCTACGGTGAACCTGCAGCCCACCTCACTACACCCCTTAGCCACTCACACCCATGTTGTCCCTGCCTTCTATGGCATTTTTAGGGGCCCATGCACGGAGTGGCGAGTCACCGTCTGCCTTTTTTTCTATGTCCCCCGAACATTACGACGGGAAGACGCCATAGTCCCCATATTCCTAGACCCCTTGTACCACTAGCAGTTCACCCCAATAGCCCAGTACTTTTTGTCCTCATTTCCCACAATAGTCCTACACTGGCCGGGGCTTGTCCTTGGGTGCATCACTATATGTTGTAGACAGGGATAATCGCCGTTCAGTGTCACGCCACATTTACATTAAATTTGTCACGGGGCCTCTACGTGTTGGCCTTCCCATGGCCCCACGCAAACCTTCCAAATCTCCGGGCCAGCCATTTTTATGGCCCGTGGTCTCAAAAGACATGCAAACAACTAATATATATAATTAAATAAATTATAATAATATAAATTACATATACTTACATGCGAAACAATAATAGAATACGATATACTGAAACAAATTTTATTGCATGGACAAATAGTGGTCAATGATCAAGTGTTTGTATGTAGAAATGTCCATTGTGTATTGTCATCTTTTATGACAGTCATTAGGCAGGTGTGTCGAATTGATTCTAAGAAATCCGATCTATGCGGACTGGCAGCCATATCGCATCGTCGCAGCAATGGCCCAACGGAAAGATCAGCAGTCAAGCGAGGATTACGATACGAACAAAACTTACATTCGATATGCTATATAGTGACGGACTTTGCACGTGTTATTTAATTGTGCAGTTTGTGCTGATTGCGTCCAGCTATATTTATTTGTGTTATACGTGTTTGCATAGTTCTAATAAATTCCATAGTTGTTAACGATGCCGAAATAGTTTGTAGACAGTTTTTAGAAAGTTGTTTCCCACGAAGGCAATGCAGATGTTAGAATATTGAATAGTTTATGATGACCCCCGTAATGTCCTTCATTGTTTTATGTTTTTAAGAATTTTGTTATTAGTTTAAAATAACGCCCTTTGTAAGACCATTTGCGTCAAAGACGATCCTGACATCTGCCATTGCCATTGTACATATTTTAGAAAATAGTTGTAATTGCATGCTTTGTTTAAGTCCAGTGAGGAAACAATTTATTAGTTTATAGACAAGGGTCGCATCTTCCGAGAATGGTTTGGGTCCAGGCCAGAGAAATCGTGGGAAGCTTCCACAAGATGTTAGTTTTTTTAGTGAATTTGTTTACTATAAGTAGACGTGATCTGCCGAAGCAGAGTCAGTGTTGTGTAGTGTCTGAAGAGAGTGTATAAAATGTAGTGTGTATCGAGCGAGAGTATCGAAAGTAGTCAGCAGTCAAAGTGTATAAATATATATATATATATATATATATATATATATATGTATATATATATATAGTTTTAGTTAGCGTACGTATACCGATTACGGCGTTATTATAGCCAATGGTTATTTGACTTATTTGTAACCCAGTAAAAATAAACGACAAAAAACCGTAAGAGTGACTGGTGTATCATTTCCACCGGCATATCCCGCCAGCACCTCCTACAGGCTTCCAACGAGAGCCCTGTCGGAGATCCGCTACAGTTCTTGATAATAGTAATTCCCACGGCATTTTAATTCGAGTCCCACACTCGTAACAATATTAAATACAATGATCTTAGTTAAGATTAAAAACCATTTAAATTATTTTTGTAGTATTGTAGGTACTTAGGTTGGGAATTTATTGCAAAATCACATTTTTTTAAAAATTTTATCTGTGCAGGAACGGAGAAAGAATACAATTTCCTTCAGCCGGGCGGCCTGTCACACAGCCAGCCAGGTGGTAGGGCATTTGCTCGACCGGATGGCTACTACCCCTGGTCTTAAGTATGTCGCCATAACAACCTTGAGTTGTGTTCCGGCATTGATGACCAGGTTCCAGACTCCCTTAAGAGAGCAGCAGCTCATTTGTAGCACCTTTGGTGTTGCAAATGTCCATAGGCGATGGTAACCGCTTTCCATCAAGTGGGCCGTCTGCCTGTCTGCTGACCTCCTGCAATAAAAAAATATTAAATTTATTATTTTCAACAAAGATGTATCACCAAACTTTTATCTGACGTCTAGTTTGTTTGAATACGTTAAATTTAATCAGTTTCTTGTGCCCTCAGGTCAGGTCATTTATGATAATTATTAGATCTACTGTAGTATTAATCAATGACACTTATTTTACTTATTTAAGTCTACAAGATTTCGTATGTATACTTTCTACTGGATAATTGTATTTTTGAGTAATTTGACGGCAAGTTATATTCTTACATTTTCTTGTTCACTGAACTAGTGTTTCTGAAGATGTCCCTTGACACCTATGTTATGCATAGATCCAAGAATCAGTTGATAAGATAAACACATATAGTATAATGAATATAAGAGTAATTGGGCAAGTTGTATTGTATAAGAATATAAAGTAATGTAGATGAGTATGAAAATTAGGTTAGCATGATGGTTAGCGTATACGTCTGTATCCTTTGGAGGTGTCGGTTTCACAGATTCATCATCAGAACTACTAGCTATTGAGAATCCTCAAAGTTCCAAGGATACAAATCATCGCTCGAATGCCGGACTTATGACATCTGTTTTGAATTGTATTTTAATGTCATGCTGTAATTTCATCTAATATATAAAATTCTCGTGTCATAGTTTTCGTTGCCATACTCCTCCAAAACGGCTTGACCGATTTTGATGAAATTTTTTATGCTTATCCGGTATCTATGAGAATCGGCCAACATCTATTTTTCATCCCCCTAAATGTTAGGGGTAGTCCACCCTTAAATTTTTATTTTTATTTTTTAGACAAAATTTTTAATTTCTATTTTTTTATGATACAACATACAAAAATACATACAACCCTAGATTTTCAACCCTCTACGATCAACCCCTATTTTTTACCGGGCAGGACGACGTCTGCCGGGACAGCTAGTTGTTTATATTTTTGTTTGTTTAGTTTTGCAATTTATAATTGCAATCTGGTGGAGTATGTTGTGTGTCGTTTATAAAGATGATAGTACTGCCAGTACTGGCAGCTCAGTTTTTGAAGTTTTTATAATAAATTAAAATCGATTTGGTTGCGATTCGTACGTAAAGAAAAAAACGCTTTTTATTTTATTTAGTCCCATTTTTATTAGAATAAATATAAAATAATATAATTTTGCCTCGTTCGGGTCCATCACACCTGGTGAAATGTAATGCAGATCTGCACAGATGTATAATAACCACCAGTCTCACGCAACAGGTCCTATATCACTTGTAAATTGCTGTGTGAGAAAATAAAATAAAGTTTCTTTCTTTCTTACACTACATAAGAAAGTAACTAAGAACAAGCCAAGGAAATGGAAAAAGGTACCGGACTATTGCGATGAATTGCCGTAGTGGATTTAGGGATTTGGTGCTATGGTTCCTGCCCGTCGCAATATTCGGGGAACATGGATAAAATGGGCAGGCGTTGACTCACCACTCCCTGCCTGAGCCCCAAAAACATGCCATATAAGTTCTACAATACTTTATTATTTATTGCTAGCTGTACCTGCCCTTAAAATACAAAAATCTACAAGAGCGATTTTATTAAAAATAGGGGTTGGTAGAAGGTAGAAGGAACGGTAGAAGGGTGAAAATTTAGGGTCATATATATTTTTAATGCCCAATAAATAAATAAAATCAATACCCAATATCAATCAATAATCATAATAAATTAAAATCATTTTCTTTTGTCCATAAAATAAAAATAAAATATTTAGGGGTGGGTCACCCTTATCATTTAGGGGTATGAAAAATAGATGATGGCCGATTCCCAGACCTATAGGTCTGGGAATCGGCCACTCAATCACACAAAATTTCATACAAATCGGTTCAGCCGTTTCGGAGGAGTCTGGTAACAAACACCTCGATACGAGAATTTTATATATTAGATAATAATTTAAGTAAATCAAAAATCCAAATTTTTTCATAGCTTTAATGAATTGAAACGGCATATTTAGAATTTTATAATATTACGTATACAATATTTATTTAATTTCAAAGGCCAGGCTATCACTGCCACGCCCTAGATGACGCCCGCTTGACGACGTACCGTTGCGATAATAATTGCGGGAACTTTTTTCCGCAAAACATAATATAGAGAATGATATTACATAAATGGGTGCACGCACTTGCGAATCAAAGTTCAGATGAAAATCAATTCTCTACATTGCAACGGAATAGGCTGTTGTACGGTGAGACTGGTTCGCGTGAATATTTTGTGGCGTATTGAGTTCTATGATGGGGCTCCCAAATTAAAATAAAACACGCTGACGGTTGATAAATATATATGAACAGTACTTATTTGACTTACTATATAAGACTTATGGGTATATCATCAGCTGAAATAGCTTTTCTCCCTAACGAGAATTAGATATATACAAAAAATGCGTGCAAATCATGTGCAAATGTATTCACATTGAGTGTTAGATGTAATTAGGTTAACGTAATATATATCGCGCGAAGAAGATTCCCAACGCGGTCTCGCCTTTATCGTTCCGTAGCCTAATGACTAAAACAATGGGTTGTAATTAAATGTAAGTAAATCTTCAATGACCGTTACACGTAGATACACATTTGGCTGGTTTCCTTAAATACAATACATCTGTTATATTTCTAAATACAAGAGATTTAAAACATAATCAGAATTACCGTCACACGCACATAACGTTTTTGACTAAGTATTTATCTCATAAATTGGCATCTGCTGCTTGCTACATGCTGCATCCTTGCTGTTATTAATATTCTTGACTCGCTGAGTTAAATTAATTTCAATTTCTTCCAAAGTTTTACCGCGTGTTTCCGGCACGCAGAATATAATGAAGAATATTGCAACCAGGTGTGTAATGGCGAAGAAAAGCAGAGAGCCGTATGGAACATCCGATCTTATCATATTAATAAACGATGTTTGCATATAGACCGTGCATAGCCAAGTTATTCCGGTGATAAGAGAAACAACAGTGCCTCGAAGTTTCAACGGCAAGATTTCACCTAACATAAGCCACGTTATAGATTCATACCCTACTGAAAATCCAAAAATGTATACTATAAGGCACAATTGTGACAACGGCCCAAAAGAAATATTATAGTTTGACTTTTGAATATGAACGAGAACACCTAGTATTGCTGTTGAAAGAATTACAGCAGCAGATGACATATACAACAATATTTTACGACCGATTAGGTCAACAAGAATAATCGCAATGATAACTGAAAAAATACTTGCAATCCTTATTCTAAAATAAAATAATAGTGTATTGCTTGCAATGGTCGGCGTCGAGGAGAGTCTCTGCGCGTAATGAAATATAACGTCAGCTCCAGTTAATTGTTGGAAAATCATTAACCCGAATGATATAAGGATAGCTGGGGAATTTTCCATGTAAAATATCTGTTTTAGAGCAATCCCCTTCGTTTTATCTGCTTCTATCTGGAACTGTGTAAGATCTTGCATTTCATTTTCGATATTGTAATTTTTTCCTCTCAACCACTGAAGAGCTTTGCGAGCATCGTGAATACGACCTTTAGAAATATACCACCTCGGGGTCTCTGGAGGGACAGTCATTAGTAAAAATATTGGTACTGATAGTGCAGCTACAATGTAAGCCGTTGTAGAAATATCTACATAAGCTTCAGCTAAATGCGCCAATAGTGCACCGCCATGTCCAAATGCTATCGGTAGGAGTCCCAGGGCTCCTCGTAATTTTGGTTGAACAGTTTCTACAATGTAAACCGGAAAAATTGAATATACGAGTCCAACACAAATTCCGGATAACATTCGTCCAGCAATCAATAAATGCAGATTTGATGCATTAGCAAATATTATCCAGCTGATGAAAAATGGCAAACCAACACCGATTAAGCTGTGCTTCCTTCCACCGTATGTGATAAGGGGACCTCCTAACAAACCTCCCACGGAGGCGGCCAAAAACACTGAGTTGCCAACCCATAAGACCTGTAAAAAGGACATATAAAATTCATTAATCCTTTCACATTCTTAATATCACTTATGGATAAAGGCACTAGAGGTTCTGTGAACGTGTGTGAAACTAAACGGAAAAGCAGTTGAAGCGCAAGAGGTACAAAATATAAAAAGATACTGTATTGAGTATTGTAGTAGGGTAGAACTCGATCTACCCTACTACAATGAATTTAAAACAGAAATAAAACCAATGGTCCAAATTGGAGCAGCGCACTCAGAAAATGTTTTTGTCTACATATATATCTGTATCTTAATTACCACGTAAAAACTACAGAATGAATTTATATGAAACTTGACTCAGCTTTAACTTATATCCCGGAGACAGGACACTTTTATCACGATAAATAACATCGTTTCCTTCAGATAGACAAGATATGGCGTAAATTTCTAACTCATTTTGATAGTTGTCACATTCGTAAATGTGAATCTGCTGAAGTGGGTATTTTCCTCCTTAACTTTTTTTAAACATAGATTTGACACTTACTTCAAGAGCTTGACGATCTCTATCTTCGTCTGAATTTAACGTAAATAGACCAGCTGCAGTCTGGTAACCGTAGCCTAAAGTGAATCCATTCAACAGCATTAGCATTGATATAGCAGAGACGGCTAACAGCTGAAACGAAATGAAAATTTGTTACCGCAACTGGTTAAAGCGTACGATATTCTTTTTTCAGACGCAGAACAAACAGTACAAGTAAATTTAGCATGCATTCTTAGTACTCGACATTGTGCAGACCGCAGTTAAACGGTTCATAGACAGAGCTGAGAGAGAAAGTGTTGAGCTCTCCATCGGGTGCTATCCGGACTCGCATACCATCTCTTTCGCACTACACATCGTAAGGTGACATTCGACTGAACCTGCGCAAAAACTTAAATTTTGCGCTTACAGCTCGTAAAATCAAAATGTCGTGGGAACAAATAGCGTTTCAGTGATGATTTGTCAAGTAACAAAGAATGTCAGCATAGAGGAATACGAAATGAGCGACCTGATCTTAATTGACTGGGAGAAGGTGAAACCAAAGAGACAGAAATCGTTTGAGCAGTCTTAACATTTCGCCTTTTCTTGCGACAATGTGTGCCCTAAATATTAAATGCATTAAATCTCACCTCTGGCCATAGAATCATCTTTTGTGGAGGAGTATAGGGCTCGGCGTTTTCGTTAAGAGGCAACGTCTCTAAAGGAATTTGAAAACACGAATTATCTACATCTACATGTCTATTATTCATCTCCATTTTGATTTCAGATTCCTTTGAACTTCTCAATGATTATGTTTTTCGGGTTGTTTGAGTATTTAGAATCACACAACGTTTCGAGGACATCTCGCGATGATCTCTCCAGTCACTTTCTTCGTCTTGATTCTTGTATATAATGAATATATTTATTTCTGGTCTTGCCTATGATGACGTTGGTTTTTCTCAATGCTATAACTCTGAAATCTAGTTTTTTTACTGTAAAGAAAAAGTTATAACATATTTTTATTATATAGATAGTGTTTTAACCACCTGTTTAAAAGTTTAAAGCAATCGATCCCACTGGTACTGAAGTGAAAAATTGTACACATTCAAGCTTACAATGTAAGCTTGTATGTCATATCTTATACTAACATATAAAGCTGAAGAGTTTGTTTGAACGCGCCCATTTAACGACGAAAGGAATATATATATATATATATATATATATATATATATATATATATATATATATATATATATATTACTAGAATAGCATATCAATCTAATTAAAAAGTTGATGACATAATAAACAAGTGGCCTTGTACGACTGGGCCTCACCCTCATACGCGGTGCTTTCTGTTCTAAACAAATTTTAATTTTTAACGACAAACAAGGGCACAGAATACATTTTATACATAAAAAGGGGGCCTAAGCAACCTATATCGCAAGTTAGTACCATAAACATGACAAATAATATCAAAATAAAATGGAAGTTTGTTTTTATGTCTTACACTTACCAGCATATCCAGGCGATTTTTAATTTCACGGACGCCGCGAGTAATCGGCCTATAGACAATACCACAGAGTAATTTTATATACTGGAAAGAATACTCTCTGCTCGCAATCCGCCACAAACTACTATAGTATACTACCGTACTACGTATCAGTCTGCACGCGATTGACGACATGGCGCCAGGGTTGGATTTAGGTAAGCTGAAAACGATAGCCTAAAAAATTTAAAAAGATAGTATTTGTAAAAAATATAGTAAACTTTATTATTTTTAAAAATAAATAAACATTAAATCAACAGGAGTTTACATAAAATTTAGTCCTCTTACAGGGTTATCATTTCGTCAATAATTAGACGTACTATTAAATGCCTATGAAATATAAACTTTATTACCCACTTCGCAGAGAGCAATATGCAAACTTACTGTTTGAACAATCAAAATGTCAAGAAAAAGTATAATTTACGGGAACTCCCCGTAAATAGTTCATGGATGATTTATAATCTGTATTCTTCGACTACAAATTAGATAACATGATCACGTCTCAATGAACTTTGTTTTAAATGCTGGATTAGCATACATACATACATAACTTCACGCCAGGTCCCTTGCGGGTGGGCACGAACAACAGAGCGCCACACAGGCCCATTCTTACACACCTCACTTGCTTCTTTGACATTCATAGCTCTTGTCATGCACGTCTGTTCTTAAGGCTCCTAACATTACCTTCTGCTAACACATGATCAGTTTGATCATGGAAGGTGTGTCGTGGCCTTCCGCGACTTCTGCATCCATCCACTTTTGCATTGTATATCTGTTTAGTCATTCTTTCATCATACATTCTTTCCACATGCCCGAACCACCGGTGCATTCCTTTCCTTACCTTCACCCCGACACTCTCTTTCAGACCAACTCCCTTTCTTACTTCGGTATTACGAACGCGGTCCGCGAGCGTCACTCCGCAGATTTTGCGCAGTGCTCGCATCTCGACCGCGTTTACTCTACTTTCATGCTCTCTATTCCATACCCAACTCTCGCTTCCATACGTGAGCGTTGGTACCAGAACCACGTTGTGTATGGTAAGCTGGGCCTTCTGGCTGAGGTTCTTACTCTCTTGCTGGATTAGCACCGAATGATATTTAAATACTACTTACATTAGTCATATAGGCAAGGTATTGAAATTATAGTATTTTGTCGTACTATCATTAGATATGGATAGTATATAGTGCGAAGCATTAAATTGTAGTACAAATACTATAATAATAATTATAGTAAGAAATCCAACCCTGGCCCCGCCCGCAGCCGACGTAGACCGAATGTTGCCTGTGTTCACAGATTACATTAATTTAATAGAAAATTTGAATTCGCTCGGCCTTGAAGAACTTTTAGGTAGAGGCTCGTTTTGTCAGCATATAATAACAACATAAAAATCTTTTCAAAAATGTTATCTTTCGCCTTATTCTACGTTTGTAGAAAAAACGACACTAACAATAGAAAAACTAAAATGTTGACTATAGCTAACTTCAGGGTGTCGGTTTTTCGTGACGGTGTGCGCGCGCATCGTAAAAATTTACAAAAGAATTTATAACTTCAAAAAACAATATTAATACCGAATAATGTGACCATGTACACAAAATAATCTTAAATGACCCGGAAAACTTGTATGTCTTTTATAAAGAGTTAGGAGGCTACTGAGATTTGTCTTTTTGCATGTTGAAGTATTAATTAAAATTGCAAATAGTAATGAGCCATTTCAAACCATATCCATATTTATTAATTAATGTTAAGCGGAAGTATTTATTTTACATTATTTTTTACTGTGGTGTGGTGATTTTATTGTAAATCATATTATTTAGCATTTATAAACAACAATATTGCATAATTAATAGAATAATCACTAACCTGCGTTTTACTGGATGTTTCTTAACTGTCGACAGTGTACTACTCACCTTTTATTATTCACAAGTGTAATAGCGGTTTCCTCTACACATGATTAATTCCTTTTTAGTACGTATTGCTCTTCAATTAAATTCTGATGTCCATTTTCCATATGTCATCATGTAAATAACTTTGATTTGTGTTGTTATATCTGTACCTGTGTTATACGTGTTTAAATAGTTCTAATTCATTCTAAAGTCAATTCTAACGGCATTTTAGTTCGAGTCCTGCAACTCGTTATGTATATATGTTTGGATAATTGGTTAATCTCTCGAAGATATCTCTGTTACAGTTATTTAGTCAGACATATTTGTTGTTATTTTAGATACTTATAAATAAATAACAAATACGTATCAATATAACTAATAAATTATTAATTAATCTTATATATAAAACTCTCGTGTCACAATGTTCGTTCCCATACTCTTCCGAAACGGCTTGACCGATTCTCATGAAATTTTTAATGCATATTAAGTAAGTCTGAAAATCGGCTACTATCTATTTTATAAACCCCTAAATGATAAAATGTGTCTAGCCCAAATTTTTCATTTTATTTTTTTATGATACAGCATTAAAAAATACATACAACCCTAAATTTTCACCCGCTACGATCAACCCCTATTTTTTAATAGCGATATTAGTATTTTTATAATTTTCTACTAGGATGATTTAGATAGATAGATAATAACACTTTATTGCACACCAAATATACAATTTAAAAAAACACAATTACAAAATTTGGCGCTGCAATCGGGTACCAGAATTTAGGTGTTCTTTTTGTTGTTGTATGTGTTGAAGTTTGTCCCGGAATTGTTTAAATAAACGATTGGACCCAGTAGGTGGCGCCGCTATACTCCTCCTAAACGCTGGGCCTGATTTTGTTGAATTTTTTTGTTTGTTCAAGTGGATTTGAGAATAGTTTAGATTAACATTAGGTCCCGGTAGATGACGCTGGAATCGGGTTCTAGATTTTTATTTTTTAAAGGCAGGACAACGTCTGTCGGGTACAGCTAGTTATAATATAAAATTAATTAGTTTTGAAGCAAGTTTGTTTAAGGTCTTCGGCAGTTTACAACTGGCAACATCGCCACATCAAAATACATACGTAAATTACTGTATGCGATCCTTTTACGTTGAAATAAACAGTCGCCCAAATAAAGATCTATTATTAGGTACGGTCAATTGACACAATTCAATTAATTGAAACACAAGCCGGATAACATTTATTATCTGTGGCAGGACACATAGATATATAAACACATAGGAGGCCCGATGCGATAGAACGTAGGTATATAAGGTAGGTAGGTATATAAAAACCATATTAGTTTTCCCAATTTTAATAACCGAATGACGACTCTTATGACAACTTTTATAATACATTAAAGTAATTAAAACCTTTAGAAACAAACATTACACTTTTATTTAACCGGATAGCAATAATTAGCGTTCATTCCATTCGGACTGTTATTTAAATTGATTCACAAATATTTTTAAGATAGTTAAATATAAACTAGTAGCATAAAAAATCGTCTTCAAAATTATTGAAGACATATTTTATTAATAAATTGTTATTTATGTTTTCGTTGGAGCAATGATTCATTATTCTTACTAATTATTATAACACTAGTTTAATGGAAATATAGTTACTACTTCTAAAGATTATCATTTGGAACACTTGGATGTTTGATCGAATATTATTGTTGATAAATGGGTGAGGCCTCACTAGCGCTTTGCGTAGCATGCGACGTTTATTGACAAGAGACGAAGCGGGGAAAGTGATGCACTGCGGTGTCGATTCACCGCGCCGGTGAGACAATGCAAACAAGGGAGTTATTATCCCCGCAAATCGCTAATGCGCCTGGCCGCCATTTTGGTGACGTAACTGTAGTCGAACACTGAGTAGCGTAAGGAACACTGTCCGACGAGTACGCGTACGTTTTAGTTGCGGATGACGTCACGTGAATGTCAATTTGACAAGGTTCCAGCGCATTAGCAATTTGCGGGGATAATATATCCAGAATCTTTTAGTGTTTCGGCTGTAGCGAAATACACGTTATTCCAGTCCATTGTCGAAAGTAGACCGATCTCCACGCTGCGACGCATCGTCGCAACGCAGGTGTTATATAATGCGTCAATCCGTTGCGACGATGTAACGGGATGCACTAAAGAGACCTCACCTTTATATCCGACTGTTTAGGCGCTACATGCGCGATTCAACGAACGCTCCAAAGTCTTCTCCATCTTCTTCTTCTTCTTCATATAAATAAAATGAATATTTGTCTGTATGTCCTTTATAGAATAGTATACCATACAGCCGATTTTGATGAAAATTGTGTGTGTGTTTGAGTGGGTCCCGGGATGGTTTAGATTCAGAATTGGAACCGGTAGGTGGCGCTGAGATCGGGTTCTAGAATCCTCCAAATCACCTGGACCAATTTTGTTATGATATGATATGATATATATATTTGTTGTTATCTATTTAGTTGTAGTAGTCGCGGAAGGCCACGACTCACCTTCCATGATCAAAATGATCGTGTACTAGCGGAAGGTGATGTCAGGAGCCTTAAGAACAGACGAGCGTGCATGACAAGAGCTATGAATGTCAAAGAAGCAAGTGAGGTGTGTAAGGATAAGCCTGAATGGCGCTCTGCTCTTCGTGCCTACCCCGCAAGGGACCTGGCGTGAAGTTATGTTTGTATGTGTTGTTATCTATCTTAGAAAATAGGCGGTACTAACTTTCCTTCCGCACTATCCGTGCAGGAACGGAGAAAGAATACAATTTCCTGTCGTAAGAGGCGACAAAACAGCCCACAGCCAGGTGGTAGGGCATTTGCCCGACTGGATGGCGACCACCCCTGGTCTAGAGTATGCCGTCATACCAACCTTGTGTTGTGTTCCGGCATTAGTGACCAGGTTCCAGGCTCCCTAAAGAGAGCAGCAGCGCATTCGTAGCACCTTTGGTGTTGCAAACGTCCATAGGCGATGGTAACCGCTGTTCATTAAGTGGGCCGTCTGATTGTCTGCTGATCTCCTGCAATAAAAAAAAAAGGATAAGCCTGAATGGCGCTCTGCTCTTCGTGCCTACCCCGCAAGGGACCTGGCGTGAAGTTATGTTTGTATGTGTTGTTATCTATCTTAGAAAATAGGCGGTACTAACTTTCCTTCCGCACTATCCGTGCAGGAACGGAGAAAGAATACAATTTCCTGTCGTAAGAGGCGACAAAACAGCCCACAGCCAGGTGGTAGGGCATTTGCCCGACTGGATGGCGACCACCCCTGGTCTAGAGTATGCCGTCATACCAACCTTGTGTTGTGTTCCGGCATTAGTGACCAGGTTCCAGGCTCCCTAAAGAGAGCAGCAGCGCATTCGTAGCACCTTTGGTGTTGCAAACGTCCATAGGCGATGGTAACCGCTGTTCATTAAGTGGGCCGTCTGATTGTCTGCTGATCTCCTGCAATAAAAAAAAAAGGATAAGCCTGAATGGCGCTCTGCTCTTCGTGCCTACCCCGCAAGGGACCTGGCGTGAAGTTATGTATGTATGTGTTGTTATCTATCTTAGAAAATAGGCGGTACTAACTTTCCTTCCGCACTCAACTAATCTGACATACATCGTTTGTCACAGCACAAATCATCATATCATCCTGCACACAATCCATCCATCTTTTCTTGCTCTACCTTTACATTTGTATCCATCCATCTCGTAGTTTAACATACGTTTTGTCCCGTGACTTTCATCTCTCCTCATTATATGCCCATACCAACTTAATCTTTTTCCTATTTCACATTTCACACTTAAGTCTAGTGTTTACGCGCCGTTGATACAGAGCTATCAATACAAAGTATGTAACTTACAAGCTTAGACTTATGGGAGGGAGCGTATCATCAGCTGAAATAGCTTTAATCATTTATCACTAAGGGCCAATGTTTCATTTACGACATAAAGGTTAGCAATCGAATAAATAATAATAATAAAAATCATTTATTTTGAATCAATTCACAAAAAAATATCAAAAAATAAAAGTAAAATCACATAACATAGAAATACTTAAAACTATAATAATCTTAATATATATAAATCTCCTGTCACGATGTTTGTCCGCGATGGACTCCTAAACTACTCAACCGATTTTAATCAAATTTGCACACCGTGTGCAGTTTGATCCAACTTGAAAGATAGGATAGTTTTTATACCGTTGGAACCGGTAGGTGGCGCTGAGATCGGGTTCTAGAATCCTCTTAAGAACGGGGAGCGATTTTGTTTTTGTGTGTTTGGGTGGGTCCCCGGATGGTTTAAATCCAGAATTGGAACCGGTAGGTGGCGCTGGGATCGGGTCATATTTTTTCAGAGCAGGACAACGTCTGCTGGGGCCGCCAGTAATAATATAAATATATATCGGATGCACCATCCACGATCATCGGTGATGAGTGAGTAGACATCGGATTATATGCACTTATCAAAATGGCAAAATATTCATGCAAATATGCACTTAAAAGGGGCGAAATATGCACAATCAATAAACCATTTATTATTAGAGTAACCATTTATTAGGTTTTAACGGTTTTAAGCGCGGTAATTTATTTGATTTTGGTTTATCCAAATGTTAGACAAATGTCATCTTTGTTGTTCGTGACCACGGCCACTGAAAAGCGGCCGAAACGTCGGATAAACCAAAATCAAATAAATTACCGCGTTTAAAACCGTTCAAACATAGTTTTATTATGTATGCAAGTCGCGAAAACTGAAGAAACTATTATATTAAACATATCTTAATATTAGTTATAAATTATTATAATAATAATTTACTTATTATAATTCTTGTGACAGTAAACAATAACATTTTTGTCAAGGCTTTCTGCAGCAAACTTGTGAGTTTGTCACTTAATATTAATATATATGTTGAAAATGACCTTTCGACGTCAACCGACGTCACCGGACATAACTTGAAATTTGGCGCCATTTCTGCAGACACTTCTTCAAGTAGAGTTTGTCGTTGATAAATGCGTCAATTTTCTTTATTTTTTTCAAGACCGGGGTTTTAATACAAAACTGCATTTAATTTGCCACAAACCTTTTGGGATAGTGAATTCGGAAGGGCGTTACTCTGTTCAATCATTTATTCTAATATTTTTTTTTTTTTTTTAGGTATATTTATATTTTGAAATTAACTAAATCTAACAACTATTAACAAAAACTAAAATATCCTATAAATAAACCTAACTTAAAAATATAAAACCTAACTCAAAATTATAAATAAAATATTGGTCCCAAACCACTGTCACTTACCGGGAACGTTCCCGAAAGGCTGGCGGCGTTACCACGCTGAATAGCAATGCTTATCCTTTGAGCAAAATAGACGCCAGCCTTTTGGTCGCGTGAGAGGTCTATTAGGCGTTCGGCGACATCTCGATAATCGACCCCACGGACCAAGAGTTTCCACTCCAAACGCCGCAAATGTGTAACAATAATATTTTAATATTTTAATAGTGTCGTCGGCATAATACAAGACGCCTAACACGTATAACTGCCGAAATAAGCACTGTTAATGAAAAAGTACCAAAATATGAAATAACGCTATAAAAATAGATTTATATGCATTGGCATATACAAACATGCAAATGCATATAATCCGATGTCTAGTGATGAGATTGTACATCACATGAAAGTGGAGTGGCCGGGGATTTCTAAATGCTAAAGACTAACACAACCATGAGGTGTATAATCTACGAGAATACTTCCTGAAAACTAACGAAAGTATGCATCGAGATATACTGTCAGTAGACCTCGCTCTCTTGCAAAACAGAACTGGTTCAGACCTGCGGTATTGAGTACTTCCGAGTGATTGGGCGTATGGAAGAGCAAGGAGCTGCACGGCAGGTTCTACCAGGCGTTTATGGGCTCGACATAGACCTGCCGACGTCGGTGAACTGGCTACGTTTCGGTGACCTCTTTGGGGAAACTAGGGCCTCGCTGGAGTATTTGCTACTACCGAGATCTACACTGACGGAGGCTCTAAGCAGGCTCACGTCCAGACCCTTCTCCGCACTCCGCCACGCACGCCCTACTCGTTACGGCTTAGTGACAATAACATTGTTATCGCGCACATGCCGGTAACGGTAGTGTATAAACAAAACGCTTCAGCGCCATACATTTTTACGGCTGGTGGCTTCGGCAATTGAGTCGTTGCACAGTCCTTAACGGATTCCGACTTCCATGGCCACCGTCCTGCTGTCATGAGCGACCAATGCCTTCCATGGTGTTCCATGAGCCTTTTTTAGGCGCCTTAACACTACGTTTGCTTCATCCCACAGCGCCAGTTCTGCTAACCAAAATTGACCCATTTGGCACCGTCTCAGATTCCGGCTTCATCGTTTAAGTAAGCCGGAGTTCTTACCCATTTAAAGTTAGAGGATAGGTTAGGTCCATATTGTTACAGTTACCACTTGCTGGCGGTGAAGGTTTCGTCTGCTACCTTGTAATGGGAGGTCCGAGCCCAGCAGTAAGACGTTCAGGGGTCGTTATTATATTATATGTTTATCTGTTGAATTCTGTGTGTGGCGCAATTGGAATTTTTTTTTTCTTTCGTTCTTTCTTCTTATAAATTCTCATCTGTATTAATACCCACACCATTCCCGTCCTTAATAGTCTTCACTCTTTGTGTTAAATTAATTTCAATTTCTTCTAAACTTTTACCGCGTGTTTCTGGCACGCAGAATCTTACGAAGAATATTGCAACCAGGTGTATCAAAACGAAGGTAAAGAGAAAGCCGTATTCGTCAATAGATCTCATCATACTATTGAACGAGGTTCCCATACAAAAGGTGAATAGCCAATTGATGCCAGTGATAATAGAAGCAGCAGTACCTCGAATGTTCAACGGCAAGATTTCACCTAACATAAGATACGGTATAGATTCATATCCTACAGACGATCCAAAAACATGTAGTATAAGACACATTAGTGGCAAGAATCCGAAAGAGATGTCGTAATGTGACTCTTTGACATAAGCGAGAACACCTAGAGTCAATAATGAAACAATTATAGAGCCAGACGATATATATAGTAACATTTTACGACCAATTACGTCAACAAGAACAATCGCAACTATAACTGATATTACACTTACAATCACTGTTCTAATACCATGTGATTCGAATTCGATGCTGCCTAACTCTATTCTCGTTACGTAAAATTGCATAAAGACGTAAGTTCCAGATAATTGTTTAAAAATCATTAACCCTAATGGTATAAGAATAGTTGGAGTATTTTCCATGTATAACATTTGTTTGAGAGCACTACCCCTCGTTTTATCTGCTTCTATCTGGAATTGTGTAAGATCTTGTATTTCATTTTCGATATTATAATCATTTCCTCTCAGCCATTGAAGAGCTTTGCGAGCATTGTGATTATGACCCTTAGCAATATACCACCTAGGAGACTCTGGAGTGACAAAAAATAATAAAAAGATTGGTACTGATAACGCAGCTCCGACGTAGGCCAACGTGTACATATCTAAATAACCACCTGCTAAGTACGCCAAAAGTGTACCGCTGTTTTTGAATGCTATAGGCAGGACTCCCAGGGCCCCTCGTAATTCTGGTCGAACCGTTTCTACGATATAAACCGGAAACGCTGAGTATATAATTCCAACACAAATTCCGGTTAAAACACGTCCAGCAATCAGTGAATGCAGGTTTGGTGAACTAGCAACTACTATCCAACTGATGAAAAATGGCACTCCAGTACCGATTAAGCTGTACTTTATTCCAATATAATTGATAAGTGGACATCCTAAGAAGCTTCCGACTGCGATTGCCAAAGACACACAGTCATTAACCCAATAGACCTGTAAAAAGATACATAAAATGCATTAATGACTTCAAATTTACTAACGACAAAACACTAAACTTTAGACATCCCTACCGAAAAGTTTGAAGTGCAGGAGGTAATAAATCTGTCTTCTAATATGTATTAAATCTCTACAGGGTTGAATTTGATTTGTACAGTGAATTTACATTTTATGAACAAATTATTGCACTAATTTGTACCACCAAATTCAGAAAACGCAACGAACAAGAATTCTTGTCCGTTCGTATGTATCCTAACGCGTCACGTGAAAACTATCAAACCGATTTAAACTAAACTCAGCTCAATTCTCAATCTTGGAGACGGGATACTTTTATCCATTTTATATAGAACTTGACTTAAAATTCCCGCAGGATTTCCGGGACAGAAAGTATAGCAGCATTCAAAAAACAATGTAGCTATCGTTTTATTGAAAACTATATCGCAACTAATTTATGCATCCAAACAACTACGAACCGCTCCCGGGAAAATTCCCACGTGATTCCCCGGATAAAAAATTCTTAGTGTAAAAATTAGTGCATCTAAATATTTGCTGTCGATCAACGAAAACCGCAACGAAATCTGCCAAGTAGTTTTTGAAGTTATACTTCTTTAGGCGCGATGAGAGTAAATTTTTACGATGCGCGCGCACACCGTCACGCGAAAAAGCTACACCATGAAGTTAGCTGTAGTCAACATTTTAGTTCTTCAGGGTGGCCGAGTGTAGGATGGTGGTTGCGTAGCAACGAGTTGTTGATAGATGGATTGTGAGATGAGCATTGTAATATATCTTATACTTTATTGTGTTTTAATTAATATACAAGTTTGATGATTTATAAATCATTTATTTAGTATCCTACACATATATATATATATATATATATATATATATATATATATATATATATATATATATATATGTATATATATTAAAGTGATCAGCAAAATTAAAGGATTTATTTTAATTCTAATTCCAGTGAATTTCTAAAAAAAGTAAGTAATTATATCGCTTTTTCTAATACTTGGGTGTGATTGTGGTATTTATTTTTCAAGTTATTTAGAGTTAACCTCAGTTTTTGATTGTATTTTTCATTACGGTCGGTTAATCAATTTAAAGAAGTATAACTGCTAAGGCGTGTATACACACCCTTTTTTATATGAATTCCTAACAAACACACAGGAAATCTCTCCATCTTTTATATAGTGTATTCCAGTTGTTTTCTTGAATAGCTTCAATGTACAGTCCCAGCAAAGATATAACGTAAAGTTAGAAGTTATTTCGACATTTGACATATGAATCTGCGAATGTGGTTACTTTATAATGCCTTAACTTTTTAGAAACATGTTAGATTTTGACACTCACTTCTGGAGATCTAGCTTCGGTTGGAGTTGATTTAAACAGGGTGGTCAAAGCAGGATAACTATAGCCAACAGCAAATCCATTTAACAGTATTGCCATAGATATCGCGCAGGCGACTAACAGCTGAAAACCAATTAATAAACTTGTAGGGGATGCTGGTAGTATTTAAATAAAACACCGAAAATATGTCTGTCAGGCAACAGTGTTGTCCTTATTTTAATTAAAAATATCAAATATTTGCATAAATAATGCGACTTGTGTACATAATAAGCCGCGCTTAAAAAACCGTTAAAACATACTTTAATTTTTAACCGACTTTCAAAAGGAGGTTCTCAACTTGAAGGTATGTTTTTTTTTAAATGTTTGTACACCGATTACTCTGAGATTTATGATCCGTTTTACGTTTTAGTTCGACGCGGAATAGCTGTCATTTGGTCCTCTAAAAATTTGACATAGTTTGGCCAAGGAGTTTTCATTTTATGAACATTTTTATGATTTAAATTCAATTCCGCGCGGCACCTGTCGTAGGTGTACCCATAGCAAGACACTAAAAAATAGCAAATGAATAAAAAACTTCGTTTAAAAAACCGACTTCAAAAACTAAAAGTACAAAATAACTTTATTTCTAAAGCTATTATTATTAATATATATTATCTAAAACATCTTGAAGTGCAAAGTAAAAGTTATAAATTACTATATTTTTTTACACCGACTTTAAGATGTTTAAGATAATTATATATTAATAATGATAGCTTTAGAAATAAGTTATTTTATACTTTTTAGGTTTTGAAGTCGGTTTTTTTTACGAAGTTTCTTTTTCTAATTATGAATTTTAAACTCAAAGTAAACAAAAGAAGTCAAAATGGGGGGGGAGGTAATAAATGTCTACAGGTACGCAGGTATGAATTTGTCTTTTGTCGGCTTCAGGTCGTAACAATATTATATAGGTGAGGATCAAGACGGGTCTGTCAACAACGGAAAAAGGTATAAGTTGCACCACTTGATAATAATAATTTATTTTAATATATACACAAAACAAATAACAGCAGATGTAAAGTATAAGTATAGTAGTATAGTATAAGGCCCAAAACCGGTTCGTCACGAGTCGGGCAAACAACATGTACGGCGAGCGCACAACTGAATATATAGTTCCGCGCTTGTTAAATGACTTACCTGTCGAGTTTAGGGAAAACATTACATCAACAAATATTAAATATAAACTTAAAACGCACTATTTAAATGACACATAATGCTATAATTGTAAAATGCTACGGACGTAGACACCCATAGCATTAATATAAACCCCAGAGGTTTTCAATGCTATGTTTAAATCAAAGAGCTGTAATCATTTTGTTGTTTTGATAAATAAATAAAAAATAAAAAAAAGTGCCTGTAGTATAATAATTATAAACTGGAAGTCTAAATTCACGAACATATTAATGTAACATAACATCGATAAAGTTAAATGATTAGTGTAATTAGCTTGATAGTAAAGTAAAAAAATGATGGTGCCAGAAGTTGTAAATAATAGCCTGAACTTCGTTAGAATTTAAGAAAGGAGGATTAAAAATTGTCTTTAAATTTATGGCTAGCTAATAATAATCAATCACTGATGTGATAGAGGACGTGTACCAACATAAAACGAGTATTAAATGACCAACCTGATCTCCAATGACTGGAGGAAGGTGAAAGAAAAAAGAGACAGAGAGAGTGAGAGAAATTATTTGAGTATTGGTAAAATTTCGGCTTTTCTTACGAGAATAAATATAAAGGGCCCTTAAATGTATATGTATAAAAATCTATACATATGTTCGTTAGTCTTACTAAAACTTGAGAACGGCTGGACCGGTTTGGCAAATTTTGGTTTTGATTATTAGGGTTGGTTTAAAAGGTGAATAAATATGAAAAAATGCTTGGAATACATTGATATATAAATATCAATGTTGGTGTTAAACGCGCCACATCGCCTCAATGAAAATTGTTTTATGTGATCGATCACTAGATGGCGCTGTTCGCTAATGTAAGGCGATAATGATTTAATTGAGCTGTTTAATGTATTATACTAAAGGTTTGTATCGAATGAAGACTCCAATATACGGGTCATGAGTAAAGGTTTTTTATTCACCCCCACTGTACCCTGAAAGTACCCGGGAGTCGTCCAGTTGGAATATAGTAAAAATAACAATATCGCTTTTCCCTTAGAAACTATTTCTACCTGTCAAACATTTGATGTTTGTCCCGTCATTCAGAAATCTAAAGTTTTTTATTTCTTGATTCCGAGGCGGTACAAAGTTTACCGGGTCGGCTTGTAATATATAAAATCTCACCTCTGTCCATAGAATTATTCTTTGTGGAGGGGCATTGGGCTCGGCGTGTTCGTTAAGAGTCATCGTCTGTGGCTTCGCTATTCACGCTTTTGAATTGTCATTCCAGAGGGATTGGAGACCCAGAATTATCTTCTTATACATTATTATTACTTCATCTCCTTTTTGATTTTAGATTCGTTCCTTTCGAATTGACAATAGAGCTTTTTATGATAAATTTCTTCTCTATGGTTCCGTTTTGCGACCACACGACGACCTCGCGGTTGCTTCACCGCGATCTGTATAGCTAGCGGTTTTCCTGGTCTTGCCTCTTATATGTAGTGTATTTATGTTTGTATATTTAATACTACAAACCTAAAATCGCGAATTTCAACTTTAAGTTTTAATATATTTTTGTTTATGTATAAATAATAATTTAAACATCTATGGCCTTACTTATAATCGTTTGTCAAATTTTAAGAAACTGCTCAGCAACGGATTAGTGAAAATCTTACCTATAAACTCCTCTTAAGGATTCTAGGTAGTAAAGTAACGGCAAAAGACATTAAATTGGTGGCGCTACCGTAGCTAAAGTGCTATTGTTTTAAGAAAATGCTAAAAGTTTTATAAAATCAAACTATATAAAAGCACTAGGGTATTATTAAATTACTTACTTAAGAGATGGCTAATCCTTTCTCAACGAGATTATTATAAGTAAGGCCCTTAATGCCTGAATATTTAAAACCATCCCAGTGGCTCTCCTCTAGATAAGAGAGAGATAAGAAAAATAAAGAATATATGGAGACTAACTTATAGTGCCATCAAGGGAGAGAAGGCTAAAAACTATTAAAAAATGATAATTCATAGTTATTATACACATCTCTTCATTAAAGTCATTTACTTTATTTACAAGGGCCTTACTCATAATAATCTCGTTAAGAAAGGATTAGCGATCTCTTAGATAAGAGACTCTTAAGTCCCTAATCAATGGCTGTTTCAAATAAAACTTGCCATCTTGCCTCTTAGCAGTCACTTACACTACCCTCTCGATGTTGGTTATTTATGACAGTTATTTATGAGTTACTTTACCACCACCTCTCATCCTTAGTAGGAGTTTATGGCTAAGATTTTCGTTAATCAGTTGCTGAGCAGTTTCTTGAAATTTAATAAACAATAAGTAAGGCCACAAGTGTTTTATTTTAGGTTCTAAACTATAATTTCATTCTGTTTTTCTCTTTATTCCAATTTATTTCCCGTAAATTATAAGTACCACCCAGTGGAATTTATAGCTTTGTCGATTAAAACGCCATGTAATGGTTTGTATATAAGAATAATATACGGGTTCTTACACTTTATGCTAGAGAGGATCACCTATTTTATGTAAGTATAGTATTATCTATGGTTAAAATGGACTAGTCTCAAAGTCACTGGACAATAAACTGAGATAATAATTCAGATCAAGCTTACGTAATACATACAAAAGAATCAATCAATTTTAATCAATTTCACTACCACTTTGGGAATCCCTGTTGCACATGTTACGACTTACGTCACACATGAATTTAATTCATTGCTACATAATTAACTAGAATAAAACTGAGTAGTACATTACGTGATACTATCTAAGAGACAAAACCTGTAGAGATATATCTACAAACATGTTCAGGATTTAGTTTTTAAATATTATCACGTAGCAGTTATATTATTGTATATACAGCCTTAAGATTAATGTTAAATTAATTAAGCAAGTAAATACATCTAGAATATGACACTGGTTATCTTATACTCCCTCTCCAGGGGTCGAGTCTACCTCGTTATGGTTCGATATCCAATTCAACGGAGTACGGGTTGCCAACTATTATTAACATTAAAAACAAATAAAGTATTCGGAAGAAAAAAAAATGTTCAAAATTTTATTTATTTCTTCTCTTGGAGACACTATTTTTGTGTGCTTGAAGTACACACTAACAACTTTTCATTGTCTTTAAAGTTTTGGAAGCTATCTTTATATTCCCAATTTAAACAAACAATTCATTTTTTAAATTTATAGATGTCCTGTCCCTTTCTTTTCGCCATTTTAGTTTCAATAGTGAATAATAAACTCTTTCAGTAAAAGCTGGATCGATAATAGTTCAGTAATTATCCATATAAAGGTTTTTCATTTTAGGCATCAGATAAAATATTGGAAATAGAGTATTTTCCATACCTTATTTTTATGCAAAAGTATAAATTATATTTACCAAAAATAAAGTAGGATACGTTATTATAAAGCTAGGTTGGCAACCCTAGGAGTCCCCATCGTAGACACACAACTAAACTTATTTTTTGATAACGTGCGGGATATTTATTTCGACTTGAATCTAGGTTGGTGGGGGCAACGAACCAAATGGGAAGAGGACATCAAAAATGATCTCCGTAACCATAAAACTTATATTAAACCTCACTTAAATGTTACTTATTAGTCTCAAAACGTAATAACCTAATGAACAAGAAGCCTAGTGCGACTGGACTTCGATCGCGGCGTAATTCCTATTGTAAACATATGGTAAGAAAATAGTTAAAAATATTGCAGTCCTTGAGCATTAATAGAAAAAAATGAGCACTTTAAGTAGCCGCTTTCGCAAGTTTTTAGTAGAAACGTAACAATTAATACCAAAATGAAGTGGAACTTTGTTTTTATATCTAACACTTACGAGTATATTATACAGACACGTGTCAATTTCTCGAAGGCCGCAAGCTCTCTGCCTGCAGAACGCACGTGACCTACAAGATGGCCTCGCCCACAGCCGACGACGACCGAATGTTATTTTGGTGGCACGGCCTTGAAGAACCTCTTGTGTTTTTTGGCAAGTTTCAATTATTTGCAACTTTCCAAAAATCACTATTCTACGCAGAACTATGAGTATCTGTGACCGAACTGAAACAGATCCTCAACAATTTGGGAATTTCAGTTGACAATGTATACTAATGTTATAAAGAGGAAAGATTTGTATGCTTGCAACGAATAAACTCAAAAACTACTTGATCGATTTCAAAAATTCTTTCAATATTCGAATGCTACACTATCTTTGATTAATATAGGGATCCATCAATCTATTATAAAATACGCTGGAATCGGTTACCTACTAGGGTTTTGATGAAATTTTATGTGTGGGTTTTTAAGTGGGTACCGGGTTGGTTTAGATCCGAAATAAGACCCAGTAGGTGGCGCAGGAATCGGGTTCTAGGCTTTTATTCTTTCAGAGCAGGACTACGTCTGCGGATACCGCTAATTTATTAATGGACTCTGTGGTTGACAACTAGCTGTCATCACCAGTATTGTTGGTGTTTTCGACCCCCACCCAAATCCTCTCCGCGCAACTTCACCCCCCTCACCCCCAATCCGCTCCGCGAAATTCACTCCTCCCTCTCCTCATGCCCCCCCCTCTCCTCATGCCCCCCCCCTCTCCTCATGCCCCCCCCCCTCTCTATCCGCAACTTCCAACTCGAACTCCCTTTTTTATTTTTACAATAAAATAAATTTATTGATAATTATTGTCATATTTATTTCTTAACTAGTCAGAGGTAATCTTTTCTTGCCACGATATGGGCGCACGCATTTCTTTTTTAACTGCATTCATTAATCTTATTACGTCTGTCTGTTTGAAGTGGTTTTTAGAATTAAATAAATACGACAGAAAACAGTTTATTTGGGGTAGTTACAATATATTATTCTATATTAACAATTGATTATGATTTACATAATCATCACTACATAGTATAAAACAAAGTCGCCTTTTCTGTCCCTATATCCCTATGTGCGCTTAAATCTTTAAAACTACCCAACGAATTTTGATGTGGTTTTTTCCAATAGATAGAGTGCTTCAAGAGGAAGGTTTATATGTATAATACATGCATCATATACTAAGGCAACATTGCTAATTTTAGAGGTTTCTATGTAGTGATGCCCGTGCAAAGTCGGAGCGGGCCGCTAGTTGTATACATTATAACAAACTAGTACCTACTTTGAAAGAAACTTACATTGTTTTCTACCTTTTTTTTATTTATTTTTTTATTGCAGGAGTTCAGCAGACAGGCAGACGGCCCACTTGATGGATAGCGGTTACCATCGCCTATGGACATTTGTAACACCAGAGGTACTTCTAATGCCCTGCTGCTCTCTTGAAGGAGACTGGAGCCTGGTCACTAATGCCGGAACACAACTAAGGGTTGTTATGGCGACATACTTTAGACCAGGGGTGGTAGCCATCCAGTCGGGCAAATGCCCTACCACCTGGCTGTGGGTTGTTTTGTCGCCTCTTATGACAGGCCGCCCGGCCGCAGGAATTTGTATTCTTCCTCCGTTCCTGCACGGATAAAATATAATAAAATTCCTAATATATAATCCTTTAAGATTTTGTATAATCTAAGTAACGCTTCAATGACCGTTATACGTTGATACTCATTTGGCTAATTTCTTTAAAATTGTATTTAAATCTGTTATATTTCTAAATATAAAATATATGAAACATAATCAGAATTACGGTCACACACACATCAACGTTTTAAACTAAGTATTTATCTCATAAATTGGCACCTGTGTTCCTATTCGCACCATTCCTGATATTAATACTCTTTACTCGTCGAGTTAAATTAATTTCAATTTCTTCCAAGCTTTTACCACGTGTTTCTGGCACGCACAATATAACGAAGAATATTGCAATTAGATGTATGATGGTGAAGAAAAACATGGGGCCGTACAGAACATCCGATCTTATCATAAAAATGAACGAAGTTCCCATATACACAATGCATAGCCAAGTGATTCCGGTGATAAGAGAAACAACAGTACCTCGAATTTTCATTGGCAAGATTTCACCTAACATAAGCCACGTTATAGATTCATACCCTACTGAAAATCCAAAAATGTATAATAGCAGGCACAGTTGTGACAACGATCCAAAAGAGATATTATCGTTTGACTCTTGAATATAAGCGAGAACACTGAGTGCAGATGTTGAAAGAATTATAGAAGCAGATGAGATATACAACAATATTTTACGACCAATCAGGTCAACAAGAATAATCGCAATGAAAACTGAAAAAACACTTGCAATTTCTATTCTAATATTAAATGACTGCGTATTGCTTGCAGTGATTTTCGTCGAGGATAGTCTCTGTGCATAATAGATTACAACATTAGTTCCAGTTAATTGTTGGAAAATTATTAACCCGGATGATATAAGGATAGCTGGAGCATTTTCCATGTAAAACATCTGTTTTAGAGCAATCCCCTTCGTTTTATCTGCTTCTATCTGAAACTGTGTAAGATCTTGCATCTCATTTTCAATATTGTAATTTTTTCCTCTCAACCACTGAAGAGCTTTGCGAGCATTGTGAATGTGACCCTTAGCAATATACCACCTCGGGGTCTCTGGCGGCACAATCATTAGTAAAAATATTGGTACTGATAGTGCAGCTACAATGTAAGCCATTGTGGAAATATCTACATAAGCACCAGTTAAATGCGCCAATAGTGTACCGCCATGTCCAAATGCTATCGGTAGGAGTCCCAGGGCTCCTCGTAATTTTGGTTGAACAATTTCTACAATGTAAATCGGAAAAGCGGAATGTACGAGTCCAACACAAATTCCGGATAAAACTCGTCCAGCAATCAGTAAATATAGATTTGATGCATTAGCAATTATTATCCAGCTGATGAAAAATGGCACACCAACACCGATCAAGCTGTACTTTCTTCCAACGTATGCGATAAAAGGACCTCCTAACAGGCTTCCAACGGAGGCTGCTAAATACACTGAGCTGCCAACCCAAAAGACCTGTAAAAAGTACATATAAAATTCATTAATCCTTACAAAATCTATATATCACTGATGGACAAAGGCACTAAACGTTCTGTGAACACGAAAGAAAACGGAAAAGCAATGAAGCGCAAGAGGTCAAAAATATAAAAAGATACTGTATTGAGTACTGTAGCAGGGTAGATCGAGTATCTACAATGAATTTAAAAAAGAAATAAAGCCAATGGTCCAATTTGGAGCATTGCACTCAGAAAATATTTTTGTCTATATGTCTATATCTTATGTGTCACGTAAAACCTACTGAATGGATTTAAATAAAACTCAACTCAGTTTTAACTTATATCCCGGAAATAGGACACTTTTTATCTCGATATCGTTTCCTTAGGATAGACAAGATACGGCTTAAAGTTCTAACTCATTTTGATAGTGGTCACATTCGTAAATGCGAATCTGTAAAAGTGGCTATTTTAACCTTCAATAACTTTTTTCAAACATAGATTTGACACTTACTTCACGGGCTAGATGAGCTCTATCTGGGTGTGAATTTAACTTAAGTACGATGGTTGTAACCTGGTAACCATAGCCTAAAGTAAATCCATTCAACAGCATTAGCATTGATATCGCAGAGGCGGCTAACAGCTGAAACGAAATGAAAATTTATTAATACAAAACAGAGTTCAATTAGATGATCAGGTGATTATATTGTTATGTATCTCTTTAACCAATTCAGACATGTGAATATTTTGTCACCCAAAGTTCCCGCTTAACATTTAAAATTAATCATTCATAACTGAATATTATTTATTATAATTTCCACATAAGTAACAAATATATTATTGTCTTCTTAGTTTAATGTTAATTTCAATCTAGTATTTTTATAATGTCAAAGTAAAACAAAGGAAAAATCTTATATATATTTTTAGTTTTTAAGCCCTTAATTACAGTGATTTAATTATCATTTTGGCATTTTGGAACTTTATTCCCCAAAATCTTTGTGAAGTCAAACAAATTCTTGGGGTTTATGGTAGTAAGATAGATAGTCTGGAATGTAAATGGTGGGTCAAACACTAAAACTTATATCATAATGAGAATTTTGAATGTTTTTTTCGACGTCTAATCCATCATTGAGTCGCTACCAATCGGAGATAGTAGTAGGATAATGTTGGACTCCCGATGGCATGCTCGGACCTGCCTACTAACCACCCTTAAGTTCGCCGTATACCAGGAGCTCGGGAACCATAGTTGCATCCGATGGTCCTTTTTTTAACCAGGGGAAATCCTAGTGTGGGATTTACCAGATCGGGGGTGGCACTAGCATGACCAGTCAGAACTGGTGCCATGGCATTGCCACTCCCCGGTTAGGGATACCCACTAAAACCTCTGGGTATTACGTCCTTCGCCTTATGCCAGGGCTACGGGTATATGACTTAGCCTGTCCGCAGCTCTTGCAGGCATGGGCCTCGCGTGGCCCCTTCCACTGCTGGGGAACTATTTTTATCCCCCGGTATCTTTAATCTCTCTAGGCCTGCGGAGGTCTGTAACTCACCCCACGGGAGAAGAGGTGAGCGCGCGTGGAACACACCGCGCCCCCATCTCGACGGCATGTGCAGGTGAGTGAGAACCTCTATACCCCAAGAGGCATCTTGCTGTGGCCGAAGGTTCTGGCTAGCCCTTCGGCGCAGACGCGTCCTCCTTGGGTGGGAGAGGAGCAGTGATGTGCGCTCACGCTCCCGCTCCGCCTCCTTCGCAAGCATAAGGCGCTCACAGAAGAAGGAGACGGCGTCCCATCCTGTAAATTCTATCCCATCCTGTCGTCCGAGGGTCCTAACGTAACCTCGTGTCATCTAATATTTAGAACATCTAATTAATGCTAGAGAGGCACATTATTAATCAATGTTATCTAACATAATAATTCATGTTCGTATAAAAGTAGTAGTTGTTGAATTGTGATAACATGCGTCAAAGATGATATCATGGGGTGAAAGGTTATTTGTTTTAAACAACATTTAGTGTCAGAGGTTACATGATCCGTTTTTCCATCCAAATATCAAAATTTAAGGGAATTTAAATATCTCGCTTACCAATTAAATTTCATAGATATTCTTCATTTTCAGTTGTAGAACAGATCAAGCAAAACTTATATGCTTACTTGAAGTTCGTACACGTCATTAAGCAGAACACAATTTAAGCGTCATAAATAGAGCTTGAAGGAGAGAATGTTGCGCTCTCGCTCACCCGCTATCTGGACTCGCGTGCGATCAACACACCGGAAGGTGTAGTTACCAATAATATTTGGCCGCACCTCTGCAAAGTCACGGAACTCACTTCCTCGAAGCGCATTTAAGCTTTCCGCGCACTTTACATAGTTTATTAAGCATGCATTGTTTTACTTACTTTTTCCCGATATGTTTTCAAAATCGCTTGAAACAAAAACTTCAGTGACGATGGGCGATGTATGAGTTGCCAGTATAAAAGAGTACCTATGAAATAACAAACCGCAAAAAAACTGGGAGAAGCTAAGCGTTTAAGCAGTCCCGAAAGTTCAGCTTTTCTTGCGAGAATATGAAGGGCTCATATATATTGATGTAAAATCTCACCTGATTCCATAAAAACATCTTTTGTGACGTAGGAATGCAGTGCTCAGTATTTTCAGGAATAGGGACTTTCTCGGGGTCTTCGCTATTTACAGTATTAAACTGTTGCTCAATAAGAATAGAAGACTCCAAATTATCTTCATACACCCTTCTATCCTTCATCTCCATGTTGATTTCAGATTGGTTCTTCGATTTTCGTGATTATTTGATGTGACAATAGAACCTTTGGTATCTGATCGTCTTCGATACTTTATGGCTAAGTCAGCAGCTGTATGATCAGCAGGTTTTTTCGTCTTGCCTTTTATATATAGTGTACCTATATGTATGTAACGTCTTGCCGACTTCGACGTTTTCTTCAGTGCAGTCTCCAATCGTTACTCATTTTGCTCATCTAATGATTAAAAGTCAAAATCGACCGACCCCAAGCTCACTGAAAACTCGACTAAAATATGATTCGCATTCATGCTTACATATATAAAATATTTAATTCCTCTAATTAATAAGTTGATAAGAATTGTGAATAGACGGACTGTAAGATTACGAATGTTTGTACATGTCTCTTATTAGTTTTGCACCAAAGGCTGATAACCGAATGATCAAGTGGCCTTGTGCGTCTCCGATTATCACACGGAGTGTTCTATTGTATACAAAATTTTGTGAATAGTAGTTAAATATTGTTACGAGCTATAGGACTCGAATTAAAGTGCCGTTGGAATGACTCTAGAATTTATTAGAAATGTGTATAAAAATACATTTTTCTTTATTATAGGCAATAATTGGGTATTTGACGACACATTACAATAAATTCTAAAATAGTGTTCATATAAAAGAGCAGTCGTCAAAATATATTATGATTTTCTTATTCTAAACAGTTCATTATAGAAATAATTTTAATCACGGTTTAAACAATAATTAATAAGCTATTCGACTCATTAAGCTTGTGAGTTATAAGGCAGTATTCTCATAGAAAATCAGATAAGCTGTGACGTTTTGTGCGATGATAAAAAGTGTCTCAGTAGATGTGACTTTTAAACGCCCAATTGAAGCAAAACTAATCAAAGTGATAGAAATAAGCGATTTCTATTTAAAACATTATAATATGGTTACATACCGACAAAGAAATGCACACCTGGCTTAGTACCTTTCCCGCATTTCGACTTCCTTTGTTTACTTTGTGTTCACAATTTGCAATTACGATAGCCTATTGTTATTGTTTTCGTTTATGGCCGTTGCCAGGAATAATTAAGCAGGTGTGCAGATTACGTTTTCTTGGAAAAACTCAGTCCACGCAGTCGATCGTTGTATTGTACTATTTACTATACAACAATGCCCGAACGGAGGGGTGGGGCACTCTAGCGAAAACCACGGTCACACGGTCAAAGCAAGACGAGTACGTTCGATAAGCGATATAGTGACGGACTTACTAATAGTAGTTATATTTATACCTATGTTATACGTGTTTGTATAGTTCTAGTAAATTTTATAGTAATTCCAACGGCATTTTGATTCGAGGATATAGGATAACATTAGGGTTGTAACGGAGGCCTTCTTAGCGAAGGCGGAGGCGGATGCGGAGGCGACGGGTTTCACCTCTGCGGATGCGGAGGTTAACGGAGGTGGAGGCGGAAGTGAAATTGGATGTAGAAAAAAATAGTAGTTTATGGTTTATTAAAACTATCAATAGTACAACATATTTATTTTAAATCAAATAAGTATGTACTACGTCTAACAAGTCCATGCAATTCGAAAGATTGATTCCTGTGGCGTATCATTCATTTAACAAATGACGTTTGCACGCCCCCCGCCCATCCCCAACCGCGCTCCCGCCGCGCACGCTTTAATTCTTGTTCATTTGCCGCGCGCGGCTGGACGGCTGAGTCGTTGTGAGCGTCGCTGCTTGCCTTGCGTGTGATTAGTAAATAAACCTCCGTTATGACTCCGCAAAAATTACACGGATGCGGAGGCGGAGGCGGAGGTAAGATTTCTTGGGGAATTTCCGCAGTAACGGAGACGGAAGCGAAGTTCCGTTACAACCCTAGATAACATAAAGGATTACAATACACAATAGGCTGTTTTAATAATTACGATTTTTTTAACACAAAGTAAACAAAAGAAGACCAAATGCGGGAAGCTAATAAAATGCTCTACAGACGCAGGTGTGAATTTTTTCCTTTGTCGGCATTTGGTCGTAACAATATTTATAATAACAATGTATAAAATATACACACATACATACATAACTTCACGCCAGGTCCCTTGCGGGGTAGGCACGAATAACAGAGCGCCATACAGGCTTATTCTTACACACCTCACTTGCTTCTTTGACATTCATAGCTCTTGCCATGCACGCTCGTCTATTCTTAAGGCTCCTGACATCACCTTCTGCTTGTACACGATCAATTTAATCATGGAAAGTGTGTCGTGGCCTTCCGCGACTTCTGCATCCATCCACTTTTGCATTGTATATCTGTTTAGTCATTCTTTCATCATACATTCTTTCCACATGGCCGAACCACCGGAGCATTCCTTTCCTTACCTTCACCCCGACACTCTCTTTTAGACCAACTCTCTTTCTTACTTCGGTATTACGAACGCGGTCCGCAAGCGTCACTCCGCAGATTTTGCGCAGTGCTCGCATCTCGACCGCGTTTACTTTACTTTCATGCTCTCTATTCCATACCCAACTCTCGCTTCCATACGTTAGCGTAGGTACCAGAACCGCGTTGTGTATAGTAAGCTGGGCCTTCTGGCTGAGGTTCTTAGCGCCTAGAAGTTTACCTAACGCTCCATTCACACTATTCCCCAAATTTACTCTTCTTTCTATGTCAGCGGTGTACCTTCCATCTCTGCTAAAAGCACATCCAAGATATACAAATGTCATTCACTTGTTCCAGCATAACATCATCGACCATTATCCTTGCATTCGTTCTGGTTTCTTCTCTTTCAAATACCATAACCTTTGTTTTCTTTACATTCAAATGTAAGCCTCTCGCCTGACAGTCATCTATATAAAATATGTAACTTACTATTCTAGATTCGCATATGATATGCATTCAGAGAGCATATCATCAGCTGAAATAGCTTTTTTATAGGTCGTATATTACTAAATTATGGAAGGATTAAGTGCACGTAGTAAATTATTAAATAGTTCTTTCTAGGTCTCATATTTTTTTATATGTAGAAAAAATCGTTAAAGCTTTTTCCGTGTAATTGTAGTGGAACACTTACAAGCCAAAAGATGACGCTGTGCAATAATTGAAGTCGCAGACGATTCCCGAAACGTACAAAGAATATATACAAAATTCTAACAGTAATAGACTATAATAGCCTGCAAGAAACAATAACAACAATAGCCTCTTCAGTGACTGAGATTCGTTGATACACATTTCACTGATTTTCTTAAATACATCTATTTTATTTCTAAATATAAAAGAAAACATAATTAGAATTACCGTGACACACATCAGCTTTTTATCTCATAAATTGGCATCTGTATACCTATCCGCATCTCCCCTGTTATTAACACTCTTTACTCGCTGAGTTAAATTAATTTCAATTTCTTCCAAGCTTTTACAGCGTGTTTCTGGCACGCAGAATATTACAAAGAATATGCCAATGAAGTGTGTGACGGCGAAGGAAAACAGAGAGCCGTATGGAACATCCGATATTATCGTACTACTGAACGAAGTCCCCATATAGATGGTGCATAGCCAACTGACTGCGGTGATAAGCGAAACAACAGTACCTCGAATTTTCAACGGCAAGATTTCACCTAACATAATCCACGGTATAGATTCATACCCTACTGACGATCCAAAAATGTATAATATAAGGCACAGTTGGGATAACGATCCAAAAGAGATATTATCGTTTGACTCTTGAATATAAACCAGAACACCTAATATTGATGTTGAAAGAATTACAGAGGCAGATGAGATATACAACAATCTTTTCCGACCAATCAGGTCAATAAGAATAATCGCAATGATAACTGACAAAACACTTGCAATCCCTATTCTAATATAAAATAATTCCGTATTGATTTTAGTGCTCGGCGTCGAGGACAACATCTGGGTGTAATAAAATATAACGTTAGCTCCAGTTAATTGTTGGAAAATCATTAACCCGAATGATATAAGGATAGCTGGGGAATTTTCCATGTAAAATATCTGTTTTAGAGCAATCCCCTTCGTTTTTTCTGCTTCTATCTGGAACTGTGTAAGATCTTGCATTTCATTTTCGATATTGTAATTTTTTCCTCTCAACCACTGAAGAGTTTTGCGAGCATCGTTAATACGACCTTTAGCAATATACCACCTCGGGGACTCTGGAGGGACAAACATTAGGAAAAAGATTGGTACTGATAGTGCGGCTGCAATGTAAGCCATTGTGGAAATATCTAGATAAACACCAGCTAAATGTGTCAACAATGTACCGCCATTTCCGAATGCTACCGGTAGGAGTCCCAGGGCTCCTCGTAATTTTGGCTGAACAATTTCTACAATGTAAACCGGAAAAACTGAATATATGACTCCAACACAGATTCCGGCTAAAACTCGTCCAGCAATCAATAAAGGCAGATTTGATGCACTAGCAACTATTATCCAGCTAATAAAATATGGCACACAAACACCGATTAAGCTGTACTTTCTTCCAACGTATGTGATAAGGGGAGCTCCTAACAAGCCTCCAGCGGAAGTTGCCAAATACATTGAGTAGTCAATCCAAAGAACCTGTAAAAGGGACATATAAAATTCGTTAATAATTTGAAATTCTTAATATCACAGATTGACACAAGCACTCCACGTTTTATGAACACGGAAGAAATCGGAAAAGCAGTGAAGCGCAAGAGGTCAAAAATATAAAAAGATACTGTAGTGAGTACAGTACTAGGCTAGCTCGAGTGTGTACAAAGAATTAAAAAAAAGAAATAATGCCAAATTTGAGCAGGGCACTCGAAAAATACTTTGTCTATGTGTCTTTATCTTACGTATCACATGAAAACTAATTAATGAATTTAAATTAAACTCTACTCAGCTTTAACTTATATCCCGGAGTTAGGACACTTTTTATCCCGATAAATGATATAGTTTCCGTGAGATAGACAAGATACGGCGTAAAGTTCCAACTTATTTTGATAGTTGTTCGTAATAAGAATCTGCAAAAGTGGCTATTTTAATATTCCTTAACTTTTATCAGACATAGATTTGTCACTTACTTCATGAACTCTATCTCGGTATGATATTGAGTTAATTAGGCTGTTAATAGCATGGTAACCATAGCCTGAAGTAAATCCATTCAACAGCATTAGCATTGATATCGCAGAGGCGGCTAACAGCTGAAACGAAATGAAAATTTATTCACACAAAACACAGTTCAATTAGATGATCTGGTGATTATATTGTTACGAATTAGACGCCGACAAAGATAAATTCACACCTGCATACCTTTAGAAACACATTTTATTACCTTTCGGCATTTGGACTTCGGAGTTTTGAATTAGAAAACAGCCCATTGTGTATTTTAATCTTTTAAGGCAGTCAAACAGTACAAACTAATTCTAGGAAATTCGGTCCACGCGGTCTGGGAGACATATTGCATAAGTGCAGTATAAAGCAATGCCTCGATTGAGGGACGAGGCAGTCGAGCGATAACCACGAGTGAAGCAAGACTTGTGTACATTCGGTAATCTATTTAGTGACGCACATTGCGCGTGTGATTGAATAACGATCTTCTGCATTACGTTTGGACTTGTTGTGTTCGGTTATATTTGTACCTGTATTATACGTGTTTGTATCGGCCTAATAAACTCTATTATAATTCTAACGGCATTTAAATTCGAGTCCTGCAACTTGTAAGAATATTATTATTATGTTTCTCTTTAACCAATTTGGACGTGAATGTTTGTCACCCACAGTTCCCGCTTAACATTTAAAATTAATCGTTCATAACTAAATGTTATTTATTATAATTTCTACATAAGTAACAAATATAATATTGTCTTCTGAATTTAAGATTTTTACTATACAATATTAATGTTAATTTCTTAATCTAGTATCTTTATATTTGTCAAAGTAAAAAAGGGAAAATTCATGCTTATATTTTTAGTTTTCAACCCCTTTATGATGATGAGTATATTATTATTTTTGACATTTTGGAACTTAATCCCCCAAAGTATTTCTCATGTGTCAAAAAAAATAGGGTTTAGGGTAGATAGATAGATATCTCTAAAAAAAAAAAAAATGAATGATAATTTTGAATCTTATCTTCGACGTCTAATCCATCATTGAGAGCCCACCACTCGGAGATAATAGCAGGATACTGTTGGACTCTCGATGGCATGCTCGGATCTACCAATTCAATACCCCTAAGTTCCATCTCATCGGCCTATACCAGGAGCTCGGGAACCAGAGGCGCATCCGATGGTCCTGACGGGAGAATTTTGAACCTAACGCAATCTCGTGCCATCTAATTTCTTAAACATACTAGAGAAGCACATTTTAATTATCTAACATAATACTAAATGTTCGTAAAAAAAGTAGTAGTTGTTGAATTGTGATAACATGCTTCAAACATCATATCATGGGGTGAAAAGCTATTTGTTATAACCAACATTCTGTGTCAGATGTTACATGGTCCCAATTTAAGGAAATACAAATATCTCGTTTTCTATTAAAATTCCATATATATTCTTCCTTTTTAGTTGTAGAACAGTTCAAGCAAAACTTATATGCTTACTTGAAGTTCGTACACGTCATTGTGTAGAACAAATTTAAGCTTCATAAACACTAAGAGGGGAAAATTTTGTACTCTCGTTCGGCTGGTTATGTGTTTCGCAGGTGGAAGGTGTAGTAACCATTAACATTTGGCCGCACCTCTGCAAACTCACGGAACTTACTTCCTCGAAGCGCATTTAAACTTTGCGTGTACTGTACATAGTTTATCAATTATGCCTTTTTTTGGCTTAATTGAAACTTACTTTCTTCCCGATATATTTTCAATATCGCTAGATACAAAAAAAAATAATGACGATGTGACAGAGGACTGTATAAAAGAGTACCTGTGAAATAACTAACCCCAAATTACTGGGAGAAGGTGAAAGAAAACAGAGATAGAAAGCTTTTAAGCAGTCCTGAAATTTCTGCTTTTCTTGCGGGAATATGAAGGGCTTATACAAATTAATGTAAAATCTCACCTGATTCCATAAATACATCTTTTGTGGCGTATGAGTGCAGTGCTCAGTATTTTCAGAAATAGTGATCTTCACTGGGTCTTCGCTATTCACAGTATTAAACTGTTGCTCAATAGGAGTGGAAGACTCCAAATTATCTTCATTAACACTTCTATTTATCAACTCCATTTTGATTTCAATTTTCGGGATTATTATATATGACAAAAGACCTTTCGGTCTCTGATCGTATTTGATTCTTTATGGCAAAGTTTCGCGCGATAGTTGAATATTCAGGCACGTGTGGAGGGACCACACGGCGTCGCCGAGGAACTCTTCTACGCGACCTGTCCAGCGGGTTTCCTCGTCTTCCCTCTTATATATTGTTTATATATGTAGTCTTGTTGACGTCGAAGATTGCTCCAGTGCAGTCTCAAATTACGAATCGTTATTCTTTAGTCATATTGCCCACATAATGATTACAGGTTTAAATTTACCGACTCCAAGCTCACCGGACACTGAACTAAAACACGATTCGTATTCGAGCTTACATAATATTTAATTCCTTTAAGTAAATTGATAAGAATTGTGAATAGACGGACTGCGGTTACGAATGTTTGCATATGTATGCTGATAACCTAATGATCAAGTGGCCTTGTACGTTTCAGACTAACACGCAGAGTTTTTTCTACTGTATACCAGTTCTATGAATACTAGTTAAATATGTTGGAGTCAATGAGTATTATTTTATAATTAAATCTACGTTCTAACCGGTTTAAGGTAGCTTTAATTATGTACGCGAGTCGCGACATCTTAAAAAATTGTATTTGAAAAGTACTTTTTATTAATTAAAAAACAATGGGCTTAAAAACCAGCCGCTTTAGCAGGTTTGTTTCACAAACATGACAAATACCAAAATACAATGAAATTGTTTATGCCTTACAATTACCTGACACGTAAATTTCACTTAGCGGCTTTACAAATACAGCCACCGTAGGCCCTTTACACTAACTACTATATACTCCATTGAAATCTTACAATTTAAGAGCCGAATATTGCATATGTTAGAGGACGCAATTTTATTTTTGGGACATGTGTGGGGGGGTCAATAGAAGCTTAACCTCAAGTTTGTGGGGTCGCCAACCTTGTCCCCCGGCCGCCATCTTGGAAAAAGGGGTGAAAACACTTTTCTCGCGATATCTCGGAAACTATGCGTCTTACAAAAAATTTGCAAAGTCATCATTTGTAGCAAATTGTTTTGCCTACAAATATGTTTATGTAACTATTTGCCCTAAATTAAAAATTAAAGAAGTTGTAAGCATAAAAGTGAGAATTTTTTTATTCATTCCTCTTATCTTTACCATAGAACTTACCAAATTTAACATATCGAATATGAAGCAGGTAGAAAAGGTCCCCCGTTTTCCCCACCACCTATGAGATAGAGTCCGTAGACGCATTTTTTTATGTATGTTCTGGCCAAACATGCAGCAACATTATGGAGATATCAAAGTTAATGGAAGAAAATGAATTTGAAGATGAACTTCCAACTATGATTCCAATTTTAACTCCTGTCATTCCTCAAACTTTCACATTTGACGTTGATTTAGATTCTGAGCCACAGCCTAGACCATCGAAGAAAAGTCGATTAGAGTAGCTAGCTAATAAGTGATTAAAAATATTATGATGTCGAGGATTACCTTATAAGCAAGATGTCCGTGGAGTAGGCCTACTGGGGATACCACGTAAAATAAAACGCGTCTACGGACTCTACCTCATAGGTGGTGGGGAAAACGGGGACCTTTTCTACCTGATTAACATTCGATAAGTTAAATCTGGTAAGTTCTATGGTAAAGAAAAGAGTTAGGAATGAATAAAAAAAACTCACTTTTTTGCTTATAACTTCTTTAATTTTTAATTTTATTTTTAAAGTTATACAAAACATATTTGTAGGCAAAACAATTTGCTACAATTTATGACTTTACAAATTTTTTGTAAGACGCATAGTTTCCGAGATATCGCGAAAAAAGTGTTTTCACTCCTTTTTCCAAGATGGCGGCCGGGGGACAAGGGTGGCGACCCTACAAACTTGAGGTTAAGCTTCTATTGACCCCCACACATGTCCCAAAAATAAAATTGTGTCCTCTAACAAATGCAAAGCTCATGTAACATTTCAATTAGACTGGTAAACAAGTCCTTTTGGACCAACTTTTTTCAGCAGTCTCTGAAAATTATAAATTAGGTGTCATTCGATTCGGAATGGCATCTAGATGATTTTTGGAAAAAATGAAGTTCCGCTTGCAAAAATTGTAAAAGTTATTAACAATTAACTAAAAAAGGGGGGGGTTTAGTTTTTTGCAAATATCTCAAAGAGTAATAAAGATTTTTCAAATTTGAAAAAAGATTCGAAAAGAGGAGGAAATTTTCTAAAATTTCCTAAAAAAGTATCGACTCCCGAAACTGTAAAATCAATATTTATAATTTTCCCAGAGGGATGAAAATACGGCCGAAAACGGGTACTCTGGCTTACGCAAGCCACACCCACATCGGCCCTTTAATGAATAAATATTATTTAATCATACTAAATATGAAAATAAAAAATTGAAAAAATTCAGGCACTAACTGAATAGATGAATGAACAATAATCTGCTTGAAATTTTTTTTATAACAATTTTTCATTTAGTTATTCAATAGTTAATTAATAAAAAAAAATTCTTGAACATGAATATTGAATTTCCCTTACTCATTTATAATTTTCGGAGACTGCTGAAAAAAGTTGGTCCAAAAGGCAGTTGGTTACTAGTCTAAATGGAGTATACTTGTATTGAAATTGCTTATTAAATTGAACAATCAAACCGTTCGTCATCTTTTTCATTTATTCATGTCGTCAAACTAATTTCCTCTAAAATCCGCATTTGTATTTATACTCTGCACTCTTTACTTTAAGTATATTAAATGTCTAGGTTTAAGTTATAATGAACAATAAAGAGTTTTCATTCATTCATTCATTCATTATTGATTGATTACATTTGTGTAATATAGTTTTGTTGTTTTAGTTACTATATAGTATATACTTAGGAGGAGATAATGGATCTGCATTTCCTATGCTATAATCACACACCTTTCCTTTCATTAATCTCTCCATATCAAGCCGGTTTATATATTAGAAATAAATAAAAAAGACATAAAACAGTCTATTTAGGATAGTTATATAATTCTATAATTAAGCAAAACCCAATTTATCACTAAAACAAAGTTATCCTGCAAGAGATGTTAGTCTCAGCATGATGTTGGTCATTGTCTCGCCATGATCGACATTGCGATATCACAAATCGTAAAAATTTACACGACGTTCAAACCGTCTGTTTTATGGCGACCGGGGCAAATTTACTACGACTAAATTGCAGAAAATATTTATTACTAAAATTTGAAAAAATACATGTTTTTTATTTAAAGATAAAATATATGTAATTAAATCACAGCTGTAAAGTTATAAAAAATACATTTTTCTTTATTATAGGTAACAATTGAGTATTTGACACATAAAACCGGGTACTCATTAGCGCACTGTGACCGTAACTGTTGCATGTTATGTAATCAAAAATTATAGTGTGTATCTTGGTGAACATAGGCTCTGCGAACTTTAGCGCATGTAAACTCGTGAAGAAAATACAGTGACCAATTAGTACAAAGCAATGAAAAAATACAGGGATAAAGGGCGACCAATTGTATTCACTGACGAGTCGTATGTCCACTCATCACACGAGTATACATGCGCTAAAGTTCGCAGATCCTATGTTCACATTTGCCAAGATACGCCGGCCGTATTATACGTGGTTCACGAACTTGCCGCTAGCGGATCGAGTTGCAGTTCGCAGCGAGCCGACGATAAACAGGTACTCATTATGTAACGTAACCGTTGGACGCTACTGTAACCGTAAATCATAGTGTATACGTTGTACGCGAGCCTGCCGCGAGCTGTAAGCGAACGGCACGCAGCGAGCCGATGGATGTCGGTTGTTGGCGCGAATCAAAGGAAGCTCGCAGTGCGTTCGTGGACGTCGAGAGTGGAGGTCGTTGCACACCGCGAACCTATAAGTATTCTTCTCGAGATGAGTGAGAATTGATTTTTTGTAATGACCACTGATTTGTTGATTTTTTAAAACAAAAAGTAGATTACTTCTTTCCCTTTACATTCGATGAGTCCACCATCTTCGTGGCCTTTTATAATAATGGAAATCGTCTATAAGTATATATGCTGCACACCCGAAAGACATTTCGTCCGACATCGCCAAGGTCCAAACGAACATTGCGTCAGAGCCGGCTTGTCGTTACGTTCACAGTAATGTGGACATCTCGTACACACACTGTATCTGTTTGGTAACAGTTACAGCCGACTGAATGAGTACGGTGGGTGAGGGCGTTCGATGGACATATTCAGTTCGATGGACACGAAGACTACAACACGCGTACACACTACAACCACGTTACTGTAACTCTCCGGTTACAGTTACACTTCGCTAATGAGTACCCGGCTTTACATTAAAATCTAAACTAGTATTCTTATTGATGCGAACCGGCCCTTGCAGGTGTTATTTTGAGGCGTATCGAGTTGTATGGTTCGGTCACCAAATTGCAAGAAAACTCACTCTAACTATTGATAAATATAAATGAACAGTACTTATTTAAATTTCTATTTACGACTAATGGGCATATCATCAGCTGAAATAGCTTTCTCCCTAACGAGAATTATATACATACAAAAAATGCATGGAAATGTATTCACAGTGCCTGCTGAATGAAATTGGGTTAACGTTATATAAATCGCGCGAAGAAGATTCCCAGTGCGGTCTAGCCTTTAGGTTTCCGTAGCCTAATGACTAAAACAATGGATTGTAATTAAATGTAAGTAACTCTTCAATGACCGTTATATGTTGATACGCATTTGGCTGATTTTCTTAAAAACAATAAATTTATTATATTTCTAAACATAAAGATTTAAAACATAATCAGAATTACCGTCACACACATCACATTTTACACTAATGCTGGTGTGCACCGACATTTAACCGGCGGTTAAAACAAAATAATCAATGTTTATGCACACATTTTCAGTGATTATTTTTAACCATTGTAGCACGGAGGTTTCTTTCTTCAGCGCTAACCTCTACCAACGCTTCTGTATATAAAGGGAATGTCATGTCACGTAAGGGCGACTTGACTTATGTCTACGATATAAGACGTTTTATAGCTATCTAACGAATCCAAATTTATCCTTATCATCATTAGTTGTTAATGTTTAAAAGTCAGTGCTTATCTCATAAATTGGAATCTGTATTCCTATCCGCACCATTCCTGCAATTAATATTCTTTACTCGCTGAGTTAAATTAATTTCAATTTCTTCCAAACTTTTACAGCGTGTTTCTGGCACGTAGAATATTACGAAAAATATTGCAACCAGGTGTGTGACGGCGAAGAAAAACATAGAGCCGTATGGAGCATCCGATCTTATTATACTACTGAGCAAAGTTCCCATATAGATGGTGCATATCCAAGTGACTGCAGTGACAAGAGAAACAACAGTACCTCGAATTTTCAACGGCAAGATTTCACCTAACATAAGCCACGGTATAGATTCATATCCTACTGACGATCCAAAAATGTATAATATAAGGCATAGTTGTGACAACGATCCAAAAGAGATTTTATCGTTTGTTTCTTGAATATAAACCAGGGCACCTAATATTGATGTTGAAAGAATTACAGAGGCAGATGAGATATACAACAATATTTTACGACCAATTAGATCAACAAGAATAATCGCAATGATAACTGACAAAACACTTACAATCCCTATTCTTATATTATATGATTGCATATCTCTTGCAGTGATCGGCATCGAGGACAGTCTCTGTACAATATAATACAATATAACGTAAGCTCCAGTTAATCGTTGAAAAATCATTAATCCTAATGATATAAGGATAGCTGGAGTATTTTCCATGTAAAACATTTGTTTTAGAGCAATCCCCTTCGTTTTATCTGCTTCTATCTGAAACTGTGTAAGATCTTGCATTTCATTTTCGATATTGTAATTTTTTCCTCTCAACCACTGAAGAGCTTTGCGAGCATCGTTAATACGACCTTTAGCAATATACCACCTCGGGGACTCTGGAGGGACAAACATTAGGAAAAAGATTGGTACTGATAGTGCGGCTGCAATGTAAGCAACTGTTGAAATATCTAGATAAGCACCAGCTAAAAGTGCCAATAGTGTACCGCCATTTCTGAATGCTATCGGTAAGAGTCCCAGGGCTCCTCGTAATTTTGGCTGAACAGTTTCTACAATATAAACCGGAAAAGCTGCATATATGAGTCCGACACAAATTCCGGATAAAACTCGTCCAGCAATCAGTAAATACAGATTTGATGCATTAGCAACTATTATCCAGCTGAGGAAAAAGGGTACAACAACACCGATTAAGCTGTGCTTTCTTCCAGCGTATGTGATAAGGGGACTTCCTAACAAGCCTCCAAATGAGGCTCCCAAAATCACTGAGTTGCCAACCCAAAAGACCTGTAAAAAAGACATATAAAATTTATTAAAAATTTCGAATTCTTAATATCACAGATAGAAGTTTTGTGAACACGGAAGAAACCGGAAATGCAATTGAAGCGCAAGAGGTCAACAATATAAAAAAGATACTATATTTAGTACAGTGATAGGGTAGATCGGGTGTCTACAATGGATTTAAAAAAGAAATAAAGCCAATGGTCTAAATTAGAACGTGCACTCAGAAAATTTTTGTCTATACGTCTGTATTTTACGTATCACGTAAAAACTACTGAATGGATTTTAATGAAACTTGACTCAGCTTTAACTTATGTCCCGGAAATAAGACATTTTTTATTCCGATAAATGATATCGTTTCCGTTTCCGGATAGACCAAATACGGCGTAAAGTTCCAACTTATTTTGATAGTTGTCACATTTTTAAATGCGAATCTGCAAAATTGGTTATCTTAACCTTCCTTAACTTTTTTAAACATAGATTTGATACTTACTTCACGAGCTAGACGTTCTCTATCCTGGTGTGAATTTAACTTGAGTAGGCTGTTTATAACGTGGTAACCGTAGCCTAAAGTGAATCCACTCAACAGCATTAGCATTGATATCGCAAAGGAAGCTAACATCTGAAACGAAATGAAAATTTGTTCACGCAAAACAGAGTTCAATTAGATAATCTGGTGATTATATTATTATGTATGTTTTACCAATTTAGACATGTGAATATTCGTCTCCCACAGTTCCCGCTAAACATTCAAAATTATTAATTAAATATTATTTATTACAAGTTCTACATAACTAACAAATATATTATCACCTTCTTAGTTAATTATTTTTATTATACGATATTAATGTTAATTTCTTAATCTAGTATCTTTATAATGTCAAAGTAAAAAAAAAGAAAAATCTTATTTATGAGTACATTTGTACTTTTTAAACCCTTGATTATAATGAGTGCATTATAATTTTTGACATTTTGGAACTTTATTCCCCAAATCCTTTGCATAGGGTCAAATTTTTTGTAGGATTTAGGTAGATGATCTGCAATGTAAATGGTGGGTCAAGCACTAAAATGTATCTAATGGTAAGAATTTTGAATATTTTTTGACGTTTAATCTATCATTGAGACTCTACCACTCGGAGATAGTAGTAGAATACTGTTGGACTCTTGATGGCATGCTCAAACCTGCGAACTAACTACCCCTAAGTTCCATTTTATCTCAGTATACCAGGAGCTCGGGAACCAGAGACTCATCCGATAGACTTGACGGTAGAATTTTGAGCCTCTTTTTTTTTAACCAGGGGAAATCCGCTTGAGGACCATAAGCCGCGACAAGGGCAGAACCTTGGGGGGATAATTCGCGACCCGTGTGTGGGCTTCCCCAGATCGGGGGTGGTACCAGCATGCCCAGTCAGAACTGATGCCTTGCTGTTGCCACCCCCAGCTAGGGATACCCACTAAAACCCCTGGGTGTTCTGTCCTTCGCCTTATGCCAGGGCTACGGGTATATGATCTAGCCTCTCCGCAACCCTGGCAGGCGTGGCCCTCCCCCACGAAGCCTTTTTCATTGCCGGGGGACTCATCCCCCGGTATCATCATGCTCTCTTTGGCGTGGTGCGGTCTGTAACGCGCCCCATGGAAGGAGAGATGAGCGCGCGCGGAACACTCGCGCTCTCATTTTGACGGCATATGCGGGTGAGTGAAAACCCCTATAAGCCAAGGGGCCCCGCCCTTGCCGCCCACTGCCGAAGGTCGAAATCCGCCCTCCGGCGTCGGCGGGTCCTATTTTGGCGGAGCGCAGCAAGGACGTCCGCTCACGCTTCCGCTGCGCCTCCTCCTTCGCAAGCATAACGTGCTCGCAGAAAGAGGAGACGGCGTCTCATCCGGTTGAGCTCCATGGTGCGTACCACGGCCGGGAGAATTTTGATACCTAACGCAACCTCGTGCTATATAATTACTTGAACATCTAATTAATGCTAGAGAGGCATATTTTAAATCAAAAGTTACTTTATCTAACATAATAATAAATGTTCGTTTAAAAGTAGCAGTTGTTTAATTGTGATAACATGCGCAAAGATGATATCATGGGGTGAAAGGCTATTTGTTTTAAGCAACATTTAGTGTCAGACGTTACATGGTCGGTTATTTTCATCCTAATGTCTCAATTTAAGAAAATATGAATATCTCGTTTTCCGATTAAATTCCGGAGATCTTCTTATTTTTCAGTTGTAAACCAGTTCAAGCAAAACTTATGTTTACTTGAAGTTCGTACACGTCATTGCGCACAACATAATTTAAGCCTCATAAACAAAGTTGACATGGGAGAATGTTGTGCTCTCGTTCTCCCGCTATCCGGACTCGCATGCAATCTCTTTCACACAACACACCGGAAGGTGTAGCAACCATTAACATTTGGCCGTACCTCTGAAACTCTCCGTGAGTTGTGACTTTTCCTTCTTCGAAGCGCATTTTAATTTGGCACGTTTTGTACGTAGTTTATTGATTATGCATTTTTTGGCTTAATTGAAACTTACTTTTTTCCCCGATATATTTTCAAAATCGCTTGAAACAAAACCTTCAATGACGATGTGACAATTTGATGCAAGTATTAAAGAGTACCTATGAAATGACTGACCCCAAATTAATGGGACTATATAAAAAAAAGAGATATAGAAAGCCTTTAAGCAGTCCTGAAATTTCTACTTTTCTTGCGAGAAAATGAATTGCTTATTATATATAGGTATATTAATGTAAAATCTCACCTGATTCCATAAAAACGTTTTTTGTGACGTAGGAGTGCAGTGCTCAGTATTTTCAGAAATAGGGATCTTCTCTGGGTATTCGCTATTCACAGTAATAAACTGTTGCTCAATAGGAGTGGAAGACTCCAAATTATCTTCATTAACACTTCTATTCATCATCTCCATTTTGATTTGTTCTTCAATTTTCGGGATTAGTAGACGTGACAATCGAAGTTTTGGTCAGTGATCGTCTTTGATTCTTTATGGTTAAGTTTCGTTCGGTAGTTGAATATTCAGGCACGTGTCGAGGGACACGGCGTCGCCGAGGAACACTTCTACGCAACCTGTCCAACGGGTTTCCTCGTCTTCCCTCTTATATATAGTGCATATACGTACTGACGTCGAAGTTTTCTCCAGTGCAGTCTCAAATCACGAATCGTTACTTATTATTAGTAGTGAGTACTAATTATTTTGCCCACCTAATGATTACAAGTTCAAATCGTCTGGCTCTAAGCTCACCGGACACTCAACTAAAACATGATTCGTATTCGAGCTTACATAATATTTAATTCCTTTAAGTAAGTTGATAAGAATTGTGAATAGACGGACTGTAAGGTTACGAATGTTTGTACTTACATGTCACTTATTAGTTTTGCACCAAAAGCTGATAACGTAATGAACAAGTGGCCTTGTGCGTCTCCGAACAGCACTCACAGTATACAAGTTTTGTGAATAGTAGTTGAAAGATAAAAGGTTAAAAATAGATCCCCAAATGTTTGAAAGAAAGGAGAGTAAAATTTCAACTTCTTTTCGGAGAATTGAGGGGGCCTTAAATCTATAATATTATAAAATTGTTGACATGCCGTGTCTGTACATTGAAGTTATTTAATTAAAAACAAATGGAATACAATATATAAACGGTAGAGAAGACGATGCATTTTCTATTTTTTCGATTTCTTGTATTTGTATAAAATCTCACCTGTGTCCATTAAAGTGGTGTAGGCGTACAGTGCTCGGTATTTTCAGAAATATGGATTTTCACTGAGCATTAGTTATTCACGGTATTAAACTGTTACTCAAAAGGAGTGAAAGACTCCAAATTATCTTCGTAGACACTTCTATTCTTCATCTCCATTTTGATTTCAGATTCGCTCCTTAGTTCGGCAGGATTTGATAGAGCTTTTTGTCTCTGAACGTTTCTCTCTTGGTTACGTTTTATGGGAAGGTTGCGTATTCCGATACTTGTGGCCTTCCACAAGTATCGGAATACGCAACCACTTTAATTTTTATTTCAAAAGATCGGCATATATTATTAAACTAATTATTGCTAAATATAACAAATAATCGAATACCATAAAAGAAAAATTAAGTTATTTATTTTCTCCTGCCGCAATATAGATACATTAATGGATTCTTCCTTTTCTTTAACTAGAAACCTTCACTTGGGTTCTCGCATATGTGCACCACCCCCCAGGGGGTGCCGCCCTGGACTGCCCCCCCCCGTCCAGGTAGCGGTACAAGGGGATGCGTCCCCGGGGCCCCGAGCGGCCACTGTCACATTCCCCCCTTCACTCCGTGACAGTGGTGTCCCACCTTTCCGCCTCCAAATCCTAATGCCTTCTCCTCCTTCCCAAACCTCCTCCCCAAACCTCCTCCCCAAACACCCATCCCTTCCGTTGCGACCGCCAGCGTCGAGATTTTCTCCGCTGGCCGTCGAGGACGGCGGTGGTGATGTCCACCCCACCACCGCCCGCCTGACCGGCGACCTACCCTCCCCCGCTCCGTCCGCCGACGCTGCTGTGTGCGCGAGGCGGCGGGGAAAAGGGGAGGAAGGAGAGGGGGGAGGGGTGTTGGCGCAGGAGCAATCCTTCGCAGCCTCCCCCTCCCCCCTATCGCGAGGACCCCCCCGCCGCTGACGCTGCTGAGTGCGCGAGGCGGCGGGGGGCGCGGGGTGGAAGGAGAGGGGGGAGGGGTGTTGGCGCAGGAGCAATCCTTCGCAGCCTCCCCCTCCCCCCATCGCGAAGACCCCCCCGCTGCTGACGCTGCTGAGAGCGCGAGGCGGCGGAGGGGGAGAAAGGAGAGGGAGGGGTGATGGCGCAGAAGCAATCCTTCGCAGCTTCCCCCTCCCCCCCCTATCGTGAAGCCCCCCCCCGCCGCTGACGCTGCTGAGTGCGCGAGGCGGCGGGGGGAGGAGGAAGGAGAGGGAGGGGTGATGGCGCAGGAGTAATCCTTCGCAGCCTCCCCCTCCCGGCGGCAGCGGGCGTTGAGGTCTGGGGGATCCATATAAACCTCCGCCCGCATTAATGCCGCAAGAGGGCGCGAGAGGTAGCCGCGCGTCCCTCTCAGGGCCGGGGAAACACCATTCCCCGGCCCACACACAGGAGAGGCCGCCTCTGCTTATGAGGCGGCCAGCCGGGGTCGCGGGTTAAGCTCGCGCACATACCGTGACCCCGGCGCTAGGCGGAAAGAAGGCTCCCATGGGGTTTTAGTGGGTATACCGGCAGTCGGTCGTATTGAACCGGCGTCGGGGAGCCCCACACACCGGCCGCGCATGATCCCCCGCGCGGCTGACGGTGCGGTAACGCATTTCCCCATGTAAAAAAAAAAAATGTGTGCACCATACACATCCGTCTGTGGAACAGAGGTACTTAACCCAGGATAACACGGTCTTGCTTGCCGCCGCAGTGCCGGCAGATGGTCACGCCACGCCGCCTTGAATGATGTCTTATGGAGGGCGCTTGCCAGAGCAAACTTGCCGGCTTTACTGCAGCCGAACGGTATTGCACGTGACGATGGTAGGTGTCTCTAATTCCCTGGCAGCGTGACAAGCCTTTGGTGCGGGATACGACCTGCGTAGACCTGTGTAGTTGGCTGCATCCCATTTACCGAACACGTCTAGATCGGAAACAGCTGAATCGCTCAATCAGTGCGAATATGCAACCCTCACTGAGAATTACATGTATGTGCCGTTATGCTGTCAAGACGCTTGGACCGTGGAGTCCTGAGGCCTCTACTAAAATTTATCAAAACAACTCATTGACTCTTCAGGTGATCAGAAGGCTGGTGCCTACCCCGGGCGATGGATCTAGGCTCAGTATTCTAATAGTCTTGGGGACTATGGGCAGAATACAATACAATAAAAATAAGTTTTCTTTTATAGTCCGTCAAGACTATAAGTACAATACTGTTTAGTTAGTAGTCTAGATTACCGTCTAACCATGTGAATATAAAATTAACAATTTTAATTTTAATATAGCCACTTAATATTTCAAGATATAAATAAATCTAACGACCCCGGCGGAAAATGAACGGAAAAATCCTTAGCAATCGTACTTGTGTAAAATTTTCAATTCCTTTTCGTCGGTATATGTGAATCTTTATTATATTTCCGAGGTACCCGTTGCGGTCAAAACGCATTTTGGATAAATTTCTCGATAGAAAATAATATTTGAACAATCAATATGTGTGTATAAATGTTCTTCAATCTTCAATATTGTTATTAATGTTACTTATAATATCGCTAAAATTAGCATATAATATTATTTATCTTCTATAATAAATCTGTAAATAGCTCGAGTTTGTACAATGCGTACAAATTTTTTAGAATTTTTTTCTATTTGGCTGTTAGATTATCAAGTGAAAACTACTTAACGGATCTAAAAGAAACTCCACATAGAGCTAGTTTATATCCTGGCCCGCAACTTAAGATACTTTTTATCTCAATAAATGACACAATTTCCGTGGGATAGATGAAAATGTAGTAATACTGAACGTATTGGTACATAAAGAGTTTGCTCGAGGTCAGCGATTGGTAGCAGCGATATTGCTTTTGGAACGAAGTTCCATATTTTTAATATATAGTACAACAAATGCAAATTTTTGTATGTAGTATTTATAAAACATAACGGAAATCGATCATCTACTTCATCTCTTACAATTAATAATTGAATTTAAACTTCATTTCTCATAGCGTCCGCTTTAACATTCTTTACTCGTTGCGTTAAATTGATTTCAATTTCTTCCAAACTTTTACCGCACGTTTCTGGTACGCAGAATATTACGAATAATATTTCCACGAGGCGTATGACTACGTAGATTAGCACAGCACTATATACAGTGGTATAATCTATCATATATTGAAACGAACTTGTTATGTAGTAGGAGCCGGCCCAAAAGATTCCGGTAATAAGGGAAGCGGCAGTCCCTCGAATCTTCAACGGCAAGATTTCACCTAACATAAGCCAGGGTATAGATGTATTACCTATTGAAGTTCCAACAACATATAATACAACACACGCTTCTGGTAACCATCCTACAGAAATGTCCAGTTTTATTTCCTTGCTATAAGTATAAGCAGCCAGTATAACGAATGAAAGAATATTAATGCCAGATGATATATACAACATTATTTTACGACCTACTAGATCAACGACAACTACAGCGATAGACATTGAGACAATACTTGTAATGCTTATTATAATAGTGAATAATTGAACATCGTCTATGCCGCTGGATTTCTGATATATTTTCTGGGCATAATAGAACATAGCACTATTTCCATTTAATTGTTGGAAAAGCATTAAAGATAATGCTATAAAAACTGCCGGAATATTTTCCATGTAAAACATCTGTTTCAGGGCAACCCCTTTCGCATTATCTGCTTCTATTTGGAATCTTATGAGATCTTGCATTTCATTATCAATATTCGATTTTTTCCCTCTCAACCATTGAAGAGCTTCGCGACCATTATGAGTGCAACCCTTAGCAATATACCATCTAGGAGACTCTGGTGTGGCAAGCATTAGTAAAGCGTAAATTACTGATAATACAGCTCCGACGTAGGCCATTTTAGACCAATCCAGATAAGCACCGGCAGAATATGCTAGAAGTACACCACCGGATCTGAATGCAGATGGTAGGAGACCAAGAGCTCCTCGTACCTGTGGTTGAGCAGTTTCTACGATGTAGACCGGAAAAGCCGAACTCACAACTCCGGCACACAGCCCGCATAATATTCGGCCAGCAATAAAGAAATACAGATTTGGTGCACTAGCAATAAGTATCCATCCGATGAAGTATGGTACACCAGCATACATTATACTGTCTCGTCTTCCAACATATGTCATAAGGGGGGCTCCTAACAAGCTTCCGATTATTGTTGCCCAAGGCATTGAGCTGATGGTCCAATAAATCTGAAAAACAGATTTAATTTATAATAAGAAAAATACTTAATTGCCCCAAAGACGGAGACTGTTTCTGTAAACACAACTATATAGGAGCAGTTATGCCATAGGTAAACATCGGTTGTATAATAGGTTTCACACCACGCACAATTACACACACACATATGACTTTTATATCATATATCTTACTGCAATACAATCAGATATCAGTAAATTGTGATGAACTCCCTAATCCTCGAGCTAGGCATTAGTAGTCTGCGTTTCGGAAATCAGCCCACGCCCTCTCACATTTATAATCCTCTACTAAATACAAAACAACAACAAGAGTGTCTATGTCTAGTGTGAAAGTGACTGTTACTTAGCGGTTGTTATGCATATAATTCTTCCTTATGTTCGATCTTCCCTATTCTTTAAACGACAGGTTGATACTCACATCATTATCTCTATCTGTGTTCAAAGGTGAACTAAGTAGGCTGGATAAACCATGGTAGCTGTAGGCGAAAGCAAATCCATTTAACAGCAATCCCATTGAAACAGCAAAGGTCGCTAATAGCTGAAACAGATAATACAAAAGATGGGGTAAATCCGTCGTATTTTATTATTGGTTCCGAAGAGGTATAAAACTTCGACGGTACGTAAGTAATTCGGAAGCTGCTGATCTGAATTACGATTCCCACCGATATTTCTCATTTTTAAATTCATTGTATAAACTCGAGTCCCCTAAAAATTGATTATACTATAAATAACTAGTCTGGCCATAAATACTGTTACGTAACAACTTTTTAATTATTATATTATTTTAAAAACTTTCGATTTTGCGCAATTTCTCATATTTTTCGTCTTCATTATCCAGATTACAATATGGAATAGGGTATTAAAGAAAATAGGATTGCAGTGATCGCCTTGCACAAAGTGGGTATGGAGCCGTCGGTCATATTCCAGACACTTCAAAAGCTTGGTATCAGCCGTATGTTCGTATATCGTACTATCAACAGATCTAGGTAGATAGTTTATTATAAGTTCTTACCTGTGTCCATAAAAACATTCTTTGTGGAGTAGAAGTAGGTTCAACATTTTCTTTGATAGGAACCTCCTCTGTGACTTCGCTGTCTTTCACACCCTTGAGGCAAAGCGACAAAGGGCTCGGTGTTTTCGTAAATAAGGACACCCTCTGGAGATTCATGGCTCTCGGTTTTAAGCAGTCGATCACAAGGAATAGAAGACTTCGAATGTTCTTCATGAACACTTCTAGTCTTCATCTTCATTTTGAATTTAAATCCGTTCCAAGGGACAAAAGAGCTTCCTATTGAACTTTTGCCTATGGATGCTTTTTATGTTTGTAGGGACCATAGTGTTGCCGAGGTTACACCGCCGAGACTATCAGTACTACTGCTGTCCTGATGAAGTCGCTATTGTTTCTTAGCTCCAAAACAACTCTATTCAATAAGAAACCGAATTCAAGAGTAAGTAAATAGTAAAAAATAAATATATTCGACAATATCTTGAATGTTGGTAGAAATTATTTATTAATCATAAATAAAATACTTTACGTACCGAATATTTAAAATCGACTCATCACAAGCTAAGTGGACAGTGTAATGAAACATCATTCCCAATCAAAGCATATACTAGTAATTACGATATTGATGTGTTATTCCAGTAGATAAGAATTTGTGAACCGAGATATTTGCAGGTGAAGCGTACAAGTGGTTTTTCTTACAAGATATATTTCGGGATCATTTTTTTGCTGTTTTAATTTAATATTATTTGGTTGATTTTTTTGAGTCATCGTTTTATTGTTGTTGTCGTAGCATTGTAGCACACGGCCAATGTGCTACGAAGCTTCGATGAGTTATTAGTATTACTAGAAATTACCATAGTGACGATACACGCGCGCTCGGGTTTGTTCGGGAATTGTCAGCATGTTTTCGGTACTCGAGTACTTCGGGTGTAAAAATTTATTTAAATAACCTTTTAATTATAGCAAATAAAATATACATAGTTTATTATAAAATATACATATAATATTTATATTTATTACAAAAAATAAAAGATTCAAAAACGTAATCGTAGAAATAAACTCAAGATAATTTATACTAACTATACAGCTCGCTTGGCCTCTTTCGCCTTTCGACAGAAACTACTAAATTTTAGTACATTTCTATTTGTGTAATTTTTTTTTAATCTCCCACAAGAAGATATAAAGATGTGTACAATTTTATATACACTCTGACTGAAAATGATGACGTCATTAGTGACGTTTCGTGACGATCACAACGACCGCGGTCGCCTTGTGGAATGGCTAACGGAGCATTTTGGGCGTTGTGAGCTACTGATGGAACGCACTGCATATCGTAAGTTCCTTCTTCTGTTTTTATGGTTTGACGTAGGCACATGCGGTAACAAGCTGTACCATAAAAATATCAGTAGGTAGTTATTACTGCAGAGTACAGTACGAATTAAATCAACAACGAGAAACTAAATCAGATATCTATTACGTTTAATTATTATATGTTCATATTATAGTCAGTAGAGTAGCTAGGTAGGGTGTCACGCGGGGCGGATATTGTAGGTGACACCCCTACATTCAATCGAAACTTAAAATAAAGAAGAAAAGTAATAATAATTGACGTTTTATTAAAATATTTTTTATAAATTATCTGAAAGAAATTAAGTTAGTAAAATAGATTTCTTCCTTCTAGCTTTAACACTTGCAAACTCTTGCAAATGTTGAAATGAATGTGGTTGGAAACAAAAGGAATTCCCCAAGCCCACAGGTGACGACCAATCTCTATTTCCAAGGAATCCCCTGACTCCTGACTAGCTGATGTTCGCGATTGGGTGTCACCCCTAAGCACCCGCTTAGAGGTGAAACCCGGTGCGAGTAGCCCCCGCCTCCCCTCCCTACCTACGCCACTAATTTTAGTCATTATTTTAATAAAAATCCCAATATGCATTATAATAGGTGTTGTAAACACCAACATATAATAATTTCATTTTTTGAAGTGGCAATATTGGCTTATATTGCTGTGTATATATTGTTGTGTTGGTTGTAGCCGAACGCAGACGCGTTCGCTTGTAAAGAGATTTATTACATGTTTTCACCAACTAACAATGTTTTAACTTCAACACCTACATCGACTTGGGTATCCTAGCCCCACCACCATCAGCGTCTACCAAATATATATTATATGTGCGACGAGCTGTGCACAATAGGTACTTTAGGCACTAATAATAATTTAAACACTCATTACAACAATACTTATACATATACTCAAATCAACGCGCACTACCACCGCATTGCATTACACGCACACTTCACAAACAAACCAAGACACACAAAGAGCCTAAAAATTAATGACCCAGGCACAGAAAGGACAAAAACAACACACATGGCACTAGACAGAATACTATATATAGGTATAGACATAAGGCACACACTGCACATGCACTTTCCCACAACACCAGCATGTAACATATACACTCTGCATTAGTATAAGTTTAGTATTAAAATTAGAATAAATTAATATAATGTTATTCGTAAGGTATACCTCAACACAAAAATCACTCAATTAATGTCACACACAAGAACCAAAATAACCAATATGCAAGCGTGTTAAAATTCTAAAAATGTGGTCTACAAATTAAGTTGTAAAAAAGGGTAAGGAACTCGAGTCCGAAGGGATGTTAACAAAAAGAACACTTATTCGGTACAGAATTTATTAGTTTAATTATTGATAATTTTACAAATTAAACTTATTAAAAGATACACGATTGACATAGTTCAGATACACTTTCATACAATTGAACAATATAACTAGTTAACGATGGCGCGCAGGGCAGTGTGCTCTATATAAGAGCACTCATTACGCGGTCTCGTAGTCTACTAGATTGGCGGGTTGCACGGGTTGAAGAGACAGGTAACCCGCGCATAGACGCTTTTGCTATAGTACTTAAAATAGTCTTTTGATAATTTGTTTATTATAAATGACTAGTTACATAAAAATATTTTGTCACAAAGAAATCAAAAACGAAAGATAGTGTTCAAGTTACATAAATTCCATATGCACATTATTTGTTCATGTATTTTTTTTATATATAAGATTGTGGGTACGTTAGATTTGACAGTCTTTTGTATTTTAACTAATAAATTATTTTTTATTGCTCTCGTTTATATCAAAATGTCTCCTACTGTAGACTGTTCGGATAGTGCATACGTCAGTTTGGTAGTAGTAGTATAATCCAATAACAAAAAATAAACTTTAACTACAGAAGCATGTAAAAATGCAAATCAATATTTATAAACATATTGTTCTAACATATGTAGTCTTCTCCTGTAGACATGTAAAACTTTGTTGTCTTTGTGAAGCTACAAGTTACAATTGTTAAGCCAGGATTCGAACCCGGAGCCTCTGCTTTAAATTAACCTTAATCAGGTCATCCACGAAGTCATTCTAAAACTAAATCAAACCATTAATTATAATCAACTCATTCATGTGGTCATTTTAAGTATCTCATAAAATCTGCATCCGCATTTGCAACTGCACGACCCTTGCTGTTAATACTCTTCACCCCCTGTGTTAAATTCAATTCAATTTCTTCTAAACTCTTACCGCGTGTTTCTGGCACGCAGAATATGACGAACAATATTTCAAGGATGCGTATAACGACAAAGAGAAAAAGAGCGGTATAAATACTAACAGCATTAATCAAATTACGAAATATAGTTCCTGCAAAATAGGTCATTGTTAAGTCGATTGCTATGATAAACGAAGTAGCAGTAACTCGTATTTTCAACGGCAAGATTTCACCTAACATTAGCCAAGGTATAGATCCAAAACCTAAAGAGAATCCTGCCATGTGTAAAATAATACACGCTTCTGGCAACCATCCGACAGAGGAATTGTCGCTTGTACCATCATGGAAATAAACGTATGAAACCAGTGTCACGAATGAAACAATCATAGAGCCAGACGAGATGTACAACAATATTTTACGACCAATCAGATCAATAAGAACAACCGCAACGAATGTTGATACAACACTTGTAATTCCTAGAATATTAGTTAAATCACCTCCTGCTCCCCCGCTTGACTTTTGAGTCATCATCTGTGAGCCATAGTATAAAACATCTTTCCCACTTAATTGTTGGAACAGCATTAATCCTAATGATATAAGGACAGTTGAAATATATCTCATATGAAACATCTGTTTAAACGCATTCGTTTGATCTGCTTCTCTTTGGAATCGTGTAAGATCTTGAATTTCATTTTCGATGTTATATTTTTTCCCTCTTAACCACTGTAGAGCTTTGCGAGCACTATAAGTGCGACCCTTAGCAACACACCACCTTGGTGACTCTGAAGTGGCAAACATTAGTAACATATAAAGTATTGATAGTGCGGCTGCGATGTAGGTCGTTATGTCCAAATGAGCACCTGAATAACATATTATAAGAGCACCGCTGTATCTGAATACTATCGGTAGGAGTCCCAATGCTCCTCTTACTTCGGGTTGAACAGTTTCTACGATATAAACTGGGACAGATGAAGCCACAACTCCGGCACTAATTCCGCATAAAACTTGTCCAGCAATCACCATATGTTTATTTGGTACGCTAGCTATAACTATCCATCCGATGAAGTATGGTACACCAGCACCCATTAAGATGTATCGTCTTCCAATATATATGGTAAGAGGACCTAACAGGCTTCCAAATATAGCTGCTAAAGATGATAATTTACCGGCCCAATCGATCTGGAAAAAAAATATCTTATCGTAGACAAATAACAAAAATAGGTGAGATTTTTCACTCCTAAGAAATCCAATTCCACTGAGCCACGTATATTATATATAAGGTAAGGTATCGTCCCAGCAGACGTGACTCTAAAAAACTTTATAACGCCCTTCTTAAACAACCCCATGTCGTAGCGCAAAGGGAAAACCTCGGCGGGAAGTTCTCTCCAGATCATTGTTTTACGCTGATTAAATGTTAAAGAGAAACGTAGCGTAGTTGAGCGTTGGAGCTACTAGAAATTGGGGTGAACATCCAGTCGATGGCGAGCGGTGCGGTTGTAAAAGGGAGGCATTGGCACCAGATCACACAGTTCCTCGAAGCACTCTCCGTTGTACAGGCGTTAGAACATGCAGAGTGACGCGAAGTCTCTGCGAAGGCTAAGCGATTCTATGCCGCCTGTTAGTATGGAATCGTCGACTATACGAACGGCGCGACGCTGGATGGAGTCGAGGGGGTCAGTCTGGTAAGCGGTTGCTCAAGATCGTCAGTGTGAGCAGTATTCTATATGCGGCCTAATTTGTGCCTTGTAAAGCACAAGTCTTTGCCGCGGGGCTAAATACTGCTTAGATCATTTTAGCACACCAAGCTTTTTTGAGGCTGGTTTAGCCTTATCTTCCAGATGACCTCGAAACTGCACGTCGTTCGTTATATCAAAATGTTACATTTACGGAAATTAAGTCAATAAGGCTGGCAACGCTGCATCAAAAGCTGAAGCTCTCAAACGGCGCAAATATGGAACCTTAGGAGTTGAAACATTAGGTCCCACGGGTCTAGAGCAAAGAGTTTGTTCAAAGAGATTTGGAAGAAAATCTTTGATATCACCCGTGATCAGAAGGCTGGCTCATATTTCGCCCAACAAATAAGCATCGCTATGCAGCGCGCAATGCAGCCTTCTGGGCACGCTCCATCTGACAGCGATTTGTTACACAGTCTATAATCGGTAGGTATTATTAGGTTTTTAGGGTATTTTTTTTATAAGCAAATAGGGAATTTCGCATCCAAATGTCACTTATGTCATATCTTAAGTCGCGCTCTCAATATTGATGGTCTTTTAAAAATATCCTTAACAAACTTCTGCCCGCGACTTCGTCTACCTGGAACCGTTGAAAGGTTTGGTTTTATGATATGTAGCCTATATATTATTATATTACTCGTGTGTATTATTTGTCTGATACATACAACCTGCGAAGTCAGTTGCTTAAGTCCCCTCTTTATATATAAAAAATACTCTGTGTCCCTGTTTGTCATTAAAAAATCGAATAGACTCTAATATATACAACTACCATTCTTAAAATTTGCGTACAATAGAAAACACCACGTGCGAGGCCTATTTGCACAAGGCCATTATGTCATCCGACTTGGTACAGAATTAATAAGTAACATGTTCAAACATTTTTACAATTCTTTTAAGTTGCGACTAAATTAGACTGAATATTTTACACTAGCTTCTGTCTGCGACTTTGTCCGCATGGTATAGTTTAAAAAAAAGTAATTTAAAATACCCCCGTTTTTGAAATATTATTCATTGGTGCTCCCTGCTATTGGTCTTAGCCTATATATATATATATATATATGTCGGAGGGAACCTATAATTATTGGATGTATTGTTGACTGGATGTATAACGCACAATATCATTTGTTTACATTTTAATTACTTCTAAAATTGTTAATTTAATTTAATTTGATGTCTTAAATGTTTCTATAACTTAAAGATCGTTCTAACCTAATAAAAGTTATGAATATTGTAATTTAATAAACGACCAATCAGAGCAGAGCATATGGCGGAGCGGGGTCAGCGCCCTCTATACTTTGGTAGTATCTACTTCGGTAGACTGAGGAGTTTTTCTGGCACATTTGGTTGGTGGCAACAGGTCGAGTTGGACCTTTGAGAATAATAAAATAAATAGAAGTTTGGAAGTATGAGCGGGTGCCCTGAATCCGCTGCTCGGTCTAAACTATATCATAATGTTGATCAAATCTAAATTAAAAGTGTATAAAACGTGGCTATTGTGTTTTATGCTCGCATTTTATCCTGATGACGCCCACTAAACCTGCAATAACTAAAGATGATGTCGTGAGAATGAGGCCGTTCTGCGACATATATATATACTAGCTGTACCCGGCAGACTTTGTCTTGCCTTTTTAAAAATAAAAATGTAGAATCCGATTCTAGCGTCATCCACCGGGACCAAATGTTAATCTAAACTATTCTCTATATATACAGCGTGTTTCATTTCAAATGACAATAAATCATGATTTTTAGCGGTCGTACTCCATACAAATTTTTTGAAATTAAAAAAAGCAATTTCCGAACAAATTAATTACTATAAAAAGGGAATAAAAACTGAACATCTTGTAAATATTGGTTCGCGAGCGAGAGCGTAAGAAAGAACAGCTTCCGCGTTTAATGATGAATGATTTAGTCACAATAACTGATACATGTTGTTTTAAAATTCTGAAATGAATAATGAGGGCCTGTGGCTAAACCAAAGAAGCTACCTTGATTCATTTTTGTATTTGGGCAGAGTACGTCATGAAGACAACGTGGTCTGATTTATTATCATAAGGTCTGAAACACGCTGTATATATAGCCTTCCTCGATAAATGGCCTATTTAACACTGAAAGATTTTTTCAATTCAGACCAGTAGTTACTAAGATTAGCACGTTCAAACAAACAAACTCTTCAGCTTTATATATTAGTATAAGATTTACATCTGATACCAGCAATAGATTGTAGATTTCTAATGGGCTTCGAGTGTCTTTTCTTGAACATGTAAAGTTTTGACACTCACATCCTTTAAATCATCTATGTTCATTTTGATTAAACTGGGGATTCTGAACTGGGGTTTACTGTAGGCCCTCGTAAGTCCACCTAGAAGCAATCCCATTGATACGGCCAAGGCCACTAGCAGCTGAAAGAAAAAAAGGTGAACTGAGTTATTGTCCTCTGTACAAATATTTTTATTTTTAACCAACTTAAAAAAAGAAGGAGCCATGATATTTTGTTTCTGAATAGAGTTTGATTATAGAATGCTAATATTTTTTAAATTATGCACAAAAAATATATTAAATAAATAAAAAAATTATTACACACACTACCATGTATTTGACACACACATGTATATATACTCTTTTGTTTATTGTTAAAGTCAAATTAATAGCGTGGTCTTGGCGAAATCTGTGATTATAGAAGTATATATATTTGACAACATAACCTTAATAATGTTCAATCTTATAATTTAGATTAATCATTATGGTCGAATGTCGACCATAATACACTATTAGTGTGCGAAATTACATACTCCGCTGCCCGCGCAATTTTCGTAAAAAGGGGTACATAGTTTTTGCTTATATATATATATATATATATATATATATATATATATATATAATATACAGATTATATTAGAATAAGTGATTTTGCATGCATGAATATGCAAAATCACTATTATTTTTAAAATTTTCTATTATTATTTTATGTGCAAGGTTTTGTCTCCACGGACTGATATGGACGTTTGTCCAAAAGTCCCTATAAAAAAAATCTAACAGACGTTAGAGGGGCACGGCAAATAGCCTTTTAACCTTCTTTAATCAATAGGTTATCTGATGCTAAAATATTTGTTCGTATCCAACTGGTAGTTGAATCACTATATTGATAATAAAACTACGTTTTAACGGTTTTAAGCGCGGTAATTTATTTTATTTAGGTTTATCCGACGTTTCGGCCGCTTTTCAGTTGCCTTCCACTCATTTTAATATTATATAAAAAAATTTAGAACTAGGCATGTTTGCTGAAGAGTTTCTTGCGCCGCTTCTTCTCTTCAAGCCACAACATGTTGTGAAGCGGTGGTAAATTAGATTAGGCTCCCATAGAGTAAATAATATCCATAAACAAAATTAAAACTAAATAATTAAAATGAACAAGTTGGCGGTAGGCTGAATAAAAACTTTGACAATACACGTTCGACAAATGTCATCTTTGTCTTCCGTGACCACGGCAACTGAAAAGCGGCCGAAACGTCGGATAAACCTAAATAAAATAAATTACCGCGCTTAAAACCGTTAAAACGTAGTTTTATTATGTGTACAAGTCGCGAAAACTTAGAAAACACTATATTGATTTTAAATTTCAAAATTATATTAAACAGAGAATCTAAACCTTCCCCCGACTCACACACAAAAACTTCATCAAATCGGTCCAATCGTTTCGGAAGAATTAAGTGACATACACACTGAAGAAGAATTATTTATATAAAGATAGTGAGGGAATGTGTGAGGATGTATGATTGGTTGCGGTCGTTGAGCGGTGTACGGAACAATGAAAGATAACTTGCATTGTACACTTTTAATCATGCACACTCATGGTTTATACAGTTCGGATGGATTTAGGCGAAGGCAAGCAGTAAGCGCAAAAACTATTGTACAGCGCGCTGTTTTACTTAATACAGATATAAAGAATGTAGCAAATCGCTGCCAGAGGGAAGCGTGCCCAGAAGGCTGGCTGCATTGCCACGCTGTATGGCAATGCTGATTCGTTGCGCGAAATACGAACCAGCCTTCTGATCATGGGTGGTAACAAAGAGTTTCTTACAAATTTCTTTGAAGAAAACCTGCCTGATTTGATAGACGGCTTTGTGTCCTAGCTCATAGATTGCGCTAGGGTCACATTCCACTAAATAAATTTTATCATCTTGTGGGAAGGAGCAATACTCCGAATTGTCTACATTGCCATATTGTGGAAGACGTACAGCATCTGTTAGTGGAATGTGTTCGGACCAGAGACGACAGGAAGGGGTTGGTGGATGCTCTGGGAATTAATCTGATGGACGTGGGTGCTTTTCAGAGCAATTTGTCGCGGCCACAGTCTGCTGCGGCACTTTTAATTTATAAAATAATTAAGCCATTTATATGATTTGTGAAATTGTATGATTAGGGTAAGATGGGGCTGACATGGTGACATTATCACTAAAAGCCCCTAAATAAATTAGATAATAAAAAAAAAGAAAAAACCTTTGCCGATGGACCCCACGGAAATACAGATTTAATTTCGGGCTTGCGTGCTTGTTTCTGATATTGGCATTAATGCCGCCACAATGTATACAAAATATTTACCTGAGTCCAAAAAAACTTATTTTGTGGCGTATAGGGCTCAGTATCTTCGTAAATGTGGAAGTCCTCCGTGAGGACGCTGCTCACGGTATTAAATTGTTGAGGTATATGTGACTCAGCATTGCCGTAAATAGGGAACTCCTCTGTGGGTACGCTGCTCACGGTGTTAAACTGTCGCTCAAAAGGAGCGGACGGTTTCCAATTATCTTCAGAAGCATTTCTTTTCTTCATTTTTATATTTGGTTTTTGGAAGTGATAATGGAGTTTTTAATCTCTTTTCGTGGCCTTGTCGATGTTTTTCCCAGATGTCCAATACTGTTACACTGTAATATATAACAATAAACTTGCTAAACTACGGATGTTAAGCATGACGACAGTGCTATATGAATTTCAATTTTTGAATTTATTTATTGTAATTTATTATAATTTGATTAAGTTATAGGTAAGAGTATTATGTTATTTGTTTCGTTGTGTGTTGCTACAATGGTTTTATATATTGTTTAATGCCGACAAAGTGAATGCACACCTGGATTATTACCTTTCCCGCATTTAGACGTCTTTTGTTTACTTTGTGTTTAATTTTGCAATTAGACAATAGCCTATTGTTATTGTATTGTGCAGAATACGTATTCTTGGAAAAACTCAGTCCACGCTGTCGATTGTTGTATTGTACAGTTTACTATAAAACAATGCCCGAACGGAGGGGTATACGAGCAAGACATACATTCGATAAGCGATATAGTGACAGACTTTGCGCGTGTTATTGAATCGTGCCGTTTGTACTGGTTGCGTCCATTTATATTTAATTTTGTACCTGTGCTATACATGTTTGTATAGTTCTAATAAATTCTATAGTAATTCCAATGGCATTTTAATTCGAGTCCTGTAGCTCGTAACAATATGTATGTGTTATTTAAATTATTAATTTATTATATTGTTTTTAGTCTGCAATTAATTTACCTTTATCAAACTGCATTATACTATATATACTATTATGTGTGTTGTATTATTGTGCACCGTGACTTCACTTTATGGTCCCAGACGGGAGAACAGCGCTAGTCCTCGTTGACTAGCATTATGCTGAGACTGGGTCCAGTTTAGGACTTATTTTGTTTCTATTGTCTTTTTATTTCTATTTACATTAACTTAGTTTTTGTCCAAAATAAAATTAATAATAAAATTTCTTTCTTTCATTAAATATATTTTGAAAAAGAATGTATAAACAGTTCCAATTTCCATCGTAATATTAAAAAAAATGATGTACAGATTTTATTTTTACTTCTGTTCTTTTATAATTAAAAATATTAGAAACTAGAGTTTACCCCGCGGCTGCGCCGCGGGTTAACCTCTAGTGCGTGTCTCTTGTTTAAAGAGCAAGTGCTACAGGTTATATTATATTACAATGTTTATATGTATTTGCCCACGGAAGATTCACTTCATTTTATATCGCTAATTATATATACTATCCCCCGCCTATCTGTCAACAAAATAAATTACAAAACTTGACCAAAAAGGCCAAAATGGTCTAAATGACCAAAAGACCACAGTGACCGACATGGCTAAAATGACCAAATAGGCCAAAGTGACCAAATAGGCCAAAATGACCAAAGAGGCCAAAATGATCAAAAAGGCCAAAATGACCAAATAGGCCAAAATGACCAAATAGGCCAAAATGACCAAAGAGGCCAAAATGACAAAAGATGCCAAAATGACCATATAGGCCAAAATGACCAAATAGGCCAAAATGACCAAAAAGGTCAAAATGATCAATAAGGCCAAAATTACCAAATAGGCCAAAATGACCAAATAGGCCAAAATGACCAAATAGGCCAAAATGACCAAAGAGGCCAAAATGACAAAAGATGCCAAAATGACCAAATAGGCCAAAATGACCAAAGAGGCCAAAATGACAAAAGATGCCAAAATGACCATATAGGCCAAAATGACCAAATACGCCAAAATGACCAAAGAGGCCAAAATGACCAAAGAGGCCAAAATGACCAAATAGGCCAAAATGACCAAAGAGGCCAAAATGACCGAAGAGGCCAAAATGACCATATAGGCCAAAATGACCAAATAGGCCAAAATGACCAAAGAGGCCAAAATGACCATATAGGCCAAAATGACCAAATACGCCAAAATGACCAAAGAGGCCAAAATGACCAAAGAGGCCAAAATGACCATATAGGCCAAAATGACCAAAGAGGCCAAAATGACCGAAGAGGCCAAAATGACCATATAGGCCAAAATTACCAAATAGGCCAAAATGACCAAAGAGGCCAAAATGACCAAAGAGGCCAAAATGACCATATAGGCCAAAATGACCAAATAGGCCAAAATGGCCCAAAAGGCCAAAATGAAAATTATCCCTTGTCCATCCTCAGTATTTAATTTACATACGTGCCGAATTTCAGCCAAATCGGTCCAGTAGTTTTTCCGTAAAAGCATAACAAACAAACAGACAAATATCATTTTATCCCGGAAACTATCCCATTTTTCGGGATAAAAAGTATCCTATGTTCATCCTCGGTATCGAAAATATATACATACTGAGTTTCAGCCAAATCGGTCCAGTAGTTTTTACGTGAAAACGGAACAGACAGACAGACAGACAGACAGACAGACAGACAGACAGACAGACAGACAGACAGAGTTACTTTCGCATTTATAATATTAATAGGGATTATTGTTTATTCCTATTAATTTCTATTTTATTTTCACAATCTGAAATCGAATATCCGTAACGCGAATTATTATAATTAAAGCAAACGGTATCAAGAGCGATTATAAATGATTTTCAGACTTGTCATTATTGTCTATAGAGGCAGATAATCTAGAAAAACTGGTGTCGTATTCAGCTATGGATGATTTGATAAATAAGCTTGCTGAGAAAAAGGCGAGGAAAGCATATCTTTTATTTGAATTGTTTGTCCAACTTATCTTCTTGGAGCATTAAGTAGTAACTAATAATCAACTAGCTTGTGCTCGCGAGTTCGCCCGCGTGGAATAATTTAAAAAAAATTGGTCTAAGCGTGATGATGTATATAGCCTATAGCTTCCTGATAAATGGGCTATCTAACTATGAGAGAATTTGTCAAATCAGACCAGTAGTTCCTGAGATTAGCGCGTTCAAACTAACAGAGTTCTTAGCTTTATAAAATATATTTTTTATTTTTCACTAGCGGCCCCGGCAGACGTTGTCGAGCTCTGATAAAATAAAAATCTGGGACCCGATCCCAGCGCCACCGGTTCCAACGGAAAAAGTACCCTATGTCCGTCTCCTGGTTCTAAGCAATTTTCAGTCAAATCGGTAGAGCCGTTCTCGAGTTATTAATAGTGTAACTAAGACGACTTATATATATATATATATATATAGAAGACTTCAACTAAATTCGAGCATTTTTTTTGTTTCTTTTATTTAAAAAAACGTTACCCTTTTTGGGCCCCAAACCTGTCTTGATAAAGGGCCACTCTAAGGCAAGCCATGCCACTGAATAGTTTTACTAATACGCAAAATGTTTTACTCACCGAATATATAAACACGACCGACAACAAGCTAGTTGGCCACTGAACTGGAACTACCGGAATATTATTCGTAGCATAATAAAATATTCACAATCCAACTAATGCCCGCTACATATGGAACGATAAATCTTAGCGATTTTAGACTGTGGTGATTTTAGATTGACGCCACCGATATCGGCGTCGATTTCACTGGTCGGCACAAAAATATGAAAATTCATTCACTCTCAATAGTTACACTGTTCTTATTTTTTTATATAATTTTGACACTTATGAGTATAAATATAGTAATAAAAGTTTTGTACCACGTCAATTTTTTTTGTAATTGATGTTTTAAATTAGGCCCTTTTTTTGCTTTACATACAAAATGCACATTGAATTATTATGACAATAGCTCATTTAATTCCTTCGAAAACATTTAATATCATCAAAATTGTATGTCTAATTAATTAATAAACTCATTCCAGTTGGTACTTTTCTCCATTTTTATGTATTCTATTGTAATTTTGTGCCGAATGAAGTAACATATAATTTTGAGCATTTACTATTCGTATCGTTTCTCTATATATGCCAAAAGGGTAATAAAATGTGTTTCTACAGTCGCAGGTGTGAATTTGTCTTTTGTCGGCATTCAGGTCGTAACAATATTATATTGCTTAAAGATTTGTGGAAATGAAAATTAAATCTACTGACATGATAAGAAAAAAAATTTGCACAAAAAATATTCAAAATATGAAGAAAAATATACGTGATTGCAAGAAACTAATACCTACTAATACTACCAGATCTAAATTCAGCATGTCAAATTCTATATATTTATCGAATTTTTATTTAAAGGAGGATTTGGTTGCCGACCAGTGAATTTTCAATTCTCCGCATAAGTTCGCAAGAAACATGTCATAAACGACGGAAGATGATGACGCACTTGCGTTATTAAGCCTGATTATGTTTTGAAAGAAAGTCGCAGAGTGTGTGGTGTAAAGACTGGCTTATGAAAAGCAATTTTCCCATCTCAACTTATTAAATGACTTGAATTTCGATCCGCAAGGTGTATGTAATTATTTAAGGACGAATACCTCCTGCATATCTAAATCTGCTGGCTTTAGTCACCCCACTAAAACTGTGCAAATGCAGTCGACAACGATTTATCTAATAGAAATTGCAACCGCCACTGATGAACGATAATTTGCAACGATTTGTCATACACATGATCGTTAAATCTTATCCGTGCAGGAACGGAGAAAGAAAACAACTTCCTGCGGCCGGACGGCCTGTCGTAAGAGGCGGCAAAACAACCCACAGCCAGGTGGTAGGGCATTTGCCCGACTGGATGGCTACCACCCCTGGTCTAAAGTATGTCGCCATAACAACCTTTGGTTGTGTTCCGGTATTAGTGACCAGGTTCCAGTCTCCCTTAAGAGTACAGCAGCGCATTTGTAGCACCTGTGGTGTTGTAAATGTCCTAGGCGATGGTAACCGCTTTCCATCAAGGGGCCGTCCTCCTGTCTGCTGAACTCCTGCAATAAAAAAAATCTACGCAAGTCGGTTTGCTCGGATTGTTCGCTGAATATATCGTTACGTATGTAGCAGGCATAAGACGTTGATAACGAAAATTGTGAACAGATGGATTTGAAGGTCAAGATTGTTTTAAAAAGGTCGCTCAATATTTTTTTCTTACCAAGCAATGTTGCAGATAATTTAACGAACATGAGGCCTAGTGCGAGTCAGATTCACACTTGGAAGTATTTTTAACCGATTTCCAAAAGGTTCTAACATGTTTTGTTTCCTCCTCTTTCATGATTCATTTCATTCTGAATCCTTCTTTTATGGTTATGTGATTACTGTGCACCGATTTTAATTTTTTGAAGTGAGAATGTCTTATGGGAGGGTAAACCGCTTCGTTACGTAACGCGCTACGGCGCCAGTTTGTCTGGCTTCCCTTTATCTCTCGCATACGGCAGCAGTAGGCAGGCTCTTCCTCTCTCACTCTCCACAGAGTTAGCCATATTTCGGAAATTAGTATAATAATGACACTAATAATGTCCATATTCAAGGATTGTAGCTAAGAATAAAATATATTTTATAATCCATTCAATATTTTATTAATATAATATAAATAACCTTTCCTTACAATATGATTAGTATACAAAATTTAAGTATAACCTAAGCTTTTCTCAATTAAACAATTTCAATATTAAATAGTTCAACTTAGATTAGTTTAAGTTATCATTTCTGTCGTGTGTCCCGAAACGTACACTTTGTTTTTTTAGTTTTTCTTTATTGGAAAGTGTATACTCCTGAGGTGGTCTCGTCGTTACCCAGTCAGGCTCTGATGAGTGGATGTCACGGAAATTGATAGCAACCTTTGTTGATGATCGCCTAGCACCTATCGCCTATACTCTTTTAAAAGCAAAACCCGTAAACGCGTGCCACTAGTAAATTTGTACAGGCGCTTAAGATCTTATTTCTAAAACTGTGTAACTAACTTAAAAGCAAAAAATAAACATTTTTCAGTCTTGAAGTCGGTATCAAGTAGAATATAAAAAACAACAAAATGCACCGATTTCAAGATGTTCTGGATTTTTTTTCTTTTTAGGTCGAAGTTTGTTTTCTTTTTGCTATATTTTTTTTTCAAGTTCTAAGGAAAGTTAAAAGTATTGTGTGCCCATCAGTACATGAGTACTAATTAACCAGCGTCAATTAAATAACAAGCAAACATTAATTGGTGATGTTTTTCAAGGCGTAATCCTTAATGCATATTCGCTAGTTATGGACTCTTGTAGGCGTTGTCGAAAACATCGACCGTATACCCAGATTTTTCATATCATTGCTATGTCCTATGACCTCTTGTCGTGGTAGTCGTGGTTGCGTAATTGCTAGCGTACGCATCCCAAACCCAAAAGGCGCGGGTTCTATCCTGGCCGGAACGCAGGAACCACTTAGGCAGTTTTCTGACCTAATGTGCATATTGTTACAATAACCACGTGCTAACAACGGTGAAGGAAAATATCGTGTTGCAAACACATCGAGATAACCGATGTGTCAAACCTGCCAAGCCGCCTTGACCAAGCGTGGCGGGTATACTGTCCGTTTGCCCCTATAATGGGAGGCCCGAGCCCAGCAGTGGGACACTTATGAGCTGACATTATAAGTAATTTAAACGTTATTCATTTGAGCCAGGTGCCATGTCAATTCGCACGGGTTATATGTATGTTGCTTCTGTGAACGTTTATTATTGATGTTTTGATGTATGTATGTTTGTTGCGAAATGTAATTTCTCAAGGGAACTGTTATGTAGGCGAGTGAATATGCGTAGCAAGCTATAGTTATCAATCAGAAAGGTTGCGGACATATGTAACTGTGACAACAGCTCCAAAGCAACAACTCCAAAACTTGTCTCCACGCTTGTCAGGTATCGAGCAGCAATTTGCTCTTTAAGAATACTGCGATTATCGAACGGTAATTATCGACCACAATATACTATGCGCCTCTTGTCCAACAGAGCTTTCGCTCTGTTCAACCGATGAACGTAGAATGTCGCTTGTAGACTGTCGTGGTAGATTGCTAGTTGTCGACCGGTGCTCTGAGCCCTCTGCCCGAACATCGAGTATTTATAAGATCCTCGTAGTGCGTCTGCAGCGACACCATACTGTAATAATTTGGCGCCACTTCATTTTCACTTCTGTCATCCGTATATCTTCCAACTTCCGGTTACTCCATTTTGGCTCGATAATGAATGCTTCCACGTCGACATCCGGTTATACGACTTTCGATTGCTACATCATGAACACTATCTGGTTATTGATTACTACCGTCATATGTCTTTACAATAACAAATACGATTCTAACACGTGCAAGTGCGAGTCGCACCTCTGCAAACTCACGGAACTCACTTCCTCGATGGGCATTCAACCTTTGCGCGTGCTGTACATTGTTTATTAATTATCATTTTTTTTGCTGTTTTAATTTAATATTTTTTGTTGTATTGTTTGTTGTCGTAGCATTGTAGCACACGGCCAATGTGCTACGAAGCTACGATGAGTTATTACTTATTACTAGAAATTACCATAGTGACGATACACGCGCGCTCGGGTTTGTTCGGGAATTGTCGGCATGTTTTCGGTACTCGAGTACTTCGGGTGTAAAAATTTATTTAAATAACCTTTTAATTATAGCAAATAAAATATACATAGTTTATTATAAAATATACATATAATATTTATATTTATTACAAAAAAATAAAAGATTCAAAAACGTAATCGTAGAAATAAACTCAAGATAATTTATACTAACTATACAGCTCGCTTGGCCTCTTTCGCCTTTCGACAGAAACTACTAAATTTTAGTACATTTCTATTTGTGTAATTTTTTTTTAATCTCCCACAAGAAGATATAAAGATGTGTACAATTTTATATACACACTCGGACTGAAAATGATGACGTCATTAGTGACTTTTCGTGACGATCACAACGACCGCGGTCGCCTTGTGGAATGGCTAACGGAGCATTTTGGGCGTTGTGAGCTACTGATGGAACGCACTGCATATCGTAAGTTCCTTCTTCTGTTTTTATGGTTTGACGTTGGCACATGCGGTAACAAGCTGTACCATAAAAATATCAGTAGGTAGTTATTACTGCAGAGTACAGTACGAATTAAATCAACAACGAGAAACTAAATCAGATATCTATTACGTTTAATTATTATATGTTTTTATTATAGTCAGTAAAGTAGCTAGGTAGGGTGTCACGCGGGGCGGATATTGTAGGTGATACCCCTACATTCAATCGAAACTTAAAATAAAGAAGAAAAGTAATAATAATTGACGTTTTATTAAAATATTTTTTATAAATTATCTGAAAGAAATTAAGTTAGTAAAATAGATTTCTTCCTTCTAGCTTTAACACTTGCAAACTTTTGCAAATGTTGAAATGAATGTGGTTGGAAACAAAAGGAATTCCCCAAGCCCACAGGTGACGACCAATCTCTAGTTCCAAGGAATCCCCTGACTCCTGACTAGCTGATGTTCGCGATTGGGTGTCACCCCTAAGCACCCGCTTAGAGGTGAAACCCGGTGCGAGTAGCCCCCGCCACCCCTCCCCACCTACGCCACTAATTATAGTCATTATTTTAATAAAAATCCCAATATGCATTATAATAGGTGTTTACAACACCAACATATAATCATTTTTTGAAGTGGCAATATTGGTTTATATTGCTGTGTATATATTGTTGTGTTGGTTGTAGCCGAACGCAGACGCGTTCGCTTGTAAAGAGATTTATTACATGTTTTCACCAACTAACAATGTTTTAACTTCAACACCTACATCGACTTGGGTATCCTAGCCCCATCACCATCAGCGTCTACCAAATATATGTGCGACGAGCTGTGCACAATAGGTACTATAGGCACTAATAATAATTTAAACACTCATTACAACAATACTTATACATATACTCAAATCAACGCGCACTACCACCGCATTGCATTACACGCACACTTCACAAACAAACCAAGACACACAAAGAGACTAAAAATTAATGACCCAGGCACAGAAAGGAAAAAAACAACACACATGGCACTAGACAGAATACTATATATATAGGTATAGACATAAGGCACACACTGCACATGCACTTTCCCACAACACCAGCATGTAACAGATACACTCTGCATTAGTATATGTTTAGTATTAAAATTAGAATAAATTAATATAATGTTATTCGTAAGGTATACCTCAACACAAAAATCACTCAATTAATGTCACACACAAGAACCAAAATAACCAATATGCAAGCGTGTTAAAATTCTAAAAATGTAATCTATAAATTAAGTTGTAAAAAAGGGTAAGGAACTCGAGTCCGAAGGGATGTTAAGAAAAAGAACACTTATTCTGTACAGAATTTATTAGTTTAATTATTGATAATTTTACAAATTAAACTTATTAAAAGATACACGATTGATATAATTCAGATACACTTTCATATAATTGAACAATAAAACTAGTTAACGATGGCGCGCAGGCCAGTGTGCTTTATATAAGTGCACTCATTACCGGTCTCGTAGTCTACTAGATTGGCGGGATGCACGGGTTGAAGAGACAGGTAACCCGCTCATAGACGCTTTTGCTATAGTACTTAAAATAGTCTTTTAATAATTTGTTTATTATAAATGACTAGTTACATAAAAATATTTTGTCACAAAGAAATCAAAAACGGAAGATAGTGTTCAAGTTACATAAATTCCATATGCACATTATTTGTTCATGTATTTTTTTATTATATAAGATTGTGGGTATGTTAGATTTGACAGTCTTTTGTATTTTAACAAACAAATTATCTTTTATTTCTCTCGTTTATATCAAACTGTCTCCTACTGTATACTGTTCGGATAGTGCATACGTCAGTTTAGTAGTAGTAGTATAATCCAATAACAAAAAATAAACTTTAACTGCAGAAACATGTAAAAATGCAAATCAATATTTATAAACATATTGTTCTAACATATGTAGTCTTCTCCTGTACACATGTAAAACTTTGTTGTCTTTGTGAAGCTACAAGTTACAATTGTTAAGCCAGGATTCGAACCCGGAGCCTCTGTTTAAAATTAACCTTAATCAGCTCTACCACGAAGTCCTTCTAAAACTAAATCAAAACCATTAATTTCATCAGCTCATTCATGTGGTCATTTTAAGTATCTCATAAAATCTGCATCCGCATTTGCAACTGCGCGACCCTTGCTGTTAATACTCTTCACGCCCTGTGTTAAATTCAATTCAATTTCTTCTAACCTCTTACCGCGTGTTTCTGGCACGCAGAATATGACGAACAATATTTCAAGGATGCGTATAACGACAAAGAGAAAGAGAGCGGTATAAATACTAACAGCATTAATCAAATTACGAAATATAGTTCCTGCAAAATAGGTCATTGTTAAGTCGATTGCTATGATAAACGAAGTAGCAGTAACTCGTATTTTCAACGGCAAGATTTCACCTAACATTAGCCAAGGTATAGATCCAAAACCTAAAGAGAATCCTGCCATGTGTAAAATAATACACGCTTCTGGCAACCATCCGACAGAGGAATTGTCACTTGTACCATCATGGAAATAAACGTATGAAACCAGTGTCACTAATGAAGCAATCATAGAGCCAGACGAGATGTACAACAATATTTTACGACCAATCAGATCAATAAGAACAACCGCAACGAATGTTGATACAACACTTGTAATTCCTAGAATATTAGTTAAATCAACTCCAGCTCCCCCGCTTGACTTTTGAATCATCATCCGTGAGCCATAGTATAAAATATCTTTCCCACTTAATTGTTGGAACAGCATTAATCCTAATGATATAAGGATAGTTGAATATATCTCATATGAAACATCTGTTTAAACGTATTCGTTTGATCTGCTTCTCTTTGGAATCGTGTAAGATCTTGGATTTCATTTTCGATGTTATATTTTGTTCCTCTTAACCACTGTAGAGCTTTGCAAGCACTATAAGTGCGACCTTTGGCAACACACCACCTCGGTGACTCGGTAGTGGCAAACATTAGTAACATATAAAGTATTGATAGTGCGGCTGCGATGTAGGTCGTTAAGCCCAACTGAGCACCAGAATAACTTATTATAAGAATACCGCTGCATCTGAATACTATCGGTAGGAGTCCCAAAGCTCCTCTTACTTCGGGTTGAACAGTTTCTACGATATAAACTGGGACAGCTGAAGCCACAACTCCGGCACAAATTCCGCATAAAACTTGTCCAGCAATCACTATATGTTTATTTGGTACGCTACCTATAACTATCCATCCGATGAAGTATGGTACACTAGCACCCATTAAGATGTATCGTCTTCCAATATATATGGTAAGAGAACCTAACAGGCTTCCAAATATAGCTGCTAAAGAAGATAATTTACCGGCCCACTCGATCTGAAAAAAAAAAATCTTATCGTAGACAAATAACAAAAATAGGTGAGATTTTTCATTCCTAAGAAATCCTTCTCTTTCCATAGAAGTTCTTTCTAGATCATTATTTTACGCTGATTAAATGTTCAAGAGAAAGTTTGCGTAGTTGACCGTTGGAGCTCCTAGAAATTGGGGTGAATATCCAGTCGATGGCGAGCGGTGCGGTTATAAAAGGGAGGCATTGGCACCAGATCACACAGTTCCTCGGAGCACTTTCCGTTGTACAGGCGTTAGATCATGCAGAGCGAAGCTAAATCTCTGCGAAGGCTAAGTGATTCTAAGCCCTCTGTTAGTACGGAATCGTCGACTATACGAAGGGCGCGACGCTGGATGGAGTCGAGGGGGTTAGTCTGGTAAGCGGTTGCTCATGCTCGTCAGTGTGAGCAGTATTCTATATGCGGCTTAATTTGTGCTTTGTAAAGCACAAGTCTTTGCCGCGGGGCTAAATAATGCTTAGATCGGTTTAGAACGCCAAGCTTTTTTGAGGCTGGTTTAGCCTTATATTCGAGATGATCCCGAAACTGCACGTCGTTGTTATATCAAAGTGTTACAGTTAAGGAAATTAAGTCAATAAGGCTGGCAACCTTGGGAAGGGGTTACATATTGTGCCGTTTGGAGTTGAAACATTAGGTTCAAGGGGTTTATCCGCAAAGAGTTTATTTTAAGAAATTTGAAAGAAATTCTTTGATATCACCCGAGATCAGAAGACTGGGTCATATTTCGCTCAAAAAATAAGCATAGCCATACAGCGCGGTAATGCAGTCAGCCTTCTGGGCACGCTCCCATCTGGTAGCGATTTCTTACACAGTCTATAATCGCTTGTATTAACTTAGTGTATTTTTAGGTTGTTAGGGTACTTTTTTATAAGTAAATAGGGAATTTCGCTTATGTCATATCTTAAGTCGCGCTCTCAATATAGATGGACTTTTAAAAATATCCTTAACTAACTTCTGCCCGCAACTTCGTCCACCTGGTACCGTTGAAAAGTTTGGTTTTAGCGTGATGATATGTATATATTATTATTTGTCATGTTTATGATACAAATCTGAGAAGTCGGTTGCTTAAGTCCCCTCTTTATATATAAAAAATACTCTGTGTCCCTGTTTTTCATAAAAAAATCGAATAGATTCTAATATATAACTACCATTCTTATAATTTGCGTACAATAGAAATCACCACGTGCGAGGCCTGTTTGCACAAGGCCACTTGCTCATTATGTCATCGGACTTGGTACAGAATTAATAAGTAACATGTACAAATATTTTTAACAATTCTTATAAGTTACGACTAAATTAGACTGAATATTTTAGCTTCTGTCCGGGACTTCGTCCTCATGGTAATTCGAAATATTCTTCACTGGTGCTCCCTGCTATTGGTGTTAGCCTATATATATAGCTTGTTTCATTTCAAATGACAATAAATCATGATTTTTAGCGGTCGTACTCCATACAAATTTTTTGGTACTATTAAATCAACCGTTATGTCAAAATTACAAAAAAGCAATTTCCGAACAAATTAATTATTATAAAAAAGGGAATAAAAACAATGGGCTTCGAGTGTCTTTTCTTGAACATGTTAAGTTTTGACACTCACATCCCTTAAATCACATATGTTAATTTTTAAACTGGCAATTCTGAACTGGGTTTCACTGTAGCCCCTCGTAAGTCCACCTAGAAGCAATCCCATTGATACGGCGAAGGCCACTAGCAGCTGAAAAAAAAAGGAAGGTGAACTGAGTTAATGTCGTCTGTTCCAATATTTTTGTTTTTAACCAATTTAAAAAGAGGAGGAGCCATGGTATTTTGTTTCAGGATCGAGTTTGATTTTAGAATGCTAATATTTTTTAAATTATGCACAAAAAATATATTAAATAAATAAAAAAAATATTACACACACTACCATGTATTTGACACACACATGTATTTATTGTTAAAGTCAATTAATAGTGTGGCCTTGGCGAAATCTGTGATTATAGGAGTATATTATATATTCGGCAACATAACCTTAATAATGTTCAATCTTATAATTTAGATTAATCATTATGGTCGAATGTCGACCATAATACACTATAAGTGTACGAAATTACATACTCCGCTGCCCGCGCAATTTTCGTAAAAAGGGGTACTGAGTTTTTGCTTCACGTATTAATATACAGATTATATGAGAATAAGTGATTTTGCATGCATGAATATGCAAAATCACTATTATTTTTAAAATTTACTATTATTATTTTATGTGCAAGGTTTTGTCTCCACGGACTGATATGGAAGTTATTCCACCAGTCCCTTTAAAAAAAATCTAACAGACGTTAGCGGGGCACGGCAAATAGCCTTTAACGTTCTTTAATCAATGGGTTATCTGATGATAAAATATTTGTTCGTATCCAACTGGTAGTTGAATCGCTATATTGATTTCAAATTTACATTAAACGGAGAATCTAAACCATCCCCCGACTCAGTTGAACACACATAAAAACTTCATCAAAATCGGTCCAATCGTTTCGGAAGAGTTCAGTGACATACACACGAACAGAAGAATTATATATATAAAGATTGAGTGAGGGAATGTGTGATGATGTATGATTGGTTGCAGCCGTTGAGCGGTGTATGGCTCAATGAAAGATAACTTGCATTGTACACTTTTAATCATACACACTCATGGTTTATACAGTTCAGAAGGATTTAGGCAAAGGCAAGCAGTAAGCGCAAAAACTATCGTACAGTATCGTACGTACGTACGTATCGTACACGCTGTTTACTTGATATAGATTTAATTTTTCGCTCGGGTGCTTGTTTCTGATGTTGGTATTGATGCCGCCACAATATATACAAAATATTTACCTGAGTCCAAAAAAACTTCTTTTGTGGCGTATGGGGCTCGGTATCTTCGTAAATGTGTAAGTCCTCCGTGAGGACGCTGCTCACGGTATTAAACTGTTGAGGTATATGTGACTCAGCATTGCCGTAAATAGGGAAATCCTCTGTGGGTACGCTGCTCACGGTGTTAAACTGTCGCTCAAGAGGAGCGGATGGTCTCAAATTATCTTCCAAAGCATTTCTTTTCTTCATTTTTATATTGGAGTGGAGTTAGTTAACTCGATAATGGAGTTTTTATTAGTCTCTTTTCGTGGCCTTGTCGATGTTTTCCAGATACCCAATGCTTTTACACTGTAATATATATAATAAACTTGCTAAACTACTATTAAGGATGTTAAGCATGACGACAGTGCTAAGTCAATTTCAATTTATGAATTTATTTATTTTAATTTATTATAATTTGATTAAGTTATAGATACGAGTATTATGTTATTTGTTTCGTTGTGTGTTGCTACAATGGTTTTATATATATATTGTTACATGCCGACAAAGTGAATGCACACCTGGTTTATTACCTTTCCCGCATTTGGGCTTCTTTTTTCCTTTTTGTTTCAAATTTACAATTAGACAATAGCCTATTGTTATTCTATTGTGCAGATTACGTATTCTTAGAAAAACTCAGTCCACGTTGCCGATTGTTGTATTGTACAGTTTACTATAAAACAATGCCCGAACGGAGGGGTGGGGCAGTCAAGCGAGGATTACGATACGAGCAAGACGTACATTCGATAAGCGATATAGTAACGAACTTTGCGCGTGTTATTGAATCGTGACGTTTGGACTGGTTGCGTCCAGTTATATTTGTATCTGTGGTATACATGTTTGTATAGTTCTAATAAACTCTATAGTAATTCCAATGGCATTTTAATTCGAATCTTGTAGCTCTTAACAATATGTATGTGCTATTTAAATTATTATTTTATTATATTGTTTTTAGTCTGCAATTAATATACCTTCATCAAACTGCATTATACGATATTAATATGTGTGTTGTATTGTCCACCGTGACTTCATTTTATAGTCCCAGACGGGAGACGGGAGCATTATCCACAGACTGGGTCCAGTTTGTAACGTCCACCCGACCCTCAAAGAGCCAAGGAATGACAAACTCAAGCCGAAGCATAGAGTGAGAAATAAAAGAAGTTATAAAGTGAAAATTAATAACATTTATTAAGTAAATAAACTTACTTTGGCCATAAATCGTGATCATCTAGTAATAAGAACCCTCGTCATAATACCGTTAACCCTATGTTCACAAGGTAGGTTATATAGGAGTGTTGATCAAGGAACAGGAAGACTCAAGGATCGGTGTATAATATATATCTATATAAATAATAATTTTGTAGTATAAGTTGTAAGTGTAAAATGCCATGCGTTTTATGAATAATGATAAATGTATCGACTCATGACATAAGCTCATCACCTGAGTACGCCGTGCCTTTATTAGCCAAAAGGAATTTTAATGCACATCTCATAACAAATTATATAATTTTGTGTAGGCACCCCTCCTAACCACCTCTCTGATATTATGCCACCGCATTCTTTAGCTATCAGTAAAAGAGCTCATATCAGAATAAAAGAAGAACCTCCAATCTTTTAATTAGAACTTATTGAATTGATCATAAACATTATCTAAAACTAGCGTCGGTTCACAACGTACTATCACTGGCGAGAAGAGCCGACAAGAAACTCTCCAGTAGTACGCCTAACAATTTAGAAAACCCCTTTGGAGTGCCTTATGTGTAAAATGAGTTGGAAAAGCCATAAGACTTGAGTGAACGTATCATACCAGAGCCACTCGTCCAAAATATCAAATAAATTTGTAAATATGAGGAATAATACCTCAGCGACCTCCCCTGATGCAAGATAAAAATATCACAGTAAATTAAAGATAAAGTTTAAATGAAGTTTAAATAGTGATACTCTCTACATCTCATAAAATTCCCATTAAGTTATTAGTGTAAGAGTTTCAGGATGTTCCTCCGTGAATATGAAGTAAAGATAAAGATAAAATTGGGTGGAGGACACCTTCACTCATATTATTTGTTTCCCTATGTCAAAGACAGATTTCAGTGTAAGAGTTTCAGGGAAAATTCTCCGTAAAGTAAAAGTGAAATTAAATTGGTATTGAACTGGAGTATTCCCTTACGCTCGTATTGCTTGTTATCTATTTGTTAAAGACAAGATTCAGATTCCACCGTGAAATTTAAAATGAAAGTTAAAGTTAAAGTAAAGTGGCGGAACCCTACATCCGATTAAAGACCCTAAAACCCAAGGGATGAGAGCATAGCACCGTAAAGTAAAGTTTAAATTGAAATAGACATGAAATGGTGGTACTCTACATCAAGGGTGTCAACATCGGTAACACTGCTCATATATAATTTATCAATAATTATTCTTTCCAATCCAGTCAGGCTTGCCAGGCCTACCTACTTCTAAGACTCTTGTGAAATCACATATTGTGAAAAGATGTAAATTTTGATACGAATGATCCGCTTGCAATTGGCCAGTAGCTGGCCTCCGGGGCCCTCAACTTCGCCTCCAAGCTGATCCGCGATTTAACAGTCTCCAATCCCTCAGTTACTCATTCAGTTAAACTCAATATGTGAAATCAACCTAGTCTCATGAAGGCACATATTATAACCAAAACAAACTAGGTTGCCTAAAAACGGCACGCGAGAAAACCTGGATAATTGACGAAACTATCCTAGGTAGATTAGATTGTCCCAATAAACAAATGGTTTGCGACGTCATTTGTCCAAGGTTACAGGGTCCATTAATCCCGGCTCTAACCTGAATCTTCATGAAAATATTCAATATGTGCTTTCACATCTAACTAGTTGTTGTTTCATTACAATTATACTACTGTTTAGCATATATCCAGTGTCAACAGAGTTACTTGCATGTAGATATATAATTTAAAGAAATAAAATATTCATGAACAATAAATTTAAAATAAGTAACTGCATTGCACAACAGAGTACCATTCCGGCTTATTCTTACACACCTCAGTTGCTTCTTTGACATTCATAGCTCTTGTCATGCAATTGCAGACTTGTCCAAATAAATATATATTCTAAACGGTAATCCACGTTAACAAAATGAAAGTTAAAATAAAACTCTATTGCACGAGACCATGCCGAATGCCGAAGGCAAACCTTCTTAAATAAGAAAGTATTTAAATCATTAAAATCAGTAGAACCCAAAAATAAACGTTAAATTTCTTAAAGCCTGTCAAGCTTTCCCAAACAAGTCGCATGATTGTTGTAGAGTGTGGTGTAATTATGTAGTGTTATAAAATATACTTAAATATATACACATATATGAATAGACTAAATAATAGATAATAAATCAAGACCATGACCTCACAGACCTAGGTCAATAATAACCCTGCCTATATTCAAAACAATCAAGACTCAATACGACGTCTGACTTTAAGCTCACTGCGACAAGAGCAGATAGACATTAACAATCAACACCCCTATTAAGTAAGTGACCGCAGCCAGGTACAACAACATGTATGCAACAACAAGACAAGAACTCCTACAAGTAAATCCCCATTGACATATAATTAATCTCCCTTAACAAATTAATAAATAATTATATTGCCTAAAAGAATCATCAGAACCCCTTAGTAGCTTCCGACTATGAAGTAGTAATATTATTTAATTCAGTTTCTAAAACCAAAGTTATATTTCAGAACCCTTTAAATTAAATTCAATAAATTAGTATTTTTATCCGCAAGACTATGTGTCAGACTTCCTAAATAATATATTAGCACACTCAGGCTTTACAATTACCCCTTATTAATTTAGTTAACTATGAAATTATAACAATGTATAAACAATTCTTATCTTATAATAACGCACAAGTCAATCAAGACTTACATCAAGATTAATTTAATATTGTATAGCTCATTCTCCATATAATATACAAATCAAGGACAATAATTAGTTAAGTTCTAAAACAAGAAGGTCAGTAATAGATAGTATACAAGTCTGTCTTTATTACATATGATCATGTAGGTCTCCACAGTAAATAGTTATGTATGTTAGCATATATGTCCATATAAGTCAAAGGAACGCCTCTATTGAATTAAAAGTCTGTATAGGTGGATCCACGGGTCCCAATATGTCTAAAGACTATCACCAAAGTACACCAAACTCAATACTAACTAATTAATAAATGCTGCTATAACTAACTACTCATCATTAGTTAAGTTTTGAAGATAATCCCAGGTTTATACATACAGACACGCATTAAATGCAAATATTCCATAATTCCTAAAATTTAAATTATTAACACAATATTATTAGTAACATCTCTGCAAGAAAAGAACATTAGATTTGTCTGCAAAATAATGTAATTAGTACACAAAGAAAATATCAATAACACATAATTAGTTATAGAATACATGTTCAACAAACAGATTAGGTTAAAACACATAATTAGATATATCATTAATAACATACAAACATAAAACAGCCTCTGGATCATCTGTGAACAGAAATAAAAGCAACAAACACGGAATAGATTAATGTTAGTAGATTATTAGTATATAGTTATTAATAGTTATATATTACAACAGTCCAAGAGAACATCTGAAACATAGATAAACACAACAAGCAAGATATCAGACAAATCTACATGATTAGTAAAATTATTAATGCATTAATTGTTGACTTGAAGATGTGAACTAGCCCTTTGGTGAAATCCATAGCACCGAAGTCTGTAGCGCACATATCGAAGATATAGTTATTTATTGTTAGTATTGATCATTTGTCCACAAATAGCTTTTTCTCCATCTGTAATAATTTAAAACACAATATTTTCCGAGAATAATTTTCTTCATGTCTTGTTCTGTCAAACACGAATATTCAAGTTCCTTCTCTTCTCTGTCAAATTTTCAAACAAAGAAAAATTCAATTATATCATACAAAGAGATTAATAATAAATACACATATTATGCGAAATAAAGGAGGGAATACATTATATGGAGAACAGCCATTCCTTTATAAATAAATAAACATTAATAAAAGAAAAAAAATTAAATTCATGATGGTGCGTACCGTCACACCACCCCGAATTTAATTTCGTAGCTTGCGGATAAATTAAATTCTAACCTAAGGTACGATCATCAAATAATAAATTGATAACACCCTGTATATAGTCCTATAAGTTAATAACATCCTGTACATAAACTTAATCTAAGTTAATAACACCCTGTATATAACCTTAATCTAAGTTAATAACATCCTGTATATAACCTTAACATAAGTATTGTCCATCCCATATACCCCACCAACTATATGTCTCATATCCAAAACAAATTTTAAAATTAGATAAAATCACCCCTTAAAATCTGAAATTCATAGGCGTAATTTAATCACCCCATAGAACATGAAAGCCACAAATGTTTAATATACATAAGTCATAATTCAAAGAAACCTAAAACTTCTTCACTAAAGAAAATTTCAATAACTGTTCTCCTTAAAATCTCGAGAGTCCTTCTCCTTAATATACTTTATCTGGTAGCTAGATTGCTCTAACTATAATATCCATCAAGTTAACTGATTATTGCATAATTCCCAAATCCTTACAAAATCAAAGTTTTATGATCAATCCTAATTACTAGCCTAATAATTATATGACCCGAAAAAGACCCTCAAATGCTCTACCTATCGACCTATCTATCTATCTTGGGTATAGGGAATTTCCGTACGACCCTAATGTTTCCTGATCAACCCTAATACCTGAAGTCGACATGATATGCCCTAGTATCTTAACTTCTTATATATGAAATTACACCTTTTAATGTTACAAGTAAGACCAGCATCTTGTAATTTCTTTAATATTATACTCAAATGCTCTAAATGATCAGTCAAAGTACCACAAGTTAAAATTGCTAAATCATCCAGATAATTTACACAAAACTGCCTAACCTCTGGGCCCAATATAATATCCATAGCCCGACTAAAACTGCCCACTGAAGTCTTTAAACCTTGTGAGAGTACATTATACATATATGACTTTCCGTTAAAAGTAAACCCAGTGTATTTCCTGCCGTCCTCAGATATAGGTATCTGAAAGTAGGCATTATTCAAATAAACCACACTTATATATGACACCCCATGAAAAGAATTAAGTACATCAATTTGCATAAGTGGAGCTTCAGAGCCTGCAACCATAACTTTTGATCTCCCGCGCATCTAAGAATAAACGTAAAGACCAGTCGGGTTTGGTCGCAAACGTTAACGGACTACTATACAGAGTGGAACCCCGCGAAATAATGCCCATCTCAACCATCTCCGCCAGTTTCCCCTCCATCTCTTGGTGGTAAGCATAAGGCACAGGATATGACCATCTTATAAATGGTGTAATATCTGACATCTTAATCTCATGTTCATAACAATTTGCACGACCCAAAACATCAGAAAATATACTACGAAACCTACTCAAAACTTGTTCTAACTGTTCTAACTGTACATCCGAAACTCTATCCCCGTTTTAATTTCCTTTAACTTTTCTTGGAAATCTGAATCATCAACATCTCGAGTAGATATCTCTGATATTCCACTCTCAAAGATTATCTTCTTAAAAGGCAGAACTACATCTTGTTCATTAATTTTTTAAGCATAACCCCATTTCAGAACCTTGTAATTTAATCGTGGCTTCAACTAATGATAACCAATCAAAGCCTAAAATCACAAATTGCAATAAATTTGGTACAATTAAAACCTATTATCAATAATGCTATCTCCCAATTAAACTGGTAACAATACCATTTGTTGAATTTTAGTACTTTTCTGACCTACTGGACCCCTAATTTGGATTGGCCTGATGGGCAATAAATCAATTTTACTACATTCTTTTGATATTAACTCCCAAAAGGTGCTGGAAATACATGTAATGTCACTCCCCGTGTCTACCAAACAATTCACTTCTTTCCCATAGATTTTAACAGTAATTATAGATTTCACTAACTCAAATTTATCTGGCAAATAAGCATCTTCCTCCTCAAACAAGGAAGATACACATCCGTTTGTCATAACTGAATTAGGATCTACATCCTTCAAATGTAATTTTAAAATATTAATAAATGCTCCCCCACCAAGGCTTCATCAATATAACCTAGCCCTGACTTATCTAATGAGGACTGACTCTTAGCTATAATAGGTGTAAGTATACCAGAATTAGTAGTGCCTAAAGACTGTCCAGGTTTCCACCCACTCAACGACATAATTCTTAACCCTATCCACAATTTATCATCCCCTCCTATAGCAGTGAACTAGCACTGTTACATCTCTTGGTTCATCCTGAAATATTAGAATTCTATCCTTCAATTACTTCATTCAAATATTTACTCAACGCTAGCAAACTATAAGTAGTCATAAACTATCTAAGTTATGTATATAATATAATTTAAATTATTAAATATTATTCCTAAGTTCATGCTTCATAACAACATCTGACCCCACCATAGTAAAGAATTATTAGCCTAACTCCCATTTATAACACAAGACTGACTAACAGTTAATAAACTTCCTCAACTCTGTTATGAAAAATAAAATTAATAAAGTCCTCATTAAAATGTCATAAAATAATGATTAATATTTCATTTAATTGAAAATATACACCCCATTAAATTAAATTTGCCTGGCTGTGTAATTAATCAACAAGACTAAAGAATATCAACAAGGTCATTGTGGTGCCCCCCTAACGGTAAAGTGTTGAACTAATTCGAAAGCGAGGAATAAAAATTTCTAAGTCACTTGCAACACCCGTAGTAACAAAAGGATGAACTAATTTGAACGCTAAAATTAAAAATTCAAAGTCACTGCAGCGCCCTCTAACGGCAAGATGACGAATTAATTTGACACATAATTAAAATTTGCAATACCACTGTGGCGCCCCTAGCGACAACCTGACGAACTTATCTGGACACGAGATTAACCTTTTTCCCATAATTTCTAAATCATTTACCTATAAGGTCAGACTGTTAATTATTACACCAACCACCGATCACCCCCTGTCAACCCCGAAATAAACAACAACCCTTCTATAACCTTTGAAACCTTGCTCCGCCTCACAAGCAACAAATTGTGTATCTTTCAGATACACAAGAATAAAATAGCTCAGTCTGACAGCAGAACTTGTTCACTAACATCAATCCAGACACCTTGGATGCAACACCTAATGTAATTTTGGACTCGCGCGCCGAAACTGCGAGATCCAAGATAAGATTCAACTGTCCTAGACCCACTCCACATCATGCCACAGCAGCCGATTCTTGAATCCTGGGAACGCGCACCGAATTGTAACGTCCACCCGACCCTCAAAGAGCCAAGGAATGACAAACTCAAGCCGAAGCATAGAGTGAGAAATAAAAGAAGTTATAAAGTGAAAATTAATAACATTTATTAAGTAAATAAACTTACTTTGGCCATAAATCGTGATCATCTAGTAATAAGAACCCTCGTCATAATACCGTTAACCCTATGTTCACAAGGTAGGTTATATAGGAGTGTTGATCAAGGAACAGGAAGACTCAAGGATCGGTGTATAATATATATCTATATAAATAATAATTTTGTAGTATAAGTTGTAAGTGTAAAATGCCATGCGTTTTATGAATAATGATAAATGTATCGACTCATGACATAAGCTCATCACCTGAGTACGCCGTGCCTTTATTAGCCAAAAGGAATTTTAATGCACATCTCATAACAAATTATATAATTTTGTGTAGGCACCCCTCCTAACCACCTCTCTGATATTATGCCACCGCATTCTTTAGCTATCAGTAAAAGAGCTCATATCAGAATAAAAGAAGAACCTCCAATCTTTTAATTAGAACTTATTGAATTGATCATAAACATTATCTAAAACTAGCGTCGGTTCACAACGTACTATCACTGGCGAGAAGAGCCGACAAGAAACTCTCCAGTAGTACGCCTAACAATTTAGAAAACCCCTTTGGAGTGCCTTATGTGTAAAATGAGTTGGAAAAGCCATAAGACTTGAGTGAACGTATCATACCAGAGCCACTCGTCCAAAATATCAAATAAATTTGTAAATATGAGGAATAATACCTCAGCGACCTCCCCTGATGCAAGATAAAATATCACAGTAAATTAAAGATAAAGTTTAAATGAAGTTTAAATAGTGATACTCTCTACATCTCATAAAATTCCCATTAAGTTATTAGTGTAAGAGTTTCAGGATGTTCCTCCGTGAATATGAAGTAAAGATAAAGATAAAATTGGGTGGAGGACACCTTCACTCATATTATTTGTTTCCCTATGTCAAAGACAGATTTCAGTGTAAGAGTTTCAGGGAAAATTCTCCGTAAAGTAAAAGTGAAATTAAATTGGTATTGAACTGGAGTATTCCCTTACGCTCGTATTGCTTGTTATCTATTTGTTAAAGACAAGATTCAGATTCCACCGTGAAATTTAAAATGAAAGTTAAAGTTAAAGTAAAGTGGCGGAACCCTACATCCGATTAAAGACCCTAAAACCCAAGGGATGAGAGCATAGCACCGTAAAGTAAAGTTTAAATTGAAATAGACATGAAATGGTGGTACTCTACATCAAGGGTGTCAACATCGGTAACACTGCTCATATATAATTTATCAATAATTATTCTTTCCAATCCAGTCAGGCTTGCCAGGCCTACCTACTTCTAAGACTCTTGTGAAATCACATATTGTGAAAAGATGTAAATTTTGATACGAATGATCCGCTTGCAATTGGCCAGTAGCTGGCCTCCGGGGCCCTCAACTTCGCCTCCAAGCTGATCCGCGATTTAACAGTCTCCAATCCCTCAGTTACTCATTCAGTTAAACTCAATATGTGAAATCAACCTAGTCTCATGAAGGCACATATTATAACCAAAACAAACTAGGTTGCCTAAAAACGGCACGCGAGAAAACCTGGATAATTGACGAAACTATCCTAGGTAGATTAGATTGTCCCAATAAACAAATGGTTTGCGACGTCATTTGTCCAAGGTTACAGGGTCCATTAATCCCGGCTCTAACCTGAATCTTCATGAAAATATTCAATATGTGCTTTCACATCTAACTAGTTGTTGTTTCATTACAATTATACTACTGTTTAGCATATATCCAGTGTCAACAGAGTTACTTGCATGTAGATATATAATTTAAAGAAATAAAATATTCATGAACAATAAATTTAAAATAAGTAACTGCATTGCACAACAGAGTACCATTCCGGCTTATTCTTACACACCTCAGTTGCTTCTTTGACATTCATAGCTCTTGTCATGCAATTGCAGACTTGTCCAAATAAATATATATTCTAAACGGTAATCCACGTTAACAAAATGAAAGTTAAAATAAAACTCTATTGCACGAGACCATGCCGAATGCCGAAGGCAAACCTTCTTAAATAAGAAAGTATTTAAATCATTAAAATCAGTAGAACCCAAAAATAAACGTTAAATTTCTTAAAGCCTGTCAAGCTTTCCCAAACAAGTCGCATGATTGTTGTAGAGTGTGGTGTAATTATGTAGTGTTATAAAATATACTTAAATATATACACATATATGAATAGACTAAATAATAGATAATAAATCAAGACCATGACCTCACAGACCTAGGTCAATAATAACCCTGCCTATATTCAAAACAATCAAGACTCAATACGACGTCTGACTTTAAGCTCACTGCGACAAGAGCAGATAGACATTAACAATCAACACCCCTATTAAGTAAGTGACCGCAGCCAGGTACAACAACATGTATGCAACAACAAGACAAGAACTCCTACAAGTAAATCCCCATTGACATATAATTAATCTCCCTTAACAAATTAATAAATAATTATATTGCCTAAAAGAATCATCAGAACCCCTTAGTAGCTTCCGACTATGAAGTAGTAATATTATTTAATTCAGTTTCTAAAACCAAAGTTATATTTCAGAACCCTTTAAATTAAATTCAATAAATTAGTATTTTTATCCGCAAGACTATGTGTCAGACTTCCTAAATAATATATTAGCACACTCAGGCTTTACAATTACCCCTTATTAATTTAGTTAACTATGAAATTATAACAATGTATAAACAATTCTTATCTTATAATAACGCACAAGTCAATCAAGACTTACATCAAGATTAATTTAATATTGTATAGCTCATTCTCCATATAATATACAAATCAAGGACAATAATTAGTTAAGTTCTAAAACAAGAAGGTCAGTAATAGATAGTATACAAGTCTGTCTTTTATTACATATGATCATGTAGGTCTCCACAGTAAATAGTTATGTATGTTAGCATATATGTCCATATAAGTCAAAGGAACGCCTCTATTGAATTAAAAGTCTGTATAGGTGGATCCACGGGTCCCAATATGTCTAAAGACTATCACCAAAGTACACCAAACTCAATACTAACTAATTAATAAATGCTGCTATAACTAACTACTCATCATTAGTTAAGTTTTGAAGATAATCCCAGGTTTATACATACAGACACGCATTAAATGCAAATATTCCATAATTCCTAAAATTTAAATTATTAACACAATATTATTAGTAACATCTCTGCAAGAAAAGAACATTAGATTTGTCTGCAAAATAATGTAATTAGTACACAAAGAAAATATCAATAACACATAATTAGTTATAGAATACATGTTCAACAAACAGATTAGGTTAAAACACATAATTAGATATATCATTAATAACATACAAACATAAAACAGCCTCTGGATCATCTGTGAACAGAAATAAAAGCAACAAACACGGAATAGATTAATGTTAGTAGATTATTAGTATATAGTTATTAATAGTTATATATTACAACAGTCCAAGAGAACATCTGAAACATAGATAAACACAACAAGCAAGATATCAGACAAATCTACATGATTAGTAAAATTATTAATGCATTAATTGTTGACTTGAAGATGTGAACTAGCCCTTTGGTGAAATCCATAGCACCGAAGTCTGTAGCGCACATATCGAAGATATAGTTATTTATTGTTAGTATTGATCATTTGTCCACAAATAGCTTTTTCTCCATCTGTAATAATTTAAAACACAATATTTTCCGAGAATAATTTTCTTCATGTCTTGTTCTGTCAAACACGAATATTCAAGTTCCTTCTCTTCTCTGTCAAATTTTCAAACAAAGAAAAATTCAATTATATCATACAAAGAGATTAATAATAAATACACATATTATGCGAAATAAAGGAGGGAATACATTATATGGAGAACAGCCATTCCTTTATAAATAAATAAACATTAATAAAAGAAAAAAAATTAAATTCATGATGGTGCGTACCGTCACAAGTTTCGGACTTATTTTGTTTCTATTGTCTTTTTATTCATTAAAATCGGTCCAGCCGTTTAGGAGGAGTTCACTGTCAACTATAACTATATAATTACTAGCGGCCCCGGTAGACGTGGTCGTACTCTGATTAAATAAAAATCTGGGACCCGATCCCAGCGCTACCTACAGGTTCCAATCGTGAATAAACAATCGCGGGACCCATTCAAACACACAAAAACAAAATCACGAAGATCAGTACAGGTGATTTGGAGGATCAAGAACCCGATCTCAGCACCACCTACCAGTTCCAATTGCGAATCTAAATCATCCGGCAACCCATTCGAACACACAAAAACAAAATCACCAAAATCGGTCCAGGTGATTAGGAGGATTCTAGAACCCGATCTCCGCACCACCTACCGGTTCCAATGGGATAAAATGTCTTATGTCCGTCTCCTGGTTCTAAGCTTCCTTGCTACCAATTTTCAGCCAAATCGGTGAAGCCGTTTTTGAGTTTATAACTCACATGTAACTCTCATAGTGTGACTAACATGACTTTCTTTTATATAATATATATAGATTTCAATTAAACTACAGCATTTGGTTTCTTTTATTTAAAAAAACCTTACCCTTTTTGGGCCCCCAACATGTCTTGATAAAGGGCCTCTACAAGACAAGATTCGCCACTGAATAGTTTTCTAATACGCAAAATGTTTTACTCACCGAATTTATGAACACGACCGGCAACAAACTGGTTGGCCACTGAACTGGAAGTACCGAAATATTATTCGTAGCATAATCAATTATAAAATATTCACAATTCCACTAATGCCCGCTACATATGTAACGACAAATAATCGTAATCATATAATCGTAGCGATTTTAGACTGTGCTATTAAATCGAACCCTCCTTGTGTCTCCACACGCCACCGATATCGGCGTCTATTGTCAGTTCTCCGTATAAGTTCGCGCAAGAAACATGTCATAAACGGGGGAAGATGATGACACACTTGCGTTATCTGATTAAGTGTTGAAAGAAAGTCGCAGAGTGTATGGTGTAAAGACTGGCTCGTGAAAAGCTATTTTCCCATCTCAACTTATTAAATCACTCGAATTTCGATTCGCAAGATTTACAAAATCATTTAAAGACGAATACCTCCTGCGTATCTAAATCTGCTGGCTTTAGTTACCCCACTAAAACTATGCAAATGCAATCGACAACGATTTATCTAATAGATATTGCACAACCGCCACCAATGAACGATAATCTGCAACGATTTGTCACACATTGCGCAAGTCGGTTTGCACAGATTATTCGCTACGATATATCGTTACGTATGTAGCAGGCATAAGATGTTAATAACGACACTTGTAAACAGATGGATTTGAAGGTCAAGATTGTTTTACAAAGGTCGCTCATATTTTTTTCTCATAAAGCAATGTTGCTGATAATGTAATGAACATGAGGCCTTGTAGGAGTCAGATTCACAAATGGAAATATTTTTAACCGACTTTCAAAGGAGAAGGTTCCTAATTCTAATGTGTTCTGTTTCCTCCTTCTTAATGATTCATTTCATCCGGATTCCTTCTTTCATTGTTATGCGATTACTCCGTCAATTGTGGTCATTATTTTTTCTTTATTCGAAAGTGTATACTCCTGTGTAACGGAACGTTACAAATATTTCAAATTTTATAAATAATTATTACATTTACAAGTAAAGTAATTGAATTTATTACATTATTTATCTTGATATTCTTATTTATTAATTTACACGTTTAATTTAAACGTATGGAGGTATAAAAAAAACCTAATAGCTAATAGTGAATGCATCCAACTCATTTTGTTTCTGACGTGTGCGCCGATATCCAATAAGCGATCCACGGCCATCTTGCGATCAACTGAGTCGGCTGTGTCACTTTTACTGCGCCCGTATTAATATTTTAATATAAACCCAACTAATATCGTTCTTGTAAAGGTTCGGTTTGTGTATGTGTAAATGAAACACCAATTACTTGGCTTGTAACACGTTAATTCACTCGGTGGTTGCACAACACAGAGTACTTTATATATACTGGTATAGAGTCAACAGTCATAATATATATACTAACGCACTCTATCGGTATACGGCATTATTCAACGGCAAAAACCATCCAGGGGGTCTAGTGTTGTTTTGATTTTTATATTAGACTTTTGGAAATTGCGGGAGTTATAATTTAACTCCTGCAATTCCCAAAAGCCTTTCCAAAAAAATGTTTATTTGTTAAAAATTTGTTAAATAAAACAACAATTTAGCGGTATTTATTATGTTTCCTTTTATTAAAATATTCAAAGGCATACATTTTCATAACATCATTTGTATCCACATCTAATCTGGTGCCGTTAAGATGATGTACTTACAAGTTTTACCATATTTGGGCACACAACAACCTCTTTCAGAAGAAACCATAATCCAAGTCATCAGAAAACAAATCGTTAGGCAAATTGGTGTTCAGGGTACATGCGTAAGTCCAACGTGATCACAGAACACTAGTAAACGTGATAAGCGAAGTCTTTGGAGTCCAGGAATCAAACAAAGTTATCGAAAAATAATCTAAACACAAACAAAGTACATACGTTCACGAATGTAACTTGTATCAGTCGGAATGCCATTTTGGTTTTGACATAATTGACATCTTTGAAATAAGTTTTTGGTAAATCGACAATTCATCAAAAATCTATTAATTAAAGTTAAAAAGAGCTTTATAATTTGAACAAGGTTAGGACTAGAATTTACACACTTTAAAATATATTTATTAGCTGATATGGCTTTCAAAAACATAAAAACATATCAAATATTTCTTAAACAAGTATTAAAACAACTGCGTATAAAGAAACATATTATATTCATTCATTTGGTGATTAATTTGAGAACAGTGACATCTACTGCAATACCTACCTACTAATAGAACGCAAAAAATCTCTAAGAAAAAATAATTGTACTGACTGTTAGGACATTGTTGCACAACGACTGCCCCGGAGTGGACGGCTCGCGACTAGCTCCCCGCACTCCTCGCCACCGACCACCCCGTCAATAAGCGTGCTACGTTTATTAAATATAATACTCTACATATCTACCTTTTACAAAATTTGAAAAATATAAATTATTGTTGTGACATACTCATCACTCACTAGAATCACAATGCTATAATACTTAACATTAACAGAGTACTGAATCAGATAAATGTTAATCAGTTATTCTTTTCAATTGTCATCACCGTTGTTCTTATGCACCATTGACAAAATTTGAAAATATAAAGAGTCTCGCCCCATGTTCAGCCACTTCGCTGCCATAGACAACGATGTCGTCAATAAAATTAAGTAATGTTAAAAATTAATTACGTAACCATAGATACTTCGAAATATGGATACTTTTAATATAAAAATTCTGAACATTACAATAGACAAGTAGGTAAGGTAGGTATTTAAAATTGACTTATTCTTCATTATCTGTCTAACGCAGTAATTTTTTGTAACACTGATATCAGATACAGAATTTTATTACTTAATTTCTTTCTGTCAACAACTCAATTTGTGGTATTTTTAGTGCACAGCAGTCCTACCATCAACTCTTATCGCGATTCAAATGAAGACCTAAACTGAATTTGTTTCCCTATTTCTTACCATGACATAGTAACGCGAATCTTTTTAGGTCGCTGCCAAAACAAAACCTAAATTGAATCGCAAAAAGATCGCAATCAATGATTTCGTTCATTCAATTCGTACCATGACGTCCAATTCTCACCTAAAATAGATCGCTTAACTGTCAAGATATGCGATTCAATAAAAGATGTTGTTTGCAACTTTTTTAACACATAAAGTGAATTGTTTTTTTTTAAACGCTTGGAATTCTTACTATAGCGACTTTTCAGCGATAATCAGTGATCATGAATTAGTCCAATAATGTATATGTTTATTGTTTGGGACTTTTTTTATACATTTGCTCTTGAAATGTCCGACGAATTGTTATTGTTCGAGTTTTTTGTATTCGACAATAATGATGGTTCCTCGCAGCGACAAAGAAGACGTCTTATATGCGAGCTAACGGATCCATTTGTGTGTGTAGTGTGCACCGTCACCTTGGGAGTTTAGGCTAAAGGCTATTTGTTCCAACATTCTTCGGGCAGATTCCCTTACTTGAGCAGTTTTATTGTGGCCTAAAGCAATATCCTTCCGCCTGTTTAAAAACTCCCAAAGTAACTCAAGTTGGCCGTAGCTAACTCTTCGTCGCGAGGGTTCACTACATATAAAAAAACCACTTGAAATATTTCACTAACGTAAGCATTAAGTGGTTTGCTTGGCGTTTTGAATGTAGTTGGTGCCATTATATTTCACAATGTATTTGTGGCTGAATATTAACACAAACACCATTTAACAATACTTACACCATTATAAACTGTTTATATTTAGAAAACATACACTGAAACTTTTTAAACAAAATCAAACTAAGCGCGCTTTTAAAATACTAATTCCCAGTCAACAACTGATAACAGGTACAAGTGCGTTCTAAAACTAAGATAAGAGCACCTTACAAAAGTATTTAAATAATTAAACATAGTTGTATGAAAACAGACAGTTTAGGTACCTAAACTGAATTGCATCGGAATTGAATCGCTAGCTAAAAGTTGATGGTAGGTCTTCAGGTTTTGTTAACAACTGGTATTTAGGTACCAATCAAGTAACAAAATCAGATTCATATTGAAACACTCTTTAATGACACGATGCATAATTGTATAATTGTGTAGGTAGCTGGATTAAATGATAAATGATTTAATGGTAGCAAGGAAGAAATTATATGGACACTACCAGTGCTATTATAGCTACGTGGAGTATTTCAATAAGCAACAACTGTTAAGTTACTCATTTACCTCTTTATTTAGTGTATAATTCCCGTATTGGTTCATACCTTGCACTTTTTTAAATCCTGGCAGGGTCGCCACTTGTAAAGGTTCGGATTGTGTGTGTGTAAATGAAACACCAATTACGTGGCTTGTAACACGTTAATTCACTCGGTGGTTGTACAACGACTGCCCCGGAGTGGACGGCTCGCGACTAGCTCCCCGCACTCCCCGCCACCGACCACCGCGTCAATAAGCGTGCTACGTTTATTAAATATAATACTCTACAGTACTGATTACTCAGTCTAGCATTTATAAATGCGGTAAATATAACTTGCAATTTATTTTCCCAATTCGGGTAAGTTATGCACAAATTAATGTTATAGTTTACTTCTCATTGTTACGACGTTGTATCAAACTATATTTTGTTATAAATGATTAATTTTGTTAATATTAGGTCTTTACCTATGAAATTGGAGATTTTTATGATAATTTTAAAATATAAAAATTTTGGTATTTTTTTATTTCAGCTAATCAAAGTACTGGCCCAAATTATCTACACAATTTTGCCATTTTGATGGCAGTTTGTTTATCCCTTTAGTGTAGAAGTCTGCCGGACGGGAAGCGATGAAGTCAGCGAAAGCGTTTTGTACTGCCTCTCGGGTATAGATTTTTTTCCCACTTAAAAAAATGTCTAAATTTTGAAAAAAGTATGAATCTGTTGGGGTAAGGTCCGGTGAATACGGTGGGTGACGGAGAGCTTCCAGCTGTAACTCTTGTAGCTTTGCGATGATCTGTCGTGAAGTATGAGCTCGCGCGTTGTCGTGGAGAAGCAATGAGGAAAAGCGATTGACTAGTCTTGGTTGTTGAATTGCGAGCTTCTCAATCATTGTTTACAATTATTGGCAATAGACATCTGTCGTCACCGCTGTGCCATTCAGTAAGAAGCTGTAATGTAAAAGTCCGGCACTGGTCCACCAGACAGTCACCATCATCTTCCTATGAGTAATCTTTTTTTTAACACACTGATTAGGTGTTGTACCAGGGTCAACCCACTGAGACGAACGCTTACGGTTGTCGTACAGGATCTACTTTTCAACGCAAGAAACAATTCGATTAAGAATTCCCTCGTTTCTATGCCCATTCAGTAGTGCTATGCATGCGTCGACGCGTAAATCTCGCTGTAGGTTGCTTAGTTCGTGTGGCACCCACTTATCTAACTTTTTTATCTTTCCGATTTGACGCAAGTGCCTCAATGTTATTTTGACACTAACTCCATGGCCCGCAGCAAGCTCAGCCGTAGATTGAGTTGGATCCACTTCCACTATCGCCTTCAATTCGTCTTTGTCGACAATGGTTACCGGCCGACCGCGAGGTTCGTTCTTGAACTCAAAATTTTCGGATTTAAAGCGATTGAACCAATAATGGACCGTATTGATGCAAGCAGTATTAGGCCCGTACACGTCGTTAATGTTTCGTGTTGTTTGCGCAGCGGTATTTCCACGAAGGAACGCATATTCGAAAATTGTACTTATTTTCAGTTTATCCATGGCGCCAAAAACTACCACAATCTCACAAAAACAAAAAAACTATCTAAAAACAAATGACTGAATTTGAAAGTAAAATAACATATCTTTCAAATAAGATTTATTTCCTTTCATAAAGATCGCCGGGTGCCACTAGTACAATTTATACGAATAATATTGCAGCGAGATGTATGACAATGAAGAAAAAAAGCGCATTATAAACAGTAATAGTCATATGTAATAGTTTTGTTACATAAATGGTGCTTACACAGGTTACATTCCACAAGAGACTCACAACCACCGCGATTTTTCCTGTTCCACTTGCTTGCGTACGTTACAATCATAAACTCTAGTGGAACGATATCATAGAGCGCCGATTTCATTCAAGATTGAATACGCAAATGTCATATTGATTTGAAAATTGCGCCTTTTTCAATGTCAATCGATAGATAGAATCAATGCTCTGTGGTCAAAGACCACTTCGACCCAGCTCTTGACATAAGTCGTTGTGAGCGCTGTGTAATCGAAAATAATGACGTTATTAGTGAAGTTTATTTATATCATTATATATTTGTATACATGTTTGCTCTATTTACTGACAATGTACGCGTATGTCATTTCATGTTAAATCACAGTGTCTTAATAGTCAGTACAATTATTTTTTCTTAGAGATTTTTTTGCGTTCTATTAGTAGGTACGTATTGCAGTAGATATCACTGTTCTCAAATTGAACACCAAATGAAAAAGAAAAATATGTTTCGTTATACGCAGTTGTTTTAATACGTGTTTAAGAAATATTTGATATGTTTTTGCAAGCCATGTCAGCTAATAAATATATTTTAAAGTTTGTAAATTCTATTCCTCACCTTTTTCAAATTATAAAGCTCTTTTTAACTTTAATTACTGGATTTTTGATGAATTGTCGATTTACCAAAAACTTATTTCAAAATGTCAATTATGTCAAAACCAAAAAGACATTCCGATCGATACGAGTTAAGCTCGTGAATATATGTACTTTGTTTGTGTTTTGATCATTTTTCAATTACTTTGTTTGATTCCTGGACTCCGAAAACTTCGCTTATCACGTTTACTAGTGTTCTGAAATCACGTTGGACTTACACATGTACCCTGAACACCGATTTGCCTAACGATTTGTTCTCTGATGACTTGGATTATGGCTTCTTCTGAAAGAGGTTGTTGCGTGCCCAGATGCGGTAAAACTTGTAAGTAAATCATCCTAACGGCACCAGATTAGATACAAATGATGTTATGAAAATGTATGCGTTTGAATATTTTAATAAAAGGAATCATAATAAATCACGCTACCGCTAAATTGTTGTTTTATTAACTAACAAATAAACATTTTTTGGAAAGGCTTTTGCGAATTGCAGGAGTTAAATTATTAACTCCCGCAATTTCCAAAAGTCTAATATAAAAATCAAAATAATACGAAACCCCCTGGGCGGTTGTTGCCGTTGAATAGTGTCGTATACCGATAGAGTGCGTTAGTATATACATTGTAACTGTTGACTCTATACCAGTATATATAAAGTACTCCGTGTTAAATCAGTTGCAAAGAAACCATTAAGCAAACTATACGCATTTTAATTTCTCCAAATTCCTTGCATACAAAGTTCAACCTTCCCTCCTCAACATATGGTCCAAAATCGAGCCGCATTATGAAGATTACCAGTATACGATAGATCGATATGAGTTCGGATCGGGCGCCGCCGAGAACAATAGACTCACCGGGTGATTAGTTGGTTCGCGACGATGTATTTTAAGTGATAAAAAGACGGTGAATTACAATTTTTTCGAAGTGTACTACATTACAAACCTGTTATGTGGATTTTTTGATAATGGAACAAATACTAACAGAATTAGAAGATACTACATTATTATTACGTAAGGCTCAAATAAACTTGAAGAAGTGTTCAAAACAGCGTCTCGCAAAAGGATACATATATAAAAACTTAGATCATATAAACGTATCACTCATCAATTGCACAAAAACGGCCTAAAAACAGTGCACCAAATTTGGTGCACTCACTCCTCACGCAGGTCACGCCTGTTAGTGTCGTTTTGACTATATTACTGGCTGGAGCTCTCACGAAAAAAATCTTTATACCGTCCTGCGCTATTAAAATGTGTCGGAACTATTTTAAAAGAGAAAAGGATAAGGACATGACGTTATTTCAACGAAAAACTTATCACCTTTTTATAATATAATATTAAGACGGGTGGAAGGAAAAATTTAAAAAAAATTATCAGTCGGGTTGGTTTGTGTTTCGTTGCACACAGAAATTGATGAAAGTAGAAAGAATAATATTTAATTTATACATAAAGAAAGGGTACACACAAACTAATTTAAATTGAAGAAAGGACAACAATTCGAACAGTTGAATTGCAATTGTATTTTATAATAAAAACTTATGTCGCCGTTCTCAAAATTTTGTTCAATTAATATAAGAATTTCATCAGTTTGTTAACGTTATTTTATGATGATCTGTTACCTACCTGGTACCTACTTTATTTTAAATTTATTTCAATGAGTTATGTAAAAATATTATTATGAATTTAGAAAGGCTCTTACAGGCCCTTTGGGGCGCGGTATATTTGCTCTATTTATTGACAACACGTCACTCCACGGGATTGCCCCACTACACGCACGGCCGCCAGACCATCAACGCACCTGGCTGCCGACTCCTCGTAATCTCATACGCTCACCTAATCAGGGCGATGACGTGAGGTCGCAAAACCCACAAAGCGGCTGACAGGCCACCAGAAGCCACAGATGGCCACCTAAAGCCCGAGATGGCTACCGAACGCCAATGGATGGCCAACTAAGCCGCGGAAGTAGCCAGCGGAAAGCCCGCGAAGGCCACCGAACGCCGCAGATTGGCCAACGAGAGCTGCTGAGAAATCATCGCCATGCGGAGAAGACTCCAGCAGCTCCAAACCCAGTTACCGGTGGGTAGTTGCCCACTGAGTTGCAGCCGGGGTAAAGAGGTATGCCTCGAGGCCCCAACCTCCTCATCACAAACCGAGGAAGAAGACCCTGGAGAGATTTATTGACAATGTACGCGAATGTCATTTCATGTTAAATCAGTTGCAAAGAAACCATTAAGCAAACCACACGCATTTAATTTCTCCAAATTCCTTGCATACAAAGTTCAACCTTCGCACCGCAACACTACACTTTATAATAATACCTTTAAAGTATATTTTCAAGTGCGTTATTAAAATCCTCTCCGCTGCGCTACGTTTTATCTGCGCTGACCCTGAGTGAATACTTACATGGTCCCCATTCTACTTCAAGGTCACTTGAAAATCTACATTCTATTCTATGATTATTCTATTCATAATCTACATTCTACATGTAATCTATGATTTTTCTAACATTAGTTAAAATTTGAAATGTTACAAAATCCATATAAGAAATGTCAATTTTCTACCAAATTGGTAGATTCGATAGATACTAAGACGGAATTAAATAGCATGTCAATAAGCGGTTACTTGTACACGTGCACAATAAAACAAACAGGCTCCGGATATTATTAGTGTCAAGTAATTGGATTGACCTTGACGCGGCAGTAACCCTTACCACAAGGGATGCTCGTGCCGAGCGCCATTTGTAATGTCATTGCATTTCCGAACGCATATCACAGCAGCTGTTTGCGGTCTCTGCCTTTGTCTGTCAAAAGTTTATATTTTTTATCTGTGTCTTTTGGCGGGAACTGAAAGGGGACGTCGTTTTGTGCAGTTTTGTATTCTAAAAATGTGTAAAAAATTACTCTAATATGAATAATAGTTATAGGATATTGATAGTTTTTTGAGTAGTAATTATGTGTTTTTGTGAGTAATGTGAATTGTGAAGTCAAATGTGGCCTTTCTAGTTGTCACAAGAACTCCGTAAATTGGCATCAGTCGAAGACCTACAATACGGATGAGTTATACGAAGACCTATACATCAGAATTGACTGTATGGACTAAAATCATTTGCCTGCCATTGTGGCGAATATTACTACTACTGTTTTTGGCGGGATTTGTGATTTGTTTTGCCTTGTTATTGCTTTGATTATGTTTGGTAGTAAAGTGGAATGTAAAAGGTGGACATCATCATGGAATTCCGGGTAACTAGAGTATACATTCATACATATTATCACGGCTGTTTACTTTCGGGGTAGGCAGGGACTATTCTCCACTTGCTACGATCCTGATAAACAACTTTCGCTAACCTCTTCATATTACATACACGTTTATTTGAGATACTTTTTACTTGACCTATTACCGACCCAGTCCTGAAGTAGTAGAAGATAGACCGTGTGTATTTATGTACATAAGTCACGATAATTGAACAATGTTCATGTATATTAATAATTAAAAACTGACATTAATGAAATAACTGAAATTAATTAATTAATCCACATGTTTCACGAAGATTTCTAATCCATCGTAAGATTGATATACTATATAGTCGTATATAAAATCTACAGTTCAAATTGTAATTAATTAAGGTCTTATAGAAGAGTGAGAGAGCGAGACGAAGAAAGAGATGGATGTTTTTTTAAATAGTTGTGTAATAAAAACAGTAAGAAGAGCCAGAGACAAGAAAATTAGAAATTACTGGAGGAGCTTATACGGCGCATAGGCGACTTTTTAAACGGTTTTATTTAGCTAGACCCGTACGGAATTTATTTGTTTATTTATAATATGTACCTAAAATTTTTGTGACACTGAGGTGAAAATGAAATGCTTCTCAGTCTCAAAGGAACATCTTCCAACACATGCCTAGGCCCATCCATCATTGTGGAAATTTGTATATATTTTTTATAAGTGTCGGGAATCGTTTACAACCACATTTATTGCACAACGCCATCTATTGACTTGTAAGTGTTCAACTATTCAACATTAAGGGCCTTATTTATAATAATCTCGTTAAGAAAGGATTAGCCATCTCTTAAATAAGAGACTCTTAGCCGCTAATCAATAGCTAATTCAAATAAAACTTGCCATCTTGCCTCTTAGCAGTCACTTAAACTACCTCTCGATGTTGGTTATTTTTGACAGTTATTTATGAGCTACTTTACCACCACCTCTTATCCTTAAGAGGAGTTCATGGGTAAGATTTTCGTTAATCAGTTGCTGAGCAGTTTCCTAAAATTTAACATACGATTCTAAGTAAGGCCAGTAATCTCTAAGATTCTTAAGATTTTCATTAAAAAATGCGATAAAGTATCAATATTTTTTTCTTACCTACTAGACTAGTTTTAATCTCAGCTCGCGTAAATCTTGCACCAATATACCGTGGAAACTGTCCTATTTCCGATAACATTGCCCTTAAACAAAATCCTCGATAGATCATTGTACCTAATTCCTACAGCTGTGTGTGAACAAAAGGCAATTACATGAAAAACAATGAGACCTTGCGTCAGGATGAGCGCTTTATTTCAATTAATCATGGACGGGTGCCTCTAATTGCTATAAACCAATATTGCCTGTTTGTCCAAAATAAATAACCACATTGTGATCCTTTGAATAAAATGTTATTATTACCTATATACACAATGGCGTGAACATTGTTGTATTAAATGCCAGTGAGTTTATTTGCCAAGGTCTTTGGCGATAGTATACCACAGTTTTTGTTTATTTTCGTCTAGCTGTGCCCGCAGTTCCGTCCTCGCGGCCTAAGACAGACAAAGTTATGCTAGTTCTTATAACATCAGCTATCTGCTAGTAAAAGTTCTGTCAAAATCGGTCCATCAGTTTTAGAGATTATTTGAATAATATAGCATATTTGAAAGTATGGTGATAACCATGGAAAATGGAGACAACAAAATATTCAAAAGTAGGTATTTTCGTATTGTTACAAACTAGGCGCCGATAAAAAACAAATTCACACCTTCATATCTGTAAAAGAACATTTATTACCCGTCCGTATTTGATCTAATAACATTAAAACTATTGTAATTCTTTTACAGTCGTCTTCTTTTGTTTACTTATTTATTGGCATACGGCTTATTGTTGCATTGTAATCGTTTACAGCCACCTGCGGCTGTAATCATTAGCCAGGTGTTAAAGTACAAGCTGATTCTAGGAAACTCGGTCCACGTTGCCGGGCGGACATATTACACTTGTGCAGTACATAACAATGGCCCGATAGGGAGGAGGCAGTCGAGCGAGAACCACGATCGAAGCGAGACGTGGGTACTATAATCGGGAATCTATTAGTGACGGACTTTGCGTGTTTTATTGAATTACGACCTTCTGCATTACGTTTGGACTTTTTGTGTTCGGTTATATTTGTACCTGTGTTATACGTATTTGTATAGTTCTAACAAACTCTATAATAATTCCAGCGTCATTTTAATTCGAGTCCCTCGCAACTCGTAACATTAAATGTATGATATCATTAAAATTTATTGTAAAATGTGGAAAATATCCAATTGCTATGGTATTTCTTTTCCAGGGCTGCAGAATGCGCGCAATCTGTGCGCTCGTTCGCTGGAAGCGATGCGGGTGCGGTCTTCGAGGAGGCTGCGCGTCTTCGAGTCCCAGATGACGATGAGACTGATATCATCCTGCCTCACTTCCAGAGGGTTGCTATTTCCGGCGAAGACACATCTGGGGTAAGTTTCTCTGTCTCTTCCGATTATTATCTCACTACTATTATAAATGAGCAACAAACATCCACTGTGTTGGAATCTCCAACAAAAAGTATTTATTACTTTGGTGTGGCATTGCCACCAATACTAAATATTTGAATTTAGAACGTTGGTTTTTTGTTTTATCTGTATATTTTTTTCCCGCCTGTTGCTATTAAAATCGTCATATATTACGCACGTGCAGTTTTCATTAATAATTAAAATATCTACAGTCCTCAACGAATTAATATTTAAAGAAGTGTTTTTTTTAAGTTTTAAAAGTTTAACACACTGTTTGTTGCTCATTCGCGACAGAACGGCTGAACGGATCTGCATGAAATTTGTCACAGAGATAGGTTATAGATAAAGATAGATAGTCTGAACTAGCATATAGGCTACTTTTTTCCCGGATAAATTTTTAACGCAAGTGAAGCCCTGGGCAAAAGCTGGACATTGTAAAAAGTAGCCTCTTTCGTTTTAGATAAATAGATAATTCTTTATTATATTCTAAAGTAGAGGTATAAACAGAGGTACAAAAAGATAAAAAATAGTACAACGAGCAACCTTATCGCTAAGAAGCGATCTCGTCCAGGCAATCCTTGACAGGGATGGATAGATTTTTAATACTGACGCTGGTGTAATGAATAAATAATGTTTTAGTTTCGGCACTACTTAAAATTTCGAACTTTGCGCAAAATTATTGCTGCGACCAAGGGTAGAACGTTCTGGCAGCGTAAGCCGGTCTCAAGCCTTTTAGAACATGGTAGAAGATTCTAGAAGGAAAAGACGAAGACAGATAGATGTTTAAAAAGGGACAGACAGTAAATAACAGAAAAACGAAAAGAAGATCGAAATTATGGGTTTCAGAAGATTCTGCCGGGTATATCAATAGGGTAAGGAGCGCCTACCGAGTAGTTCATTTATAGCCAGCGAAGCAAATAGTGCGTTACGATAAAATATGTTTAATAGAAGGCAGTGACGAGTTCAATGGTGAATTAAGTGAAAAGTTTAGTGGGCAGTTCAGTGAAGGAGGACTGTAGCGTAGTTTATCCAGAAGAGAGCTACACGTGGGAAATTCGGAAGTGATCACAACAGCAGCAGAAGGTGGTCTACGCAATTTCGGCGACGGTATTGTGAGTCTTCTTATTTTCTCTTCATCTTATCATCTTATGTTCGGGACAGTGCGTCGTTAGTTGTGCTTGTAAGTGCAACCCTGTGCAGAAAAATCACGTAAAACTGTGAAGTTATTAAAAGCGTTTAGTTAAAAGAAACGGTGTTACCTTCCAATCCTAAGTGCGTACTGCACGTATCAATATGTATGAAGAGTTTAATGAATGTGGATGAAGCAAAAGATGTATGTCAAAATCATAGCGAGTGGAAATCCATGGTCTCTGCCCACCCCTATGGGAAATAGGCGTAATAATATGCATGTATGTATGCATCATTTAGGTTTGAAAGGATGGAACTCCAAAAGACACCCTTCGACAATAGATTTGAAGTTATTTAATGGTCGTATATCTTGTCTCAGGTACCATTAGAAGATCTGCAGCTAGCTTCCTCTTACCTAGTCCAAGCTCTGGAAATGCGTAAGAAGTACATGGAGACCTCGCAGCAAATCTTTGCCAACATCACAGCGAGGTTTGTGAGGAGCATGGACGCAGACGCACCTGCAAACCAGACGCCGAGCATGAAGGTGTGCAAGAGTCACATTGCAGGTGGGTTCTCATCACTTACTACTTCTATTTTTTAAAGGTGAAAGCCAATACACATAAGAAAATTCACTGTGGTCTTAAAAGTGGCTGATCAAAGAGTGTTTCTATACTTTAGATGAATTTCTCAAAAAAAGTTCTTTTGATATAAATTTTAAATTACCCCAATTTCGCGTACATTCTGCGGAGCTCTCCTCTTTGGAGACACCCAAATATTTTATACAATCTAGATAAAATTATTCGACTATTAACTAGACAACTTTAATAACCATTTTAAACATATCTTTGGAAGATCGATCATGGACACAAGCATCCTTACCGATACGGTTGGATTAAAGAGGTTTGGGTATAAGCAACATTTCCAAAAGCACTACCTGCCTTTCTGTCCTCAGTTTATTACTGTGGACCTCGTAGGAAACATATAGTGGCTTTAAGGTCTAAGTCTACTTTTCTGAGGCCAGAAATGCTTGGTGCTTGGCTTGCCGAAGGCAAAATATACCCGTGGAACCGAAGTCGCAAAAGTTATGGGACGAGCCGCTCAGTAAGCTAGTACATGAAAACCTGTTGACTTCCTGTATTGGCGAAACTGAACGCGCCCGTCTCTTAGTTGTCTCTAAATGGGAGTCGGGTTTGTGGCTCCAGGCCTTGCCCTCGGTGAATCCAGGCACTCTCTCGGATGACACAACATCGGCGTGGAGATAGAGTTGATAAGTTAGTCCACCATGGCTTGTCATGCGCGAGGAGCGCCGGCAGAATGTCACGACACGCTACACTTAATGACATTATCCGTCGGTCTCTTGTTTTCGCCGGGGCACTAACTGTTCTCGAACCAAATGGGCTGTGCCGCGACGATGGCAAAAGACCAGATGGAATGTCATTGGAGCCGTGGAAGATTAGACGCCCTTTGGTATGGAACGCAACTTGTGTACATATATTGGCGGTTTCCCATGTCCAAAACACAGCCGTGACAGCTGGGGCTGCTGCCGCACACCAGAAGGCCTTGAAGCGTCGCAAATATGTGTCCACTGGTAATGGTTTAAAACCTGGGGCCGTAGGGGCCTGGAGCTCATCACCTCTATCGATACCTCTCAACGCGTTTAATTGAGGTCTAGTGATCAAAATCTGGCTTGCACCTAGAGCAACACATCAATATAGTCGTTCAACGCGGAAATGTGGCTAGTAGTTTGGGCACGCTCCCCGCCGACAGCGATCTGGAGTCTATGTTTTACTTATAGATTATCTTATTTTGAAACTTGAAAAATACTATAGGTATATTTATAGTATAGTTTAATTTTTGTTTATATTAATTTATTTAGAACTTAGTTTATTTTTAATTGCATTTTCTAAAAGAGATTGTGAGACCATAATTCTAAAAATCGTCATTTATGTTTAGATATCTTATAAACAAAAAAATGTTTTTTCTTTGTTCTTCGTTTCATTATTTTTATAGGTATTTAAAAACAATGTATAAAAACCTAATAATATTAAAAACTAATATATTATATATATATATATATATATATATATATATATATATATACATATATATATATATATATATATATGAAAATTTATTGGTGTTCGTTAGTCTCGCTAAAACTCGAGAACGGCTGGACTGATTTGGCTAATTTTGGTTTTGAATTATTTGCGGAAGTCCAGGGAAGGTTTAAAAAGTGAGTAAATATGAAGAAAATGCTTGGAATATAGTAAAACCAACAATTTCGCTTTCCCTTAGAAACTATTCTTACCTGTCAAACATTTGATGTTCGTCCCGTCGATTAGAAATCAATTAAATTTAAAAATCGTTCAGAAATCAAATTAAATTTAAAAGTGAAGTTTTTTGGTTATAAATGTCAAACGTTTGATCATGCGGTTTAAACTTAAAACAAATGAAGGTGAAAAAAATTTTAAAAAATTGCTATTAACTTATAGATTTATGAATGTTTTCAATTTCCTGTTAGTGCTTAGATCTTTCGGTCCTTTTAATTTAGTCAGGTTATTCGTAGAATGATAATAACTTATACATGACAGATAGCACTGCTAGCATCCTTAAGTTTTTGCTTCCCATATATTTGTTTTCTAAGTTATTTATATATAAGTAAATATTTATAAAAACATAAATATTTATAATAAATAAATATTTTTTAATATATTTTTGAATACATTTAATTAAGACTCTTTATAACTAACCAAAGCAAATGGAGTCTTTGAAAAAATAAGTGCCAAATTACGACAGTGTCAATACTTATTAATGTAGTTAGGGATTCTTAATAATATCTTATTAAATTGAGTTAATCGATACCTTGATGATTAATTTATCGACAAACCCTACGTAAATAAAATTCTTAAATGGAGCAAAGCATTCTTTACAATGATATTATGTGCGCTAACTTATGTAGTATACACATTGGTTGCGTCTGCATGGGTAACAAAGGTTCCCATTGCAAACTATTTCAACGTTATTACATATTTATGTGCTATATTTTACAGACTAAGATGTATTAATAAAATAATCTATTTGTTATATTAATACATAAATTGCATTTTTTTTACCAACAACAAGAAATCATAATGCACAAATATTCCCAATTTAAACATTAAGAGCTGTGCAACTTTTTTAAAACTGTACTGTAGTTTTGATTATTACTCAGAAAATCTAAGAACTTAATCAAATATCAAAACATAATTTAAAACAATAAGTTATTGGCAAGTTTACTGTTTGGGTCCAACAAACAGAGGAGATAGTAGTTGGCGGTTCCAAACCAACTTCAACATCAACATCAAACTCCATCATCCAACACGTTAATAAATATTAAATCTTTCATTCTTTCAAAATAGATCAAAAATATTATGTTTACGACAGTGATATTATGATCTAGAATTTTGTCGTACCTACCTCTCACAACACGACTCGCTTTAGCTCTATAGGCTCTTGAATGGGCTATAGTGAGAATTATCGGCTTAATTTCTATTACGTGTCGCTGCTGAGCTAAAGGAGTAGTACAGTTCCATAGAGCGAATGAGCTATATCCCTCTTAACTTTTCAATCAGCCGTTTTGCAGAAATTAGCCGTTTTGTAAAAAGTAAGGACGTGGGACGTGGGTCCGCTACTTCGGAGACTTCTGCATTTCATCCTTGCGATGGTAAATTTTAATAGGGTTTCATATTCCAAAATCGCCTTCCTTTAGATTTTATTATGGGAGATTCCGTCTACCTGATGTTAGTCATAAGACACCTATGCCTAGAATCATCCTTAAAACTTAAAAATATCTGATAGGATTAATAATCGATTATTCGATACTGAAATGGGTTCTACATTATGCAGTATTTACATGGTCGATAATAAACTCATTGTACCTGCCATAGACTGCAGCTCGTTGCTTAGCATTATTTTGTTATTAATGACATTATCAAAAAAACTCAAATGAAAACCATTTTCATTTAATCGAATATAATAATATTTAATATTTCTAAATAAACATGCATATTCAAATCAAGTGCCGACTTTCGTTATATTTGCAACTTATTTAACTTCTGGAATAGTTTTGCTGTTTTTTTTATTAAGTGGATTATTATTAACGATCTATATGTAGTTTTGGACTCTGGCGAATTTATTAAGGAAAACTGCTTTTGGATATCGAAGTTACTGATTTATATTATGTGACCTGTGAATCTGTTTCATTCGACCGACCAAACACACTATTGGATTGTATTAATGGAAATTATATACAATTTATAAATAATATGAAATTTTATTTTAAATACAGTTGGAATTCATGGTGGAAGAAATCTCCATACCTAAGCATACAATATATAGAATATCGGTCTTATTCATAGACAGTTTATAGACAGTAAGTTTGAACGCTTCTTTAGGAACCATAAGCGTTCAAACTTACTCTGTCTATGAATAAGACAAAGTATAAACAAACCCGCTATACGTACACATACACACATATACACATGAACACACACACATTCATATATTAGGTACGTTCATACACGAGTTAGCGCCACTGATACTCGCTAGATGTGCTAGTAGTACGATTCTCCCGACTGAAGACTCTATCTCCATATATTCAATATACTCTTTGCGTTTGATGTTCGTCCCGTCATTCAGAAATCAGCGTTTTTTCTTTATTAATTCTGAGGCGGTACGAAGTTAGCCGGGTCAGCTAGTTTACAAATAAAAAATGGATTCCAGGTCAGTATTGATATTTATTTTAAAATCACAGAAATACGCTTCAATTCTATTAGAAGATGATGGGAAAAAAGTCGAGAATGCAACGTGATAACTGTTTATCATTATATATATTATGATTATCCTTCCACCAGATCACATAGTCCACCCTCCGTTCAGAGCCAACAAGGATCCCTGGGAATGCCACGACCCATCACCGAAAGGCTATGCCATCAAATTTGAGAGGGGAATCTTTAATTTGTACCGTAAAGGAGAGACTGGAGAAGAAGAACGGGTTCCATACGAGTATATCAAACTGGCACAATATATACAGGATATGAACACCATGTGTAGCATGATAGCTGACGGACCGCTGTAAGTACATAATATTTTAAGGCTGGTGTGCACCAACATTTAACCGATGGTTAACCAAAAATAATCACTGTTTTTTCATACATTTATGGCGATTATTTTATTTTAACCATAGGTTAAAAGTCGGTACACACCAGCCTAAGTGATACTTCATCGATGCCCCATCAAAAAATACAAAAAAATAAAAACATCACGTTTCCTTGCATCGTTTTACCGTCACGACTGCATGAGTATACCAACATTGGAATATATAGGTATAGTCAAGGTGGTGAAGTCCTTCAGCGGGGAAACTCCACACACCTCTCGTTATTTCCGTGTTTGAAAAGAAACGACAACAAATAGGTCAGTAAAGCTAAGGCGCCATTTAATTCTATGTTTCAATTGTAGATAACGCTAAATTGCGTTTAAAACAGGTAAATAACGAGAGGAACTTACCACACTTAATGCACTTCCCCACCTTGACTATATATACAGTTGGACCAAGTGCTAAGTTTTTGAAGTGAAACTTCTTTAGGCGCATGAGGGTAATTTTTTTACGGATGAAACGCAATAATATAAGCGTCACGAAGATGTGCAGTGTTTTTGTCGAAGAAGAGGGAGAGAGCGATTGAGACCGATTGAGAGAGAGTAATTATAATTTGTATTAATTTTCGACCCTTTTAATATTTTAATGACAATTAAATTCTTGACATATCTTCCTTTTTCTCTCCCTCTAAGTCTCGGAAATGTAAAGTTTTAGATTTGTATAACAAGATTTGTATAAACAAGACTTAAAAATTAGTTTGGCAAAAAAGTTTCATTTCTGACATGTGTACTGTACTTTGTACGCACGCACTTTTTTATTTTTTTATAATCGACAGACAAAGTGCTAAGTTATTATATTTTTATTTAGCTCTGCTTGTGTCACTCCTTATTTATGTCTTATTTAGGCATTCGCTAATACTAGTTCTAACATAGATTATTATTCACGGCCATTAAAATTCACAAGCCGACTGAACTGAACGACTGCCGCGGCAGCGGCCGGCGAGTGCCAAACCTGATGTATAAACATTATATAAATTAGTTAGCATAGAATAAATGGATTTCCTGAGAGAGATTGTTGATATATTAACACTGATTTTTAATTTGAATGACTCAACCAAAGTGATTGTTGGGCGAAATATGAGCCAGCCTTCTGATCACGGGTGGCATCAAAGAGTTTCTTACAGATCTCTTTGAAGAAACTCTTTGCCGATGGACCCCACGGACCTAATGTTTCAACTCCAAACGGCACAAATATGTAACCCCTTCCTAAGGTTTCATATTTGCGCCGTTTGAGCCCTTCAGCTTTTAAAGCAGCATTGCCAGCCTCTAACTCAGTCATTGGAAGATGTGAGGGCGCTAGAGTATCTACACATGTCGCATCCCAAACAAGCGGCCGACCCATCTTCCAAGGAATAAGTGACATACCATCCGGCCTCTTGTCATCGTCGCGTACCAAGCCATTCGGTTCTAATACAGCCGGTACGCCGACGCTGACAAGAGCCCGGCGGATGATGTCATTGAGGCTAGCATGGCGAGATCTTCACCGATTTAATTTAAGAAAATATTCTTTACAGGAAATCCTTCTGCTACCGCCGTCTGAGTTATTTATCATCAAAATTCCAGTTACATGTGCTCCTCAATGAGCTGAGGGAGCTTGCTTCACAGAAAGCTGTACCACATAGGGATTTTTACAACATAAGGTAGGTTCTAAATAACAGTGATATGGTCTGTTATTTATACTGAGTAGTGATCACAATCGCTCTTTTCTGTCAACTTCTACCAAATATTTGAGGCCGGCCTAATATGTCTTGTCCTTTCACACTCCTCTATTCTGACATACACCCTCCGTCACACCACAAATCATCATACCTTCTTTCACACAATCCATCCGTGTTTTGGTCTACATTTACATTTATACCCATCAATTTTGCAGTTTAAATTCTCTTCGTCACGTCACTTTCATCCCTCCTCATTACGAGCCCATATCACCCTAATCTTCTCTTCCTCTCAATTTTTCAATCACAGTTGCAACTTTCTAACATACCCTTATGTACTCTTTATCACCTTATACATTCTCGTAGCACCACACTTCCATCTGAACATTCCATCCCAGCTGAGTCGAGACGTTTGTGGTCTAACATTTTAGTGGAGTTACATCCTTACTATATATATAATTCTTTTTTCGTGTGTATGATGTATCGATGAAATTTTTTGTGTGTGTTCAAGTGAATTCGAAAATAGTTTAGTTTTTTGTTAGTTGGTGGTTTAAACACACAATTGGAACTAGATTTTATTTTTTAGATTTCAGACAGGTCAACGTCTGCCGGGTCCGTTAAATTCAAATGTTTTTATTCAAAATATTACACGTTTTGGTCATACATATAAGTTAAGGAGAGGAAACTCCCCAGCAATACGTCTAGCTAAAAATGGATTAAATTAAACTTTTTAAAATAAAATTTATACAGAAATATGCTACACAATTACTTTCGAAGAATTAATGGAGTTGTAGCATGTAACTGCACTCAGTAAGACAAAGACTATACCTATATTAGAATAGAATATAGCATTATTGCATAACATTAAGATGCAATTCAGGAAGTTTAAGTACAGAAGACAAGAGGCGGTCTTATCACTAAAAGCAATTTCTTCCAGACAACCTTAGGATGGAATAGAGATTTTTTTATTGTATAGCATATAGTCGTCTCGTTGTAAATTTGTTACACATAATTAATATTTTCTCCACCAGGAAAGTGGACACGCATATACACGCCGCATCCTGTATGAACCAGAAACACCTTTTGCGGTTCATCAAGAAAACACTGAAAAATCACGCCGATGAGGTATGTATACTTAAATTTATTTTATATCATCTAGAGACGTAATAGACATTTCAATAATGAACATTTGAACTAAATCTTTCATTAACTGCAGTCTTTGAGACCTTAAAGGACAGCTAAGTTAGAACACTCAAAAAGATTTATTATTCATTATAATTAATTAACAATTAGCAAACAGTCTCTAATTTATTTTTTAAATTAACACTACCGTGCATTACAGACTTATTACACAAAGTTATGAAATCGAAATATTCAATCATCACTGGTTAACGCATTATCCGACCGTATGCGAAAATTGAAAGACTAGTTTTACAAATAATAATTCGATTTTTAATATCTTTTGCTTTTGACATTTAATTTATTTTTCTTCTTGACATTGTTTCATTTCTGTGTTTTTATTTTTTACAATAACGAACAATGACTTGTATACTATTAGAATTGTTGTGATTTTTTTTAGATTAAATACTTGTATGACCATGTGTAGGTCAAATACAGTGAGGACATCTGACTTTCTACCACCTAGTTGTAACTATTACCTGTATTTTTACAAATAAAGTTTCATTTCATTTTTTATTTTTTATTTTATTTAACGCATAATTTGCCGCTAAATATGTTTAAAGAACTGTCAATACGTTTTGTGTAAAACGTATTGAGGCAGTTTAATATGATTAACTAATTTTATTTCAAGGCGAACTTTATGCAAGCGGCCCTCAATGTTGTAAGCCTAAATAAATTAATGTCTTCACAAACGCATGATAAAACTTTTTGTCATTAATATGTTTATAATTTTTTTAAGGTGGTGACCCTGCACAAAGGCACACCGATGACCTTGAAGGCGGTGTTCCAGTCCATGAATTTGAGTACATACGATTTAACTGTCGACATGCTCGACGTACACGCTGTAAGATATATATTATTGTATTTGTTTTTCTTTATTCTTACATATTTAACGGGCATATCTTGAAAGGAATTCTTAGACAGTAGCAATAAATGATAAAAATATCAGATGAAGATGGTATATATATATATATATATATATATATATATATATATATATATATATATATATATATATATATATATATATATATATATATAATTCTGACTAAGGATAATAAATGCCCTGACATCATAATATTTAACAATTAATAAACGTATGCGTATCAATACTAGTTTTTTTTGACATTTAATTTAATCTTTTTTTGTCATTTTTTTTGACATTCAATTGAATTCAATTTTTTTCCTATGTTCTATGATAAGTACATTATTTTCAACCATTGTAAAGGTGGTCTGGAAGATATCGCGGGCGGCGATAAGACCTCCTATTGTATATATGTAACTTATATATATGCAATATAGAGCATTCATTCATTCGTTCTTTGTTATCATCATCATTCTCATAACATTTGAATATAGAAAACGCCCTACAAAAAGGTGCTTGTTGAAATGGGAGGCTTATGTCAACACTAAAGCATGGAAGAAGAGAACTATCTTTTTCCATAACAAAGGAATGAAAATTCTTGCATTTCAATTTGAATATTCTCTTGTCAGTTGAGTAGATTCCTGGTATCAGGGACGCGGCGTCCATATGGGCAAGGTCTTGTGGCGCACAACGGCGCACAAAACGTGAAAGACCCTGTTCGTCAAGTAAAACTTAAGCACATTGTTACGAGTTGCAGTTTACTATAGAATTTATTAGAACTATACAAACACGTATATATAATATTATATATAACTGAACACAACGAGTACAAACGTAATACACGATTCAATAATATGCGCAAAGTCCGTCACTAGTCTTACTCGTGACTATCGCTAGACTGCCCTGTCTTTCAGTTAGGGCATTGCTTTATACCCTACCGATGCAATATGTCTGTCCCGCCGCGTGGAAAATTTCTTAGAACCAACTTATATTTTAAATAAGAGACACCTAGCAGTGATCAATTTCAATCAGTCAGTTCAATGCTATTATCTCAAACACCGACGGCGGGTAATAAATGTGCTTTGTTTACAAATATGCAGGTGGCCCAATTGTAACAATATTTTGAAAATGTTCACAACAAATTTAGACACTAATCAGTATTTGGCACGACGGCATATAAGATGCTTTGTGCGTCACTGCCTGTATTATTATAAGCATTAATAATTTCGTTTTCAGGACCGCAACACTTTCCATCGCTTCGACAAGTTCAATGCCAAGTATAACCCGATCGGTGAGAGCAGACTCAGGGAGGTCTTCCTCAAGACCGACAACTACATGAACGGGAAATACTTTGCCAGGATTATAAAGGTAAAAATCGGGCAAGTGCCCACAAGTCTACTCAGGATAAATATTTTTTGAAACTCTTTTTTATTTTGGAATTTTCCTGCTCATATTTCCAAAGTTAGAGAAATACTCGTAGGTACACAAAAACACGTCATCATGCTTCCAGCATGGCTCTACTATGTCGGGACAATAATCTACGTATTGCTCAATTTTCTGCTTTCTGCATTGGAAGTAACCTTGAATGCAAACGAGAGATTGTTGACATTTCTTATACATTGTTATAGGAAGTGGCTTTTGACTTGGAGGAGAGCAAGTATCAGAACGCCGAGCTTCGTTTGTCGATTTACGGCAAAAGTCCTGGTGAATGGGCGAAACTGGCCAAGTGGGCAATCCAGTACAACGTCTACTCGGACAACGTGCGCTGGCTCATACAGATACCAAGACTCTAGTAAGTGTTCCTATACGAATATATCTATAGGGAGTGTGATTTTATTCAAGTTCACCCCAGTTTTAACCTATTAGTGTGGAAAGATTACAAACTTTATTCACAGCACTTACAAACAGTTCAAATTGTGAGTACAATTTGTTGGCAACATCATAACGAATTTGACTTTGTCACATAAAACATTTCCTTACCTAACCATCGACCGATGAATCCATAGGTCGCTGGTTCATCCGGCTCGAAGGACCATATCATTAACTCAAACTATTAAGGAAAATAGTAGAAATTGTACCACAATAGGATTTGATTAATATTTGCAACATTACATTTGAAGGAATTTTTTTATGTGCCAAAGTTCAAAAATCAATTATTTGTTGGTGTTGCCAACACAATTTGTCGTCATAAGAAAGCTTCGCCGTTATAAATATGCAACAACTACCCTTCACTCTCCGAACCGGGTTGTTTACACACGACATTTCTGAATAGAAACATCTACATTGTAAGGAACACCATCAAAATTCCCCGAAGGACATATACACATAATCTTTTCCGTCTTTTTTATGCTCGACTTCAGAGTGTTGGCAACACCAACATAAAATTGCATTTAATTTTATTACTTGTAACATTGTTGTTGCATTCATTTGTTTTGTGCTTCTTCTGCTTGAATTGTAGCTCAAGGCAGACGCCTTCGTATAATAAGTGATTTTTATTACAAGTTTTCACCTAATAACCGTGTTTAACTTCCACCACTTCATCGACCTGGGTATCCTAGGTCCACCACCATCAGCGTGCTACAACATTTAATATTATATGTGCGACGAGCTGCGTACACAGAGTATAGAGCATAGACGCAAGATCGCAGAGCTAACTGTCTTCTATCGGATATATTTCGGGGAGTGTTCCTTAGAATTGCACAACTACATACATTACATGGTGGAAACGCCACCAGTCAGAGCCAAACGTTTCGCTTCATCTTTTCTATTGCACATTGCCTAAGAGTTGAAATAATTTGCCGGAGTCTGTTTTCCCTGACAAATACAATTTTGAGGTCTTCAAGCCACGAGTGAATAGATATCTTCTAGGTAAGCGTGCTAGGTCATCACTCAACATTAGGTGAGACAGTGGTCAAACGCAAACCTGTTCCTTCCATAAAAAAGCTGCAAGATATCGAATTGAAATATATAATTTAAGATCAAATTGCTACTCGAACCCCTTAAAAATTTCTTTAACATCTATCTAACCGAGACACTTCAGAGTATTTTGATGATAAATTTTAAGATGCACTGACAGACGAGAATTCTTATTAGGCATCATTTTTAATTCACACGTAGAAAGTTCAATTTCATTTATGATATAACTATTTAAGTATTATCTATCAATAGTTCTTTTGTTTATTCTGAATATTTTGTTCTTAACAGCGATATCTTCAAGTCGAACAAGATAATGAACAACTTCCAGGAATTTTTGAGCAACATCTTCCTACCGCTGTTTGAGGTTACCAACGACCCCAATAGCAATTACGAGCTGCACAAATTCCTTACAGTAAGTTTTAGTCTGTAGTATACTTTCAATTTAAGGTCTCGTGTGTTGAAAACTCACGGTTACTAATGCCTAATTTCTGCCTTTTTGTACAATAAAGAGTTATGTATCTATGATAATGTGACGAAACGTAATTTAGTTGCTAGATCCAAGCGTGGCATGGCGAGTAGAGCCTCCTATCCTTCGCCTACTGGCCGGCCAGATTTTATTGATATTAATAGATCACTGATAAAATAGATTGGAGAGTGAAATGTCGTCATAAAGTACATATTTTAAATCCTAATTAATCCTATAGGGAATTTAATTTGTAAGTTTTATCAGACATATACTATTGAATATAATGTAAGAAAACTTAACTTATTTGTATTGTATTCTACCCATAGTCCCTCAAGACTATAAATAGAATACTGAGCCCAGATCACCGTCTTCTATGGGTAAGGTGCTCAGAAGGCTGGTTACGTTTCCTCCATCCTATTATATGTATACATGTTTATTATTTTAGACTATGTGAATAGCTTGCACAAAATTATATATTATTATACACTGTGCAACTACCTATCAATGGCATCCGGATTCCAATGCTACTGCTATTCCCAAATTACGACAGATTACGCATCAAATAATGGATTCATATTTACTTAGTTTTTGTCGTTTAGTTTTTTTTTAATTAAAATCCAAAAGTTTTTATTCATAATAAATTCTACTGGAGAACACTTCTGAATGTCATACATAAGAGTTAAAATTTAATTTTACTTCTTATTCTATGTCCACCGCTTCGCAACATGTTAATTGCTGTTAAGGAGAAGAAGTGGCAACAAACTCCCCAGCAACACGTCTAGTTAAAAATTGATTAACTGAAACTTTTTTAAATACATTTTATACAGAAATATGATACACAAGTACTTTTTGAAGAATCAATGGAGTTGTAGCAAACAGTGCCTACTGACAAAGACTATTTATACTCAAGCTCTTTGTTTTATAAGTTTTATGCAGAATTACTTTTGCAAAGAAGTAATGGAGCTGTAACAAATTTTTTAACTAGATTACATGATTTTCCAGCATGTAGTTGGCTTTGACAGTGTAGACGACGAGTCCAAGCCAGAAAACCCAATGTTGGACACAGACGTGAAGAGCCCAGAAGAGTGGGACGACGAGGAGAATCCCCCCTATGCCTACTACCTCTACTATATGTACGCTAATATGACAGTGCTTAATCATTTCCGCAAGTAAGTATAATTCTTATGGTCCTTAACGCCTATTAAATTTTAAGCAATTGCTTAGCAAGTGATTTGTAATAATTGATTAAGGACTTAAAATCTTCTAACATAATTATGGCCTTCCAAGGTTTCCCTAGTATGTACTATTCAGAAATATTTTTATGCATCTGAGAGCAATGACTAAAGTGCATTTTCATATAAGACATTCCTCGCGCAGTGTATCATGCCGGACGTAGCCTATGGCTTTTGTGACGGTCTACGCCTTAGTAATTTAGTCTTAGACAGCGACTAAGGAGAGACTGATGCTTAGACTTGATGAACTTGGGAGTTTTAATTCTTTTTAGCCGACCCCTTGCCTATAGAGGCAAAATTAATTTTAGAATTTAGGTCCCAAATCAGTGTAAAGTGCGAGCGTTCTCAAAACGGTAGCCGCGTTAACGCGTTAGATGGTAATGCTTATGCGTTGCCCAAATACAAGCCAGCTTTTTGGTCGCGTGAGACTTGCAGCAACCGTGTAGATAGGTTTCGATAAAGGCAGTAAGGTTCTGGACCCTATGGCCCTAGAGCTTCTACACCTAAAGCCACAAATATGTATCGGCTGCCAAAAGATGCACATTGGTGGCGTTTTGGGTTCTCTTGCCGCTTGGCAGCTGTGTCTGAAAGACGATCCAAAACCAAAATATCAACGAACGTGGCGCCCCACGCTAGTGGTCATCCCATCTTCCAAGGCAACAAAGACATTGCGTCCGGTCTCTTGCCATCGTTACGACACAGTCCATTAGGTTCCAGGATGGTTGGAATCCCGTCGCTGACAAAAGCCGGACCGATTACGTCATTTAGTGCAGCATGGCTTGGTGTTCTGCCAGCACTCCTGACGCACGACAAGCCATGGTGGCCTAAATATTTGAATTCAATATCAATAAAGACGCTCCAAGACATTTATGTTTGATTCGTTTAGCTTGATGAAGACATTTTTATTTTCAGGGAACAAGGATTGAATACGTTCGTACTGCGTCCCCATTGCGGTGAAGCTGGTCCAGTGCAGCATCTGGTGTGCGGTTTTATGCTCGCTGAGAATATATCTCACGGATTGCTGCTTAGAAAGGTAAATGCATTGATACAAGCTGATATCATTATTTAACTAGTTTGGTAACATTCAGTGATATCACCTAAGCTTATATCTGTCCTAATTTCCCCTAGCCTTATACGTCCTAGAAAACTACTAGGCATTGACACGTGTACACCTTTCAGACGCCACTTACTTTTTGACAGAACAATTAAGGAATTTAACAAACCCAGCAAGTTAGGTTATGTCGACATTGACTAAGGCTGGTGTGCACCGAAATTTAACCGACGGTTAACCAAAAATAATCACTATTTTTCCGTACGTTTTTGGCGATTATTTTATTTTAACCATCGGTTAAAAGTCGGTGCACACCAGCCTTATTCGTGGATAGTCTAGCATGCATCCTGTGAATGCGAAATTAATCAAACTTTATTTTAATAAAAAAAAATTATTTGCTCACTAATTTTACATACCTATTGTTCTTTACTCTTCTAAAAAGTATTTTATATTCATTCAGTCATCAATAACTAATCTTTACTGTTATTGGTGGCAGTTGCTTCTTTCTTCTTTGGTAAATCAAACTCGATTTTAGTGGACTGTATAATTATTGTTGAATTAAAAGAATACATTAATTAAGTACAGAGCGTAATTATTTACAAGATACATTAGAGCGATGCTGAGAGATGAAGTTTAGAGTAATAGAAGTGAAATGAAGTGAAGTGTGTTTTCGCCTGCCAGGGTCGCTCCTTAAGTCCCGCATCCCGCCCGACGCCTAATTGCTAATCGTGCCCTCTGAGGGCGTCGGCGGGATGCGGGGCGCGGAGAGTAGGTGTGCTCCGGCGGGCGGGTCAGGGGGGTGCTCTCTGTCCGCAACAACTGTATTTGATAGTTTACAATACTTTTGACTGTAATATGCTGTTCATGGATGTCATTTTTATTTATATATTTTTTTTGTTGCATAATAATTACATATAATTTAAGAATTTCCTTTGAGTCAGGTTGCCTGGATGAGATCGCTTTTAGCGATAAGGCCGCCTTTTGTGTTACCAAGCAACTATTGTCTTATTGTGCGTTTTTGTAATTTTTGTTTTGGTGAACAATAAAATGTTGTCTATATCTGCCTACTTATCTGTGTAACTTTAATTCGTAAGACTATAGCTGTTGGATCCCCCAAATAAAATAAAATAATTCTTCGTTCGAGTAATTTGGACCTTGCCAATCACATTGGAATCGTGTCCTTTGGTGGTATCGTATTTGTTTTTATTTGTTTTACTGCTTGTTTACTATTCTTGCGTTTATATTAATAGTCTATCATTATCTACCCGTGAGTCTTTATCTTATATGCCTGCCTTTGCGTTAATATTAACAATTTACTCCTTAGTGTCAACTATAATCTAAAATCCATGTAGCATTTTTTTGTATATTTAAACTTCACTTACATGATGAATAATTGTTTTCTTTATCTTTAGTCATTTCTGACCTTTTAATTAAAGTCATCGTTTCGTTGTTTTACGTTCCAGGTGCCAGTGCTCCAGTACCTGTACTACCTGGCGCAGATCTCCATTGCGATGTCTCCCCTCAGCAACAACTCGCTCTTCCTGAACTACCACCGCAATCCGCTTCCAGAGTTCCTTGCCAGGGGCCTCTGCATCACTCTCAGTACCGACGACCCGCTGCAGTTCCACTTTACCAAGGTGAGATAGTCCAGTACTAAAATGTGAATAGTCAAAAGCGAAGAAGCACATAACACTACGAACAAGGTTAAAACACCACCCCAACGAATTGACGATGCGCCTGAACAGGAAGCATATCCTCAAATAGTCATATGACTTACATCTGGATAGATGCGTTCTCTGGAAGGCAAAATCTGCATCTCATTCTATATACCCAACAAATCTGCTCATAGTTTTCAATGCATTGCAGATATAAACACAAAAAAATACGTAAGCGTCTCAGGACTCCCCACAGAACTGATAACTTAAATTCAAGTTGAAGTACTTAATATTGACATTGTTAACCTTGAGAAAAGCTTAGGTTATTACTTAAATTTTATGTATATAGCGCGTGGGTTAGAGTGAGATAGGTGGAATTTGCCTACCGCTGCTGGATGCGTGAAAAAAAGGGAAACCAGACAGACTGGCGCCGTAACGCGTTACGTAACGATGTGGTTTATCCTGCCATAACAAGGAATGCTAGCATTGTTTATGGCAATCTTATTGAACTTTTTGTGTCATTCCCAGGTCTACTGTAATTCCGTCACCTAAAAGGTTGTTGTCCCAATGTTGACGGGGGGAAATAAGTTTCAACAAATATACCAAATTTATTTAGCAGTTGTATGTCCCGAGATAAAAATTCGGCAAGCAATTCAAGTTTGCCCTGTCCATAATCGTAACCTAGAACATAGTCCATCCATCCGGCTCGAAGGACCAAAATGTTAGGGACTGTATGAATTTAGGTTAAAAACTGAAATAATACGCTGGGCAACGATGGTGAAAATACATATATTTCGTAACTAATAAACAAAAAAGTCATTCTCTTATAATTAAAATAAATACGAAAGAGTTCGTAACAGTGGTTAATAAGGGTAGAAGAATATTTAATAGGTGTGGCGGTAATGTAAAAAAAAATCTTAGGATGTCCATAATTGATAAACTAATAATGAATAGTTATTCTTATTTTATAACAATCATATGTGGTTTGTCAGGAGCCGCTGATGGAGGAGTACAGCATCGCAGCGCAGGTGTGGAAGCTGAGCTCGTGCGACATGTGCGAGCTGGCCAGGAACTCGGTCCTCATGTCCGGATTCCCGCATGAGGTCAGCCATTACATATCTTCTTGTATTTTAAACTACTTTTTTTTAATATGCCTTCCTACCATTGCTGTTTCGAGCTAATCTCTAGTATCCAAGAATATTCAAATTTTGGAGGAGAGGAGGGGGGATCGGAACTCTCATTCACCCTACGAAACACTATTAGCTGTATACGCCAATATATTTTTCTTTTATTGCTGATGTTCAGCAGATAGGCAGACGGCTCACCTGATGGAAAGCGGTTACCATCGCCTATGGACATTTGTAACATTCAAGGTGCTACCAAAGTGCAACAGTGCAGTGCTGGCCACTAATGCTGGGACACAACTCAAAGTTGTTATAGCGGCATACTCTAGACCAGGGGTGGTAGCCATCCAGACGGGAAAATTCCCCACCACCCGGCTGTGGGTTGTTTTGTCACTGAGTTTGTGATCGCGTCGTATATTGGACTCGGTCGGTGTAATAACTATGTCATGGCACGATTTACTAAAGAAGGTACACACCGGTCCAGCCGGGCATAGATCAGTACGCTCGCGCCGGTGTGTACACGCAATAGTTGCCTATGAGAAACGCTTAATTGTCTACGGCCAACCGCCAATATTCGAAAATTCACTACGGAACGACCATGGAGGATAGAGGTAAGGAGAACCATCTCCGTATACTAAAAAGGATCCACTGAAGGGCAGCAAATTGAGATGGCGCCATAATACCAAGTGGAAAGTATATAAAAATAGCGACACAAATAATTAGAGTAGGATACTAGATTAAAGAAGGAAAGAAAGACTTCCTCTTTGTTACTGCAAAAACCTATATACATACATCTTAATACGAGAAAGTCTCAATACTTTTCCAAATTATATTTTTTTAATTTTTCAACCCAGCACCAACTTCTCTTCGTTTTTAACTGCTAAATTCATATCATTTCATTTTCCTACACTAGCGCTGTTTTGACGAGTTTTCGAACCTTAATTTGTTGTTTACAGGTAGACACTTTTTCAACTGATCCCCCATACTAGATGGTCCTCCTTACCTCTATCCTCCATGGGAAGAACGGCGAACCTTTCTATGCGCTACAACTATTTACAAAATTATTGTAAAAATATCAAGCAAAAGGTGCTTTATTGAAGACTTCCTACGCTTCAACCTATAATCAAGATTCCAGCATACGTAGACGAAAACTTTGTTCTCAATAATAAATTACCTTTGTTTTTCATCATTAATATGAATTATGACGTATTGTAGATGAAGCAGTACTGGCTGGGGCCACACTACATGAAGGAGGGTGTGGCCGGAAACGACATAACCCGAACCAATGTACCGGACATCCGGATCTCGTTCCGGCACGAGACGCTGCTGGACGAGCTTACCAACATATTCAAGGTAAATAAAAAAACTTTCAATTATATGCAGGTAGTTTAATTGGCGATACACATTCTCGCCAGAACCAAGTGAGAACAATGCGAGAAATACGCAAGAGACAAAAACGTATAACTAGTTGTCGTGTGGTTCTTGCGACAATGTCGAGCGCATGTAAGGAATGTGGTAGAAATTTCAAAAAAATATTTTCGGTTTTTTTATTATAAGTCTTATAGGTACTTTATAACGGATTGAAGTGTGTGTTTTTTATTTAGTCTTTAAGAAAAGGTTGGTAAGTTTTTGATGGATTTTGTATACTATTATAATATGTATTTAAAACTTTCTAAGCCATGGATCCATCAAAATTCATGAAAATATTATAACAAAATTTATATAATAATATTTCAAATGCAAAAAATATGTTGGCAACGCCTCTGGTGGTCCACTTACCATCAAGTGGACTCTCTTGCCTTTTGCCGCCTTAGGCATTAAAAATCTTTGTTTACTTTGACTGCAAAATTATCGAAATGTTTATTATTGTTCCTAACAAAGCACTTGAAACGGAAACATAATTAGGAAGATATAAGATTTGAAAAGCCTTGTTGCCGCCAATGATGTGCACGAATTTATATGGGATATTCACCCATGTAGTTAATATCGATTAAGGGTTCAGACTAGCGATGGGCGTTTTCGTTAAATTTTGTCATCCGATGCGCATCGTTAATTGTAAACCGCATCCGATGCCGGCATCGTTATTTCTGGCATCGATACGATTTGCCAAAATCAGTTGCCGGCCAAAGTATCTGCAACTCTGCGTATGACATTGGATGCCTGTTGTCTAGTAGTTATGTAAATTATTTAGATACGATATTCGACATTACGACTTCTACTTGTATATTGTTTTAAAAGTGTGGAAGTTAAAAATAAACATAAGTTAATTAATATTAGTCTTTATTTTTAACAAAATTAGAAAAGTTTATTTTATTTACATTAAAAAAAACCAATTTTTCTAATTTGGAACTTGTAAGACGGGTTCTTCGTTCATTCAAAATATGGCTTTGGAGAATATCTGTTCGCATGGCACAGAAGTTATGATAATACTGCACCTCGAACGGTATATTTCTGCCAACGCCGAGTATATTTTGGAATGACGAAGCCACCATTCAGTGGGATTGTTAAAAGATACATGAGATATTTTAAAAAATAAGTAATTACCTATATTATTATAAAATTTTCTAACAGTTACGCATGCTCCTAGTGTTGTATTACGTTGATTGTTTGCCTTGCACAACCACCGATCGTACCGAGAGTGAGCGAGCGAGCGATACGTCGAGTCTTCGGTTTGTCATCGTTGCGTTTTCCGTGGCGTGGTCAACGGTGCCTCTCGCTCGCTCGCGTTCGGTGAAGTTCGCATCGGATATTGCGGGCATCCGTTTTTCAATATATCGGCATCGGATGCCGACATCGTCTACTGGCATCGTTGCTCAAAAACGTTTTTACAAAAACGGCCATCTCTAGTTCAGACCTAAAACACTTTTTATTTCCAATATCTATGACTCTGAAATCTATTTGTAGAAATTAATGTATCAAACACACGCTTCAATCAATTAAAAAAGTAGCTTTAAAACCGTACTCTAGATTCTTAAATAATACTTAGGGCGCGTTCCTTCAGGATCTCACAACGACCAAAACGCTCCGTCTGCCGTTCCATAGGGCGACCGAGATCGTTACAGTAGTGGCAAAAACTTCAATAATGACGTTATCATTTTCGCTTACGCAGCTATGGAGGATAGAGATAAGGAGAATCATCTCATATAAGAAAATAGTTGAAGAAGTATCCAGTTGTAAGTTCAAAACAGTTCAAAAACCGTCCACAATGGCGCTAATGTAGACTAAAAGTATGCCTGTAGCTGTTGTAGACGAGTCGAAGCATGCTGGGTTAAAAAAATATATCTTTGGCTACTAGAGTAGTCGGTGACAGTACACTGGTATGAAATGTCAATTATTTACGTAGCATAAAGTAATTTACTGAATATAACCTCAAAGAATTGTTATATGAAAACGTGAATAATGATTTTATTTCGTGAATTCTGAATAATACGCTTAATGATTTTGTAATATTTAATTTTATAAAACTAAAACTCTATAATACTACTTTTAAAACTTTGACGCTTTCTTTAAATTCCCCTGATGCCAAAATGGCGCTACCCAATTTATTGAATTTCGATGGACACTTCTTCATTTACAGAGATGGTTTTCCTTACCTCTACCCTCCATACACGCAGCGCTCACACCCATGTTAAGGGGTGGGTCGAATAACCGTTTCACTTGAATTTGAGAAATCACGGTCGTGAACGTGGTCGTTGTGAGTCTCTTGTGGAACGTAATCTCAGTCGTTACAAATACAAAGTAGGAAATTTAAATTTTATTGCAAATCGATTAAAACCCACTCTTAACACATACACAATTACACTGAATGTTGTTTTGTTTTGTGTTTTTTTGTCATTGCTTGCTTGTGTTTGTCTCATAAGTTTATAGAGAAATTAAAAACTTGTTCTACAAATACATACTAACTTTGATTTCTGTCTTGGTTATTATTATAAAGTATTATTTTTGTCATACAATAATACTAAGAAAGCGAGTATATACCTACTAGTTACAGTTGATTCGCTAATTAAATATACACAGGTAAAACTAGTTTAACAAAATGGGTCGTTTTGGTCCTACGTCAAAAGGAAGTTTTGCACTGAGAATCAGCGTTGTGTCGGATATAATTCCGGCACAGCAATGTGCTGTGCTGAGTGAAAATGCGGCGTACAAATTCTCAAAATATACTCTGTTTATAACAACGGACAAGGAATGTAATTACGTCGCCATTTCTTCATATAAAGTCTATGAAAGAAAGAATTCTTTCATACATATTTCTTACCTAACCTAAACTATAAAATCATATCGTAATTTAGACATAAAATTGCAATAAAAGTTTAAAAATCAATGACATAAAAATCTATGATAGTAATAAAAAAATATGATTGTTTTTAGTAGTGCATTTGATCCTCAATTATATTAACTATTTCTTGCTTTTAGTGGTGCTAATATAAGTTAATAAAAAAAGTAATTAATATATACAAATAGTTTCAATATCACTTGTAGCCACAGACTACAAATAGCTTTGTTTTTAGAGCACTTTTAGTGAACATTTTTGAGAGCACATTATAGAAATAACATTAAAAAGAGATAATATTAATTTATCTTTAAGTTTATTGTAATATATTTAATTTGAAGTTTATGAGTCGAAATAAATATTTCAGGACGGCATGTCGTCGAGGAGATAGATTGGGAACAAAAATAGCGGTGGAGAAAAATAATGTCAAAATTCATATACTTAATGTTAATCGAATGCTAGAATTTATACAAATGTAATCGTAATTTTTTATATTGAAATTATTAAATCGTATATAAAAACTATAACAGGGCTGCTGTTGCCCCAAAAATTAATTTAAAAAAAAATATCCAGTGACGGTTGACGAGATGGCATGATTGAGATGGATGTATGCGACTGTAGAAAAATGTCATAAAGTACTTACCTCTTCTGTTCTATGAGTATGACAATACCTTTAATATGTACTCTATGAAGAGCGCATCATACAGCGCCTTCCTTTAGTAGCTTACAACGCCCAAAATGCTCCCTCAGCCGTTCCACTATGCGACCGCAGTCGTTATGGTCGAGGTGAAAACGCCACTAATGACTTCATAATTTTTAATCACGCAACCGAATAACCGTTCCACTAGAGTTTATGATTGTAAAGCCCGCAAGTAAGGGGAAAAATCGCTCGTTCGTGAACGTGGTCTCTGTAAGTCTCTAATGGAACGTAACCATAGAGTACAGAGTTGTTTGAAGCTTGAAATGAATCAAACAAACGTATTACATAATTTTTATACCAAATCAATTTATTTATATCTATGGTATTGCTGTTAGAATAGCAAAAACCAATTAGGGTAAATCTTTCAAAAGATATAGTTATTACACAGTATGTATAAATGTCGGGTAAATACGATGTATAAAATGTTGTGCTCTTTCGACCTAAATTTATACCGATACTTACCTTACATGTGTGAATCATAAGATTTTAAACTAAAAAGTTTATAACATTGTGATAAGTCATGCCGTCTTGTCTTCTGTGTGGCTGTGTGGTAATATGTATATGTGTGATTGTGTATAATCTGGTTGCAACTCAAGAATAACTGTGTACAATGACCCATCTATCCAGGGTTGCCAACCATACTTTGTAACAACGTATCCTAATTTATTTTTGGTGAATATACTTTATGCTTTTGCATAAAAATAAAGTATGTGAAAATACTCTATTTCCAACCTTTATTCTGCTGCGTAAAATGAAATACTTATGTAGATAATCACTGAACCATTATAGGTCCAGATTTCACTGAAAGAGTTTATTCAGCAATCTAAAATGGGGAGAAGAAAGGAACAAGACATCTATTAAATTAATAAAAAATGAAGTGTTTGTTTATTTAAATTTAAATTGGGACTGTAAAAATTGTTTCCAAAAATTTTATGATAATGAAAAGTGGTTAGTCTGTGCTAGGACACAAAAAAATGACTTCAAGAGAAGAAATAAATAAAATTTTGATAAATACTTTATTTTTCCGCTACATAAAAAAATGTAATACGTAATTTTTCTCAAAAACAGTTGGCAACCCTGCATTTATCTTTCACTTGTGTAGCAAATTATATTGACGTCGCATTCGCACGAAGTTAACTAGCGAGTGCGACGGCACTACATATTATGTGTACGAGTGAAAGAGTCGATTAGCAAGCTAATAGTGGGTCGTTGTACAGTATTCTTTAGTTTCAGTAATGGGATGCATTATATTGACACAACTGTGGCTAGAAAAATATATATTCCATTTAAACTTTGAAAAGATTTTTTTTTCGCAGTAAGACTGGTCTAAACCATTAACAGTAATGGTATGGTAATGGTCTAAGTTTGCAGTATGTATTTAAATAATACTATTTGACTTACCATGGTTGAATTAATATAAAAATTTAGCATGTGTGTTGAGATCTAGTCAAATGTTTATGTTTTTACATTAACCAAGGTTGGTTGGCATGGTTTTAAGGACATTATTAGTCAAGTGCGATTTTGAATACAAAAGTTTTAAATAACATTCTACACATAATAATAGCAAATTAATTAACTATTCTAGAGTATTTATTTTAATAAAATTAAATCACTCTTCACGTTGTCACATAACTATTGGTACATTCTTTAAAATTCATCCTGATGCTAAAATGGGGCCACCCTAATTTGTTCCATTACGATGGACACTTTTTCATATACAGAGATGATTCTCCTATCTCTACCCTCCATAAATTGATTGCATTAACTATTCCTAATTTTATAGATAATTTCCAAAGATTTTTTTTATATTTTTGTTTGTTTGTTAGAGGTGCTTTTGCATTATTTTCTAGTATAGTAGGTACTTGAAGTAAATAATTGGAAATGGAAATAGTACTCGCTGTGGAAGCTTGGATGAAAGAATGACAATACATTTTTACATACTACATAGCCGGTATTTTGGTACCAAACTACAACAGTACTGGATGTCAATGTAGTCTTAAAACTTATTTGAATTAAAATACATTAACGCCTTTTTAGGCTATCCATCCAGCATTATATACATTTTTATTTAAAAGAGGCCACATTCGCATAATTATCCAATTATTTAATACACATAAACAATTGACTAGATCTATTACTATTTATATGTTAAGGAATATACGTGATAATTAAGTGAAAATAAAGGAGACGAAATATTATGTACGTAAAAAAATGATTTTTCTAGTAGGTACCCCGTAGATTTCCTACTAATTAAAATCTTTTCTAATATTTGTTGTAAAGCATAGTTGCTTATAAGGGTTTGTAATAATTAGATGTTTTAACTTTTTTTTACTTTTATGAAATAACGCTTTTTTCGTTATATTAATGTTTTGACTATATTTTTAGTTTGTGATATGTTATATTGGTAAAATAGTCGTGGGTTTGATAGGTCACTATTTTAAACTTATTTTATAGACTCAATACAAGAAATAGACTAATCGTACACTATACAATTGCAACTGTAGCAGATCTTTTTGTAATTAAAGAAAATAGTATCCACCAGGCTGGGGCCGCATCTACGATAGTGTTAATGATATTAACTATGGCCGAATGTGACTAAACCGTTAAAAACGCCGTTATCTACTAGCAATATTAGTGTATATATATATATATATTGACAAAATTTAATGTCATTAACAATTTAAAAAATATCGGTTGTCAAATAACGCATTTCACCCATCGCCACATCTGCGTGAAACTGCGTATGTCTGTAAAATTATCCCAGATGAGACCCCGCCATTAAAACATCGCCGATCTATCAAGATAGTTTTTAACAATTTTTTTAACGTTTGTCCAAATAAATTTAATAATTCTATTTCACATATGACAGAAGTCTTGTGTACAGCTAACTGAAATAGACAGGACGATGTTTTCTAGGCAGAAAATAGTTTATCAGAAAAGTGACCTCTTAAAACTTGCCACCCAAATTAATGTTATTTAAATTTGCTCTTTTGACAACACGAATAAAAGCATTTATCCAAATAATCTGTAGTCAAAATGGAATGTGTCTGTGATCAATATTGTGTTGTTATTCCATAAAGTGTTGCGTGTACCCATTTTAACTGTTCGTATTCAGACAATTAGGGCCTTACTTATAATCGTTTCTTAAATTCAAAGAAACCGCTTAGCAACTGTATTATTAGTAAAAATCTTACCCATAAACTTCTCTTTAGTGGAATATTTTGGGTACAACCTACGTTAATCATTCAAATTTCGTTTATCTGTGCTCCTCTTAGATAAACAACAGGTAATACAAGTTTATAAGTGAAAAAAAAAATCATTGATTAGGGTCTGATTCTAATTCTTCCACTTAAGAGATGCCTAATCGTTTCTTAACGAGATTATTATAAGTAAGGCCGAATGTGTTGCTAGAATAATGGAAGGGTGTACGTTAAGCCTGATATATATTTGCATTAAGCCTGATTTACATTTGTATAAAGCCTGACTTATATTTGCTTTATCGAAGCTTGAATGACATTTACATTAGTTAATTAGTAGTTGGTGAACTTGCGAATGTGACGAATTGAATCCTTATAATAGTTTGAACATAAGTTTTTCAGTTACGTAATAAATAGTTATCTGTCTAAACGGCGATGATGATTTTTACGTAAGTTAACTAACTACTTTAAAGCAAATGTAAAACAGGCTTTTGTTAAGAAGCGATCTAACTCGTGAAACTGGCGAGTTAAGCGCTATCATAGTTTGGACAGAAATTCGTCGAAACGACGCGTTAACTGGCTGCAAGGTTGGATTCAGTGCAAACGAAATTGCTGCATTCCATTAACAGATATTGGACGTCCTATGATAGATTTATATATCTGAGTTTCACTGGCATTAGTTTGTCGCTGGTAACACCAGTTAAGTTGGTAATTACTGGTCAATAATTTATGAAAAAAGAAATATCATCACTTCACGATCTGAGACGTAACGTGTTTCTTTTGTGTAATTTTTCTATAGTTATTTAAATTTAAGAAAAAATATCATCGAATCACTTCTAAATTAATGATATCGAAACATTTTATTCCTTAAATTTTTATCAAAACCAAAAAAAACAACAGATATTAACATATTTATAAAAGAGAGATACATATGGTGTTTTTTTTACTACTACTTTATTTTATTCACAATAAAATAATAATGCATCTGAAAATTGGCCACGTTCATGAAATCCAGGCCCGACAATTTAGTACTATCAAAGTCCTCAATGACGTTGGGGTTGTTACATGCCTTCAATAGAGTTTAGAGCATTCTGTGCGGACCGTTTAAAAAATGTAATGTTTCTCATTAATATGTAAAAAAAGTCATTAGTTAATTCCGTATTTTTTTTATAAAAAAAAACTATAAAATGTTGTGCGGACTGCGGTGGTCATTTCATTTGTTAAAACGGACCCCGACCGAAACTATTTGTTGATTGATTGATAGAGTATGACAAAGATTGAACCGTCAATTCTAGTATCAATTATAGCAGATCTTTCGAAATAGTCACAATATAGAAGCATAAAGTGTTTGACTGAAGCTATAAATAAAATGAAGTGGTAATCTGTAGAAATTGTTTTTTTATATTGCGCGGTGAAATATTACATACTTTGTAGTTTAACTCATTGTGTTTGTATCGTGTGTTGCTTAACAAACAATCATGCTCGTGTTTCATGTTCATTATGGATACCTGAATGACAATAAGACCATTAAAAGCTTTTTAGCTAATCCTATAATACGACTTAGTGACGTGACATGGTAATGAAGACCACAGAAATTTAAAATCTAATGCCTCGTGTTTACATTATGACCACTTCCAAGGCAGCAAGCAGGAATGTGGCGAGAGGAATGGGCAGGGCGATTATCTTAACGAAATACTTCCTTCCCTTATTCTGGGAGATGATCCTTTTTTTATTTCAAGACGGGAAGTCTGTTTGAAGGCAATCCATCACGCAGTGGTGAGTGTGGGCTATACCGCAAGCCAGTGTTATTATTGCCATCCCAGTCGGAGATAACCACTAAAACCCCTCGGTGTTCCGGCTTTCGCCCTTATTCCAAGGCCACGGGTATGTAGCCTTGTCGCTCCGCAAAGCCCTGACAGGCGAAGGCCCAGCAGCCTCATCCATTGCGGGGGGAACTTCAGCCTCTGTCCGCGGGCTGGTTTGTAACACTCCTCACGGGAGGAGAGATAAACGCGCGCGTAACACCGGCACGTTACCATCTTGACGGGATAACGGCGAGTGGAAACCCCTCCCCAGGGAGCTTACGGGGCGTCCTCCTTATTCCATCATCCCTGTGGTGACGGTAACAACTCTTCATTTAAGCGGGCCGTCTGCCTGTTTCGCCAGTTATGCAATTAAAATAGTCTATCCTGCTTGCTGCCATGAACGCGGACATAGAAGACAAAATTAATATGACATAGACAATATCAGAAATTGTACAGACTACCAATCAACAAACTACACATAAACAAAAAGAAATTAACACTTTTAATGCAGTATCGAAACACGCTAAGTACACGCTGCAGCAAATATGTTAATACGTAAGACAATTTATCCGAGAATTTCCTACGTAAAATAATTTGTACTTAAAAATTTAAAACATAACCTCAAATTAATATAAATTTTGTTTATACACTTATATGAATATTTATTGAATTATAAATTAGATATACAAAAATAAACGAATGTTATAATGTTGAAAATAAATAAAATTATATGCAATTTGTTTTATTACTATTATCAAAGGTACCTGACATGGTAGTAAAAATAGAGAGCTTAATCAAGATTGAATAAAATTGATAACATCCGAGTTATTAGAAAAGTAAGTTACAAATCAAAAATATTCATTCAAACATTCACTCAGTAGTAGTTAAAGGAGTTTTTACACAGTTCAAAAACATTTTTTGGACTAATTGAATAAAAAAATTATTATTACATTACATTATTGAATTATAAATTCGTACAGCTATTTCATACAGGAATAATATAATATACAAAGATTTGATATATGAATATTATCTGATATCATGAAAGAAGAAATACCTACTTGAAATGACAATCGGTTAAAATAATTGTAACTTATAAAATCAGATCCTACACTTCTAGAGGGCGCCTTAAATAATTGTTTTCTTGCATTTTAAGCAACATTTTATTATTTAAAACATATTTTTCTGAAATACCTAATTTAAATTACATTTACATAAAGTTTTGAATATATTGATCTAAAAAATGCTTTAAATAATAAAAAAACTTTGCCATATCACAACACTAAAGAATTACTTTTGGACCCTCTAGAAATTTAGTATATGTGGGTTTTCACTCATATTTTAGATAGATATATAATACTTTATTGCTCACCAAATATTCAAAAATACGCAATTACATTTTTTTACTTGATATTTAAGTATTTGACACATTTTACAATAATTCTAAATCATCATTCGTATAAAAGACCAGACGTTCAAATGCCCCTATTACAAACACCAAAAATATTATAAATAATTATAAATACTGTTTAAGCAACAATCGATGAGTTATTTGACTCTATAGAATTATAACATAACGCAGTACATCCTTCAGAACAATAACTTATTTTTCTGCTTTTTGCTGTGATGTTTTGTATAAAGAGAAAAGTAGCTAAAGAGTTAAGTTAGATTAGAACGTAAAATTCTCCATTGTCATTCCTAGTATATTTCTGCCATGCTAATATTACTTGTTTTGCCTCAGCTGAAGCGGTGTGCCACGCCAATCTTCTTTTAAGGTACCACGTGATGTTTGTATGTACATCTGTGTATATAACATTGTTTTTAACACATACAATATTTCATTATGACGAAATATAATTTAGCATCCATAATAAATTTATAATATTGACATGTTAGGAGAGTTATTATTTACAGATTCTTCACAATCTTACGAGAATCACACGAAAAATTACGAAAGATGATAAAAAAGGGGCAAAATGATCTCGCATTTGCAAGTTTTTTTATCTTGGGTCAAAAACCAACAATGATCGGAGTATGAGGCGAGAACCAACGAGGAATATATGAATCGGTTCCACAACCACTTTGGTCGTGCTTTCTCGCGCGATTCTCACTAACAGCTTTATTCATAAACGTTGATTCATTTTTAAGTAACACTTTAAACAGTTCTTTTAAGAAAATTGTATTCATAAACATTACACTTAATAACCCGTTTGAAGAGTTACTTAAGTACCTGTCAGATTAAACAAACTCATACCACTGTTTAACTCTCTTAATTAACAAAATGGTGGACAAAATTTTGTTGTAACTAACAACTGGTGTTTGATTTTGTGAAGATTAAGATAAAGTTAGATATAAAGAGTATATTGGAGTATATTGATTTCGATCACGATTTATACTTGAACTTTATGATTACATGTGATAAAGTAGAATTTAGAAAAAGTTACAGATATTTTAAGTGAAATATCATGAAAATCATCTATCTAATAAAAGATGACATTAGAGTAGACACAAAAGTCACAGTATGTCTATGTATATTCAAGTAACGGCTGCCATTCATCTCAAGCGGCGAAATAACACTGTTTTCTTTGCTGAGAGCTTACTACGTGAACGGAGAATGATAGATTAATTTTTGAATTTTGAAGCTTAATAAGAAGATGGCCTGTTCCGCCCATGTTCTATCTAATTTGCAAAAAAATATTCAGGTTAAAAAAGTTAACTAGTATTTAGTTACGTAATGTTAAAGTATCGTTTTATTATGAATAAGAAAATTTTAAATACTGTTTAAGGCTGAATAAATTGCTTAGTTAAGTAATGTTTAGGACGTAATTTAACAAGTTTTTATGAATAACGCTGTCAGTGTGCGCATTAACTTCTTTCAAGTTTCTTGTCGAAATTACATATATATATGATAGTGAAATACATTTCATACACATTTTAAAATTACATTGTGTTTGTGTAATTAAAACTTAATTATTTTTCAAAACAATACCAAGTGGCGTCGTTGAATAGCCGGCTCTTATATCTCACTAACCATTCATTTGCCATACTTCTGGTTAAAATTTGATATAAATTCCATACAAGTGATAAAAAAATTCTGTTAACAGTAAGGTAAAAGAATGGATAGTAATATCTTAAATTCTTAATATAACGTAACCCGGCATAAATGTCAAATGATTACATTAATATATTTTCAAACGGAGTAAGCAACGCCTAGGAGCTCATGAAACAGATAAAGGTGACTCAAACATTTTTATTTATTTTTTATTTGCATGCAAAATAAAAGTCAAATTAGTGTACTACTGTCAAAAATATTAAGGCACTTCAAGGGCTTTTACTTGTTAGACTGGTGGTTGGGTTTTGTCTATGGAGGGTATAGGTAAGGAGAATCATCTCATATAGGAATATAGTTGAAGAAGTATAACAGTTCAAAAACCGTCCACAAGGGCGCTGATGTAAACAAAGGGTATGGTATGAATGTAGCTGTTGTAGACGAATTGAAGTATGCCAAGTTAAAAAAAATATCTTTGGCGACTAGAGTAATTGGTGACGGTACACTGTTATAAAACGTCAAATATTTACGTAGTACAAAGTTATTTAGTAAATACAACCTCTAAGAATTGTTATGTGAAAACGTGAAGAGTGATTTAATTCCGTCAATTTTGAATAATACGCTTGGTGATTTTGTAATATTTATTTTTTAAATTAAAACACTTTAATACTACTTTAATAACTTTTGGCCCTTTCTTTAGTCGCCCTGATGCCAAAGTGGCGCCACTCTAGTTTAATGCATTTCGATGGCCACTTCTTCATATACAGAGATGGTTCTCTTTACGTCTACTCTCCATAGTTTTGCCAAGTAAGAAGTAGAGAGGTTATACTGGTCCGAGCTCACTCACCCGAATCTTTTGAGCGCATATCATGGGCCGCAGTTAAAATTCGTTCTATATCATTCATTTTTAGTCACAATACTACTGATAGATATTATTTTTAGCAATGAAGCATTTAAAATAGAAAAATTCTTAAGAATATATAAAACTCAAAAAACCTATTTGCGAGTAATGATGCGCTTGGGAAATTCACCCACTCATAACAATCTGTCCTATTTAATAGGTTTTTCAAGGCTTTAGAGGTCAGGTAGATTTTGCGCCCTTTTCTCTATAGTCATCCGAGTAGATTCGTAAAACATAAGCATAGTCCGAATATACTCAGATTACACGGCGAAAGCACAGAGTTTGCCAGTTACCACAACATGAATGCCAGTCCGACCGTACTCGGATCGTGTAAACGTGGCATTACCATAACATAACTAAATATTGTAAATACTTATCTAAATGGTTTTTTTCTTCATATTCTAGGCTCGTATGACTTCAACAACACCGCTGCCCAACGGAACTCCTACCACGCCGCAGCTACCAATCTTCTCTTCTCCAATTATTAGTCTGAAAAGACCATCGCTTGTTTAACCATATTATACTTATAATAAGGGACTGTACCTATATCACTTATCCCTTTTTTACTATTTTTAATTCCCCTCTAGTTTTCACTTAGTAATTCATAATAATTTCAAAGTATGTTGTGGAAACAGAAAGATAAAAAAAAGGTTCATATTTTCTTTATTAATACAGCGCTTCCCGCGTGACGTCAAGAGTGCATGCACACCTATTACTACCACCTCCCTCCTATGACTAAGTGCAGTATTTTGAAAACCTCCCTCCCCCTGATCTGGTCACGTAGTATGGGTACGGACCCTTATACATTTAGTAATCATTTACTAGTTTTATTCATAATGTATCAAATGCTTTATTTTGTTTCTATATCTTGTTTTTATTTACCCATATTTTTTTTGCAGTGTTTTAAGAAGGTAATGGACGTGCGCATAAGTATACCACACGTTCAATAATGTGTTTTTTTATGTTTTATTTCCTCTCATTTAAGAGGTCTTTGTTAAGCAAGGGAAAATAGAAGTGTTTTTATTTAGGCACTTTATACGTGTACTTATCATGTTAAACACTTTGCATGTTTATAAATTAAAAATGTATGGAAAATATTTCGTTTTACTTACGAACACCTTGGAATTAAAAACCCATTAAGAAACATGTCTATTAAGTAGTTCTAAACTTATAATGAATGTGTTAGTGGAAAGAATAATAATATCTGAAACATTATAATCAAAAGTTTATTACACTAGAATTATTACAATATTAATACAGCACAATAATACAAAGAAATATTAAGATTACTCCAAAAGTTGTCTCCACGCTTGTCAGGTGTCGATCATCAACTTGCCCTTAAAGAATACTGCAATTATCGAACACCAATTATTGATCACAATATACTATGGGCCTCTTGCCCAACAGAGCTTTCGCTCTGTTCAACCGATGACCGTAGACTATCGTTGTAGACTAGCTGAATATCGTTTGCAGACTAGTTGTAGACTGGTTGAAGACTAGCCCCCCCTCTGCCCGGACACCGAGTATTTATAAGATCCTCGTGGTGCATCTGCATCGACACCATCCTGTAATACTTTGGCGCTACTTCACTTCCGTCGTAACACCAACTTCCGCCATCCGTATAACTTCCAACTTCCGGTTACTCTATTTTAGATATCCGTTGGATTGATAATAAATACATCTACGTTGACATCCGGTTATACGACTTCCGATTACTACATTAATGAATATTTTATCCGGTTATCGACTACTTCCGTCATATGGTTCCTTTACAATAATAAATACGATTCTAACAAATGCATGAATATGCTTTATTGTATTTTAAAAGATAGAGTGAACAGAAATAAAATAACATTTACAATAGGCGGTCTTATCGTTATTAGCCATTTCTTCCAGACACCCTTTGGATGGACAAGAAGTTCGATAAGAACAGAGAGGTATTTTGCATTATTCTCACCCAATCAGTATTTTATATACATGATATAATACACATACATTAATCTATATATATGATAAAACTGTAGAGGTCGATCTGTACATTAAATAAAAATGCTAAAACCCGAGTTAGGGGGATGTAAGAAGTGAAATAGAACTCTAATTTAGATTTTTTTATTATTTGTTTCTCTGTTTGTACTAGATAAACGACTGGAGCGATTTAAATGAAATTTTATATGGTGGTAGCTCATATCCTATACTTACTTTAAATACTTTTGATCAAAAAGATTTGAAAAATTAAAGAGTTCCCATGGGATATTTAAAATCAACTTTAATTAATTAAACAGCTTATTATACAACTTATACATCTAATTAAGTATTGATATTGCCGGCATCATCATACAATAAAACAATAATAGACTATATATCATCACGCTAAGACCAATGAAGAATGTTTCAAAGTCGGGGGGTATTATTTTACTAACTTTTTTTAACTATCCCACGCGAACGAAGTCGCAGGCAGATGCTAGTAAAATATAAAAAATACATACATACATACATAACTTCACATAAAAAATATGTAAATAAAATATTATACAATACACTTACATAAATAAATATAAAACGAGAAAACGCTGACAATAACTGCTGCAGCATAATAACTTTAGCTATTTGATGATAGGTAATAATAATCTTTCACAAGTTTTTTTTTTTAACGCCTTCATATTCAATATACTCTTTGACGCCTTCTCCTCCGTCGTGTGATAAGACAGAGGTCTTTATTTTATTTTCTATTTTTTTATTCTTTACTTATTTCTTATATCTAATTTCTCAAGGGATGGGTAGGGATTTTTTATTACTTTCAAAATACTTATTTTTTTACATTATGTACTATTTTACATTTCTGTACTTATTACTATTATGTTTCTTTCTTTCTACAGTTTTTTGTGTCAATACAGTTATATTTTTACTATTATATTAACATTTTCATGTTTATCTATTTTATACACACTTTTCTTAATCTAACTTCACATGTTTTGTTTTATATCCATATATTACTTTCAATTTTATTTATGCTACTTTTTATTGCTAAATTTAATTTATTATATCTGTATATATATTGGTTATTTGTGTTATTTTATTTCTATTTGGATTTAACATTGTTGAACATATACAAATATATGTTGCAATGTTAATTAGTTGCGTTATTTTTAATGACAGTTTGATTGCTTTTATTGCGAACTCCACGAAAACCTCCCTCTTCTTCTTACCAAGTAGCTCTGTTACTTCATTTCTGCTTATTTTGGTGTCTAGGGCGCATTCTGCGTTATAACGCTTCCTCGCTAAAAGGGGGCATTCGAAGATGATATGAAGGGGCTCTCTCTTCTCGTCTCTTCTTCTCCAGTGTCACAGGCACACGAGGGATCTCCCTTTAACTTGAACTGATGCAAGTACTGGGAGAAACCCCCGTGCCCCGTGAACATTTGGGTCATCGTTCCAATCAGCTTCAATCCTCTGATGATCTTGTAGGCGCCCGCCGTTTCCGGGAAGAAAAACTTAGTGACGGACGCAGTTGGCTCGTCCCTGTATCGCCGGTTCCATTTGTCAAACGTCTCCATGCGGATCATTCGCTTCACAAATGAAACCGGACAGCTGTCATAATGAGGTTTTACCTTCAGGGACTGAGCAGCGGCTTTCGCCAGAGCGTCCGCTCTATCGTTTTCCTTCACCTCGGCGTGCGCCTTCACCCAATATAATGAGACCCCCTTCCCTATTGCCATAATCTGTCTTAAGTTCTGCCTAGCTGTAACCGCCAACTCATGCGTGCTGTTCCAATTAACTATCGATTGAAGTGCCGAGCGCGAATCGCTGTAAATTCCAAAGCTTTCTTCTGGGCTCTTAAGGATTTCCTCAGTTGCCTTGTATATGGCCAATAGTTCCGCCTGGTAGACTGTGCAGTAAGACGGAAGCTTCAATCGGCGGTTCCTGGTTTCTGCATTATTGTCCCAAAAGGACAATGATGCCCCCACCTCCCCGCCGATCTTGCTTCCGTCCGTGAAAATTCGTACTGCTTGCTGTCTGTGCTGGTCCACCTCTGCCTGGTCTACCAGGCATACGAACTGCAGGTTCACAAGTCTGTTATGAGTAGGCAGTGACGTGGCTAGCCTGTTATTAACAGGCAACGCGCAGTTTATATATACTAAGCTAATTACATATACCGCCATAAGAACAGTTTATATGTAATGACTTGCAAGATCCTTAAAAGATTGTTGTTCGCGCCATCGCGCGACGTGTGCTTATGTCTGGGTGCCCATGGCAAGCACCCCCGCGCGTAACCACGTTTCACGAGACAGTCCGGATCGGCTCGCCCTCGGCAGCAAATACTAATTTAATTACGATACAAGTTCCCTGAACTATGACTCTCCGAGGACTATGAAAATAAGTGATATGTGAATCCATTATTATAACAAAACACAAGCACACACTAAATCCGCCCTCATCACAATTCCGCCCCTAATTCATATACACGACCTCAGCTCAAAATATCATCAACCCATTAATTGCTACACGTTATAAGAAGAGGATTCACCGTATCTCATCATCATCTCGGCACCATCTACGTGCATCATACATATCATCAGTCCTCATTAAACCAAAGTAAATCAAACTTTTCCATGTACCCATTGCCCCTTACACCCTGAAACCTGGCTTCGGCCAGAACAATTGTCTAGTCGTCTGGTGAGCAGACGATGATGATATTCGTTTGGTTAGCGGCCGACTAGACACTTCGAATATAATGCAGGGGTTTTCAAGTCACGAGTGAATAGATATATATAGGTTTTCTTTATTGAAGGAGATCAGCAGACGGCCCATTTGATGGAAAGCGGTTACCATCGCCTATAAACATTTGCAACAACAAAGGTGTTACAAATGTGCTGCTGCTCTCTTAAGGGAGACTGGAACCTGGTCACTAATGCCAGACAACAACGCAAGATTGTTTTGGCGACACACTTTAGACCAGTGGTAGTAGCCAACAAAGAGTATATTGAATATATGGAGAGCTACAAACCTTTTGCGTTGCAGTGAGGTAAGCCAACAAAAGCTTGCCCGCTCAACCACAGATGCCGTCACTTAAATATAGGAGGAAATCGTAAACCTGGCTGAAAACATCATTATTGTAACAACAATATGTCAATCTTAGATCATATAAGTTATACCCAAAGAGTATATTGAATTCAATGATGTCAATACACAACTGACAATAACCGCGAAAATGGGATAAATTTTAAGTTTATTTTGGTTTTTAAGACTAAATTAGACGTTATGATCCCGAGAACAAGCAAAGACAATCCCATTGTGAATAGTATGTTTAATACACACAAAGAATACAAGAAATGGACGCGGATAAGGACGTAAGTATTATGAAATAATGTTACAAGAAAACATGTAATGAACCCCTTAGGACTGCCTAATGTGTATATTGTTACAATTATCACGTAGAGGAAAGCGTTGTAATGAAACCTGCACATCGAATGAAAAGGATCTGTCCAACCCACCAACTCGTCTTGGATAAGCGTGGCAAGTGCATTGCCTATTCCCCATAAGAGAAGTCCCCCAAAGAAAGTACGTTCATTTTCCCGACTCAGCAATTGGGTGAACTCGCGCGAATTTAGTGAATTTACCATCAGTGGTCTAATTTATGTCGCGATAACAACCTTGGGTTGTGTTCCGGCATTAGTGCCCAGGTTCCAGTTTCCCTTAAGAGAGCAGTAGCGTATTTGTAGCACCTTTAGTATTGCAAATGTCCATAGGCGATAGTAATCGCTTCCATCAAGCGGGCCGTCTGCCTGTCCGCTGAACTCCTGCAATAAATCAGTACGAACGTCGCTTGCGGCTTGTCAAGTTAGCGCATGCACGTGCTCTCCGGTGCAAATCGAGGCATCTTCATCCGCATCAAGGGATGAAAATAAATAAAGTGTGTAGTTTCAATCAAGGGTCCTACAGAATAAATATTTTCTACAAAATCTGGAATCTGTGTCAAATCTATGATATTACAAAATTCTAAACCTGCTGTTTGGTAATTTGATAAATGAGATCTCTTGATTTGATTTTCGCTGATTATACTTGATAATTTTGGATTTAAAATAAAAACTTCTCGGTGTCCAGTTAACCATTTATTGAAGAAGATGTAAAGTGACACTTACAAACAATGACATATACAAATTCATGTTGAAGTGACAGTTGTAATGTCACACAATCCTTTATTTTATTTTTAAAGTTTATGGCCTTGACATACCGCCGGCCAAGAACTTTATTCAAAGTTCTTATCTCTATCTCTAAGTTATAACTATGAACACAAACAATATAAATGAGAAAACAAACCTTATGATTAACAAAACATTATGACTAAAGAACAAGAGCAATACATGATTTATACATAATTGTAACTAAGAACTATGAAACTAAATACTATGCATAATGCATATCTTAGCTCTGAAAACAAGATCAGTAACTTGGTTAAACTAACAGCTTGTTATTGAGTTATTGGTAAACAACACAATTTTGATACAGGTCTCTTAATGACTGATCCCTTACATTTTATAGAAACTACTCTTGTGATTTTGTCCAAACCTGGATGCTTTGTTATGATTCTACCTAATAGCCACCTCGCAGGAGGAAGGTTGTCTTCTTTTATCAGAACAATATCACCCACACTCGGTTCCGGTATTATCTTGGACCATTTATATCGTTGCAGACAATGTACAAGATATTCATTAGACCATCGTCTCCAAAATTCTTGGACCATTTTTTGAGTCAGCTGCCAGCGCCTCAGGCCTTGAACTTTGCTTTGTTCATAGTTATATTCTGGTATAGTTACTAGAGGTTCACCAACTAAAAAATGTCCCGGAGTAAGAGCTGCAGGCTCACTGTGGTCTCCAGGTAATGCAGTTAACGGTCTGGAGTTTAAGCATGCCTCCACTTGTGTTAAGACAGTGGTCAGCTCCTCATAAGTAAGGGTGGACTCTCCTATTACACGTTTTAAATGGTATTTCGTTGATTTTACCCCAGCCTCCCATAGGCCCCCAAAATTAGGGGAGTGGGGGGGATGAAGTGCCAAGAAACTCCTTGATTGCTTAAACTATCTCGGATTTCAGCTGCAATGGTAGAGTTTTCAGCGGCAACCAGTTTGATTAATTCCTTGGATGCCCCTACAAAATTTGTGCCATTATCACTCCATATATCACTAACATGGCCCCTCCGTGCTACAAATCTTTTGAACCCAGAAAGGAAACTTTCAGTAGAAAGGTCACTTATAACTTCAATATGTATGGCCTTTGTGACCATACATACAAACAGACAGATATAACCCTTGTAAGATGCATTTCCTCGTCCTTTACTCATTCGTATGTTGATTGGGCCCGAAAAATCCAATCCGCTGCGAAGAAATGGTCTGGCTGGTGTGACCCTGCTGGAGGGCAGCTGCCCCATTAATTGAGTTTTGGTTACTGCAGCATACCGAGCACAAGTCACACATTTGTGTACAAAGGTTTTGACAGCACTTTTCACTGACATAATCCAGTACCTTGTACGCAAGTGGCTCATCATCAAGGCCGGACCGCCATGCATTGTCTTCTTATGAGCTTCGGCGATGACTAAATTGGTAAAGTGACTCTTATGTGGAAGGATGATTGGATGTTTCATGCCTTCTGATATATTTGCGTTTTGTAATCGACCCCCAACTCTAAGAATGCCCTGGCCATCCGTGAAAGGACATAATGGTTTTAAATTCTTTTCAGTGAGAAAAGTTTTCTGGCAATTCCTTATACAAACATTTAACGCTTCATTGAGTTCAACACTAGTGATATAAGGTTCACATCTTGGGTTTCTTTTATAATTAATAAATCTTCTGCAGTATGCCACAACCCTGATCAGTTTTTGTAAGGATGAAAATGTTGTCCAAAGAGGAAAATTATTATTTGGTTGTTCAATGCTTAAATGGACTTTAATTTTTCTTTCTTCTAAATTGGTTGTTAGTGATTTAGACTGATGATAGTCAATGTGAAAAGCACCTAACCAATCTGGACCCTGCAGCCATGACTTGTTGTCTGCAAGCTCTGATGGTGTACAGCCTCTCGATGCTACATCTGCAGGATTGTTAGACGAGTCCACATGGCACCATTGATGGTTGTCCAAGGTTGACAAGATGTGAGAAGTCCTATTCGCCACAAATGTTGACCATCTGCTTGGATGACTGCTAAGCCACGCTAACACGATTGTGGAGTCTGTCCAGCAGTGCAGGTCAGCACTGTTTATGTTTAATATTTCAGCAACTTCTGTTATCAAATTGGCTAGTAAAACTGCTCCCAACAACTCCAGCCGCGGAATGGAAACTTGCAGGACTGGAGCCACCTTAGTTTTTGCTGTAATTAGCTTCACATGAACTATTCCATCTTCGCTGATAACTCTAAGATAAATCACGGCAGCATATGCTGTTCTGGAAGCGTCACTAAACCCATGCAATTCTTTTATTTTATCTGATGATTTAGTGTTAACCCACCGTGGTATGCTACATTTGCCGACTTCATTTAGTTGTGATTTGTACCACATCCATTCCTTCAGCAATTCTTCAGGTAACTCTTGATCCCAGTCTATCCCAGCTAGCCATATCTTCTGGATCATGACCTTGGCTATGATGATGCATGGTGCAAGCCATCCTAATGGATCAAACAAACGTGAGATTTCTGAAATCACCTTTCTTTTAGTGTAAGGAAAGTTCAACATACTAGGTTGCAAAGAATAGCAGAAAGAATCAGTTTCTTTATTCCAGTGAAGCCCCAGAACCTTCACAGGTTCATCCATGTTATGGTTAAAAACAATACTTTGTTTTACTTGCCCATCCACTATTTTTTCTGCTAACTGTGTGTTGTTTGTTATCCACTTTTGTTCAAAACCTCCCTTGATTAATATTTCTTTCATGCATTTATATATGTGGATTCCTTCTTCTACCGTCTCACAGCCCGTCATCATGTCGTCAACATAAAAGTCTGATAGGATGCGTGTGGCTATTTCTGGGTGATCCTTCCCTTCATCTATAGCAGTTTGCTGTAGTGTTTTGATTGCTAAGTATGGAGCTGATGCTGTGCCAAATGTAACCCTTAACAATCTGTATTCTTCTAAATCAGACTGTGGGTTTTGTCTCCATACTAAGCGTTGATAATCTGCATCTTGATTTGTCACCAGAACTTGTCTGTACATTTTTACTATATCTGCACTGATACAGATAGGATGCAGACGCCACCTCATGATAATATGACGTAAGTCTTTTTGAAGCCTTGGGCCCACTAATAACGAATCATTAAGTGATGCCCCATTGTCCCCTTTACAGGAAGCATCAAACACAATTCGAACCTTTGTGGTGCTACTATCCTCTCGGGTGACTGCATGGTGTGATAAGTATACTGATTCAGATTGATGATTGGTGTTACAGCCCGTTGAACTTACACCCTCCATATGCCCAAGATCCAGGTATTCTTGAATGACCTTAGAATATTTTGCCCTGAACTCTGGGTTGATCTTGAATCGATTTTCCAGTTTCTCAAATCGTTTGATAGCAATTGCTCTTGAATTGCCATACTTGCATGGTGGATCCTCCTCGCGAAAAGGCAGCCTGACAATATACCGACCCGAGGTGTCTCTCCGAGTGGTCTGTTGATAAATCTCTTCGCAACGCTTCTCTTCATCAGTTGGTATCTTGGTAGCAACAACATCAGACTCAAGCTGCCAGAAGCGCTTGAGTTGTTCATTGTCATCTACTTGACAATGCATGCTGGTGATGATGTTATGTTGACACTGTGATGAGGGAAGTTGATTATTATCCGGAATTTGAACCGGACCTGATATGATCCATCCCAATGAAGTACACTGGGCCATTGGTGTTCCATTAGGGCCCTTGATAATTCCTTCTTTGATAACCTGACCATAAATGTCTGCTCCCAACAAGATGTCTATTTGGTTGGGGATATGATAATCAGGATCTGCTAAATTAATATCCCTCAACCCTGGCCAGCTGGTAGGTGTAACATTCCTTGCTGGAAGAAGGCTTGTGATGGTACTTAAAACATGAGCATGTGCTTGAACTTCAAAGTCCTTCTCATGTCTTGATTGAATGGTTAACATGACCACATACCTGGAGGCCACAGAACCCCCGGTGTCCCCTACACCAGATATAATACTCTTAGTTGGTATTTTATTAAGTCTAAGCAACTGCACAGCTGACTCAGTAATGAATGACGCTTGAGAGCCTTGGTCTAACAGGGCTCTGAATAAATAAATCATTCCATTTTTTGCTACCACCTTGATAATAGCAGTTGCTAACAGGACCTGACTAGGAACTGCTTGTTTTGAGAAATGAGTTTGAATATTTGCATTAAATTCTTGATTATTTAATGTGTTATTTATATCTGATGTAACTGCTTTAACTTCACTTGGCCCACTAGGTTGATATGACCCTACCGACTGTGGGTCAATTGATCTGGGGTGAAGTAAAGAGTGATGTTTGTGTTGGCAGATGCGGCATTTAGTTGAAGACAAACAAGTATTAGAAGAGTGATTTTTACCTAAACAATTGAAACAGAGACCATTCTTTTGAACAAAATCACGTCGAGTGTCAATGCTTATTCTAGAAAATTCTTTACAATTAAAGATTTTGTGATTATGTTTTTTACAAAATTGGCAACCCTGGTTACTCAAATTGTTTACATTATTTGAAACTGCATGTAGAACCTTTGGTTTTTGGTTTGAAAAATGAGGTTTATTTTTTATTTTATTAGTATCCAAAAATTCTAATGAACGGAAACGAGATTCGAGAAATTCCAAGAATTGTTGCAATGAGGGCAACTCATCCCCATTGCTAATCTTAGCTTCCCAGCCCTTACGGGATTCTGGATCTAATTTTGAACAAATTATGTAAATGACAATAGTGTCCCACTCATCGGTTCTTATGCCTAAATTTTTTAAACCATTTAATGTTTCATTTGTTATATCTAACATGTCTCTTATAGCTACACAAGATTCATTTCCTATATTGGGTTGACCCATAAAACGCTTTAGTAAACAATTTGCTAAATATTTTTTATTGTTATATCTATTGTTTAAAGTTGCCCAAGCCTCTGCATAGTTTGATTTAGTGATTGGTACATGCCTAAGCAGTTGTTCTGCTTCTCCAGATAGATACCCTTTTAAATAATGCATTTTTTGTACTGCATCCAAAGAAGCATTGTTATGAATGAGTGACATGTATAAATCTCTAAATGTAGACCATTCTTTGTACGAACCCGAAAAGATTGGTATTGAAATTTTAGGCAATTTAACGTTAACACTATCCTTTGGTGAAATATATTTGACATTTGGGCTTGACCCTACTTGTAATTTTGTTAAATGTTCTTTTATTTCTGATTTATAACTTATAACCAACTCACAGATGTCATCATAAACACTGTCCTTAAAATATTTATGTTCCGCCAACGCTTCAGAAGCATCGGCCGTTATACGTCGGTGAGTCTCTGTTACCAACTTCCACTGGTCTTCCAGTGCTTCTAATCTTGTTACTAAATATGAATCCTTTGATAAACGCTCCTTAGGAGACTTTTTAAAGTTTTCAAAGGATTTTGATATCGTCGCCCATGATCCTAATTGATTTTTTATCAATGCAGACATTTTTAGTATATATAAGCAGTAAATCTATAATCTTAGTTCGTAAAAATATGATACTTATTTTTGAAGTGTCTATTCAAATTATTAATTTTACAACGAACACGCACTTTTATATATAACCTTTGAATACCTTTTATTTTAAGTATAATTAATTTCACATCTGAAGCCGGGCGCGACACGTGGCGGTGCAGTAGTCTCGGCAGACTCGGGCTTCGGTTGTCTCGTACAGCTGTAGCTGATGGCGGCCGATGACCTCGACGATGCCTCGTTGCCGTCGCTCGTCGTACCTCGCAGCGCTAGGCAAGGATTCCTTACCGCGGAAATTGTCTCGCTGTGCGTCGATTTTCGATTGTAGAATTTGATTTTTCTTTTGTAATTTGTATAGACTTCGTACTTTTTGGTCAAACTCGTGGTGATAATGTCCGCCGTGCCGTGGTGTATGTGACGTGCGAACTTTTTCGTTTCTTTGATATTCTTGAAAATATCTCCGACTCGATGGACCATTAATGTTTGGTAATTTGATAAATGAGATCTCTTGATTTGATTTTCGCTGATTATACTTGATAATTTTGGATTTAAAATAAAAACTTCTCGGTGTCCAGTGAACCATTTATTGAAGAAGATGTAAAGTGACACTTACAAACAATGACATATACAAATTCATGTTGAAGTGACAGTTGTAATGTCACACAATCCTTTATTTTATTTTTAAAGTTTATGGCCTTGACACCTGCCTTATTTGTACATTGAAGCTATTTAAAACATCCAACTGGAATAGACTATATAAACAACGGAGAACACGATGCCACTTTTTTTAGATTTCTTGTCTGTTCGCGATTCACGTAAACGCTGTTGGGCCGATTTCGATGCGGTTTTCTAGTTGTTTTCTTGTTAGCTAGTAAAATATATAGCACAGTGTGTGAGCGGGACGGATGATGTGCAAGCGAGATAGAACAACTATTAATATGTGTGCTTCCGCGTTGCGTTAGCCACTACTAGCCAGTTGTTTGTTGTCCACTGCAATGAATAAACGTAAGCGGCTTCCATATGCAGTTGAATCACTTGAAATTCTTATTTCAAATTATAGTAATTCGTCTTAATTCTTATTCTATTCATACCATGAACCATTTTTTTACCATGAAATAACAGAGAAACCACCAAAAATCGAACTTGTACACGCACCTACGTCCGCGGCCCTGGCGAGCTCAGCGCTGGAAATGATACAGACGTACCTTTCCAAAGGGTCTCAGTGACTGGAATCCATATTACCGGGGTAATGTTGACAATATTTTCTTTGGTTATACTATTTCAAAATAGGTATACTACCTTCTGAACCTTGCAAATATGAGAATCAAACACCGAGACAGTATAAGACAATATTCCTGCTTTAATACTGAATTATTATCATTAAAATCCGTCAAATCATTTTAAAGCCTGCTTGAAAGAAACTTCAGCAAACAGACAAACAAACATTCTAATTTATATATCCACCTATTTATGCCTGGCATCGTGAAAATAACAGTTTTCGATTAAATTTTGTCATCTCATTTGAAATCCTAAACAGATACTTCAATGTTATTTTTTAATTTATTGCTATTATACCTATATATTGTTCAAATGTTACATATGTAAATATTTTCGTACTTGGTATATTTCCTTATAAAGTCTGATAGAAATCAAGTTCTAAAAAAGTTCTATCCATACCTACTTCACGCCAGCGTACTATTCTTTATTTCCGATCCTGGCGGTTTCGAAACAATAGCTTAAATACTTAGTTGTACCCTAGTAGCAGAAACATTTTCGCAACTACACCCGCGCGTATACTACAGCTACTCATGTTTGACAAAGGACTGTGAAAGAATAAATAACCCTGTAGTACCCACTTAGTGCCTAACAATCTCAATATTTCCTAACAAATCCAGAAGTATTATTATTGATTAAGGTGCCTCTTGAGGATCTGATTCGATCAGCGACTCTTCTAGTGGAAGCTCTAACATTACGCCGTAATTACATGGAAGTTTCTAACCAGTACTTCTCGCCCAGCCTATCCTCGTATCTGACAAAGCACGAGATCCCGAACCGCACCCCACATTATAAGCAGTCACAAGAATTCCATAAGGCTTTGTTGGACTTAAATTGTGAGTTCTTTTGTTATTCATAATTGACACTTTTCGATGATGGTATTAGGACCATTTGTTGATAAATGACGAACACTCATCTTCATTATTATCCGAGCTTTAAGTCTCGGTTGCTGTTGGAGCATTTGCTACGAAGCTCCAGTATCCAGTTGTCGCTAGTTCAAATATTTTTTTTCTTATTTTTCTTCGCGCGGCTTGACATCCTTTGTTTAGCGACCATTCGTACGCATATCAACCTGTACGATGTTAAGCCAGCCATTTTGTAGGTCTAGTTTTTCCATCAAGACTTGGAGGAGGCAGCATAGCTACCCGATTTCTGTAAAACTAGGCCGTACTTGCTTGAGCGACTTTCTTGTATTTTATCTTATTTGTCCCGAACATACTGGTGCGTATGCGGTACTTCCTGACGCGATTAGTGGCTAACCCTATCGATAAGTATCTGCAGTCATCATAAGCTTAAGAAAAGCAAAGCATAAGATTTTTAGAGTTTTTTAAGTGAATGAAACAGAAGATATAGAGATATAGTTTTTTAAACGAAGTTTTTATTTTTATTTGTTACTTTTTAGTGTCTAGCTATGTATGGGTGGACTTACGAATGGGGCCGCGCTTCTTAAAAAATATAGGTCCCAAGAAACGAGAACAAAAAAATATTCATAAAATGAAAACTACTGGGCCAAACTATGTAAAATTTTTAGGGGACTAATTGGAAGCTATTCCGCGTCGAACAAAAAAAGAATCACGTAAATAGGATCATAAATCACGGAGTAATCGGCGAACATACATAAAAAATTAATAAAAAAAAAGATCGCGACGAATTGAGAACCTCCTCCTTTTTTCGAAGTCGGTTAAAATGAAAATGAAATCACAAAACAAGTGTATGGCAGTATTGTGAATGGTAGAGTTGGTACCGGTAGATCACGACGTACACACCATGACCAAATATCAGAAGTGTTAAAACGAGGTCATGTCAAAGGTGTATCAAATAAACGTGCATGAATAAAGAGGTTAATGAAAGAAAATGAAGCGAAAGTTGTTTGTCAGGATCGTCGCAAGTGGAGATCTATAGTCTATGCCTGCCCCTATGGGAAATAGGCCTGATATGTATGTAATTAGGAACTTTTAAGCACTTACTGTGTTCTTGTTGTGTTTTCCATAAACGTCACACTACTGGGTAGGAGATCCTCGTTCAGGTTTACTGATGCTATAATTCTCGGTTCTCTTACTCTTAGCGAATTTCAAATATCAGTAGTCTTTATGCTCGTGATGTTTCCATTGACATTAATGACATAATAAATTTTATAGGCATATTAGATTTACACGGGCTGTTGAATTGCAGCCTGGTAACTTTGTTTTTCCTATTACATCAGTACTAAAGTTATAGTGTTTACTTAAACAATTTTATGTGTTTATGATTTTGTCGTCTTACAGCTGATGTCGCGGAAAAATATTTAGAACTGATATCTTGTTCTTCTGAGGAGTTCGCGAGACCTATGACCAATGTAGCGGTTAGTCCACAGCGTTCAGACACTAGATGTGAGTAAGATGTACATTCTCTTAATATATTTAAATCAATCCTATCAATGTTTCTGAAATAATTGACTTGCCTATAAGAATATGAAATATTCAAATTAAAGAAAAGCAGATAAAAACTTAATTTATTCCGATATAGTTTCCGTAGCACGTGGAGTAACATCAACGATAAAAGCTAGTGATACAATGAGAACTTCAATAGAGAGTCACGATGAGATGCTTGCACCACTTTTACCTGGTGAGTTTGACTCAATTTTTCTCCAAATTATTAATACTACGCTTAAACGTGATCTTCAGTTTAAAATCATTAAAAGCCTCTTATCGTCACCTTAAACATTTTGTAGCACCTTACAAACCTACCGAACTAAAAGCTCTATATTATCAGGAGTATACTTGGACCCCTGGTCCTGTCCAATGCCACCGGACAGACACTACGTTTGCAAATGGGTTGCCGGCGTGATGACGATATACCGAAGCGAGAACGACGCTGATAATGGCCGGCCTTTGCCATACCTCACGATTCCCTTCCGACAGTACGTTGATGATCTAGCAAGAATAGGGGAAATGATAGCTGATGGACCTTTGTATGTATAGATACATTTTAATACATGAAATAAATGAACAAAGAAACATATTGAATAACTGTAAGCTAGATTACGCTTCTGTTAAGAACAATGTTCAACGGACATCTTTTGAGTTGATTACAGACCAGAAATATTGTAACTCTTTGGTTCTGATAGTTTATTTGATTTGTGACATTCCAGCCACTTTTTAGTAGCCGTGATTAAACGCCGGCGTTTAAAACCGTTAAAAATGTAGTTTTAATTATGTGTATTGGTTGCGAAAACTTAAGAAAATACTATATTTCGCTCTGGTTGTAGGAAATCATTTTGCTTCCGCCGTCTTAGTTACCTTTCGTCTAAGTTCAAGATGCACGTGCTCCTTAATGAGCTGCATGAATTGTCGCTGCAGAAAGCTGTGCCACATCGGGACTTTTATAATATTAGGTGAGTCTGTTAGTCGCATTAATAAAAATAAACCACACCCTGTTAAACAAACATAATTCACAAATAACACCTAATCAAACCTAATTACCTAATTAATTTTATAATAATTATGTTTCTTCAAATTCTTGCAACTCATTCAACAGATTATATTTGATTGGTTACTGAAGCTTTATGAAGCAATATTTAAAGTTTCAACTTTAAATATTGCCAAGAAAAGTTTATTATAATGTACTAGCTGTACCCGCGACGCCGTCCCCGTGGAATTTGTTTTCAAACTAAGAAATTGAAACATTTTTCATTGCTGCTCCGCTCCTATTGGTGTTAGCGTGATGATATATAGCCTTCCTCGATAAATGGGCTATCCAACACTGAAAGAATTTTACAAATCAGACCAGTAGTTCTTGAAATTAGCGCGTTCAAACAAACAAACTCTTCAGCTTCGTATATTAGTACAAGATAAGATATATTAATACGTAAAGCAAAGCAAGAAAGAATGCAGAATGCTAATATTTTTTTTAATATTATGCGTAGAAAATACTTTAAATCAATAAACAAACATTTCATACACTATTTGACACACACACACATATTTATCATATTTTATACTCTTTTGTTTATTGATGGATAAAGTCGTAACAGTGTAGCCTTGGCGAAATCGGAAATACTAGAAGTATAGTCTTTAACATTAATTTATGGTCGAATTTCGACCACGGGTGATCACTTATAATTTATTCCATTAAGGGCCGCTTTTGCAATCATCAGAAAAAAGTCATCAGTCAAATAAACCATAACCTGTGTGAATACAAAAGTATTCACATTCGACTGTTTTATTCAAACAACTGTCATTTTTAATTTTTCTTAATTACTCTATGAATAACTTTTATCTGGCGCTTGAAACATTGGACGGACATAGGAAACTTTCTATCACGTTGGGACCGGTAGGTGGCGCTGAGATCGGGTTCTAGAATCCTCCCAATCACCTGGACCGATTTTGGTGATTTTGTTTTTGTATGTTTTGTTTGAGTACCCGGATGGTTCTAATCCACAATGTGAACCGGTAGGTGGCGTTGGGATTGGGTCCTATATTTTTATTTTTTCAGAGCAGGACAACGTCTGTCGGGGCCGCTAGTTATACATAAACACAAAAGTCATGGTATCCCCTATCATGTTATAGGAAAGTGGACACTCACATCCATGCAGCATCTTGTATGAACCAAAAGCACCTACTTAGGTTTATAAAGCGCACTTTGAGGCAGCACCCCGATGAAGTGGTCACCTTGCACCGTGGGGTTCCCATGACCCTCAAATCGGTGTTTGAGGATATGCAGCTGGATGCTTACGATCTGAATGTTGATATTTTAGATGTACATGCAGTAAGTTTTCTACTTTTCTATATGCTTACAAAAGTTTTCCACGTGGCTTCTTTCGCACCAATTTCTAGTATATATATATATATATATATATATATATATATATATATATATATATATATATATATATATATATATATATATATATATATATATATATATATATATATATATATATAGCAAATTTGCGATATATATCCCACTGACCATTGCTGGTGAGTGGGATGGTTCTTATACGCACGTGCGCGGTTTTGCGGTGCCGATTCTGACTGACGCAATTCGGCTAGCCATTACTGCCATATGAGGTCTTAATTTCTATGGGCGAGCATATTTATTTACTTGCTAGATAATTATTTAGTTTCATTTTCTTTAGTAACAGTTCCCCCATCGAGCTCAGCAGCACATTCATCTTGACTATATTTTTTTTTTCAACAGGACCGAAACACTTTCCACCGCTTCGATAGGTTCAACGCGAAGTACAATCCTATTGGTGAAAGTAGATTGAGGGAGGTCTTCCTTAAGACCGACAACTACATGAACGGAGCATACTTCGCTAGGATAATCAAGGTTAGTTAGTTATTTTTATTTTAGGATATTGTTTTGAATTCAGAAGAGATCGTTTAAGTTTTATGGTTGCCTTTACAATAGACAAACACAATATGCCTACTACTGGCCAAACTGAGTATGTTAAAATTAATTTAGATTGCAATTAAACATGATATAATTATTTTAAATAGTCGAAAGACCCTATTATTATTTTTTAGTCGGCAGACAAACACACATATTGTATACCCGCAAGCTAAGCAAGTTACGTGTTGATGTTTTGTTGTTAAGTCTTCGAGCAGTCCTCCCCGTCCTGATCTAGGGGGCCGAGACATGGACACTGACAGCAGGATTGGTCCACAAGTTCCAAGTCGCTCAACGGGCAATGGAGCGAACTATGTCGGGTGTTTCTCTTATGGATAAGATTAGACATGTGGATGTCCGTAAGAGAACCAAGGTTACTGACATAGCTCAAAAATTAGCAGGACCGATGGCCAATGGAGCAGACGAGTCCTAGAGTGGAGACCGCGTCTCAGTAAACGTAGTGTCAGACGCCCTCCAGCCCGATGGACCGATGACCTAAGCATGTTAGCCGGTAGGCGCTGGAAGAGGAAATCAGAAGACAGGGATGAGTGGCGCCGTCATGGGGAGGCCTACGTCCAGCAGTTGACTGCAAATGGCTGACGACGAAGCAAGTTACGTTTGAGTTATGGGTAATATAATGGACCACTCTGGGGCCGATCACAGACACCCAGACGATAGTAAATAACAGAAAGTTCGTTTCCGAAATTTACCATGCCAGGAATCGAATCCGGAACCTCTGCGTTTCAGCGTGTTCGGCCGGCTAAGACTCAATCAGCACAACCACACAGGCCATCAAATTATTATATCGGACAGGTTATAGGATGGGATATGGAATTGTTATTGGGGGATGGTATAAGGGAGGGGGATGGTATAAGGGAGGGCGATGTAGGACATCGACGTTTTCACCACGATGACAACGACCACGATCGCCTTATGGAAGGGCTAACGTAGCATTTTGGACGTTGTGAGCTACTAATGGAACGGGCTGTATATGCACCTGACATTTTTCTCAGCACTGTGACATTAGAAAAATCAATGCTGAAAGTATTGGAGCTATGACCCCGAACAAAGAAGTAGGAATGCAGTATATCGATCATGAGCGAGTTCTTAATCCGACTTGCACTTGGCCAATTTTCGGATGGCTGTGACCAACCATTTTGAGGGCTAGATCCGCGCCTGAAGTAAAGTCCACTTGGATTCGTGAAGTGCAAGAAATATAGTATACCATTACTGTAGATACTTAGAATATTATCGCGCAGTCCAAACGATACTGTCGGATTTTTACAGGAGGTAATGTCTGATCTTCAAGAGAACAAATATACGTACGCCGAACCCCGGATTTCTATCTACTGCAAGAACAAGAACGAATGGAGCAAACTGGCCTCGTGGGCCTTGCGGCACGACGTTCACTCTCCTCATATTCGGTGGCTGGTCCAAGTACCCCGATTGTAGTGAGTTACTTTTAAAGTGCTATTCCGTTCCAAGAACTGTCCATAGAAGAGAGATAAGACTGTTTGCTGTGTCTGCTGCAAACTCTGGCCTTCGTTCTCCTGTCACACGTATGGTAGACACCCATAATAAACTGTTTGAACACATATTTATCCGTGCAGGAACGGAGAAAGAATACAGCTTCCTGCGGCAGGGCGGCCTGTCGTAAGAGGCGACAAAACAACCCATAGCCAGGTGGTAGAGAATTTTTCCGACTGGGTGGCTACCACCCCTACTCTAAAGTATGTCGCCATAAGAACCTAGAGTTGTGTTCCGGCATTAGTGAACAGGTTCCAGTCTCCCTTAAGAGAGCAGCAGCGCATTTGTAGCACTATTGGTGTTGCAAATGTACACAAGCGATGGTAGCCGCTTTCCATCAAGTGGGCCGTCTGCCTGTCTGCTGAACTCTTGCGATAAAATAAAAATAAAAAACAGACATATTTGCCAACACACCTTCCAAATTCAAATTCCTGCTTCACAATACTCATCAGTGATGATCATAATTCTATTTTTATTTTCTAATAACAAGAATGGATATAGGATACTTTTTATCCCGGAAAATGGGATAGATTACGCGGGAGAGATCGGAATTTTTCGATTGCGAATAGCATCTGGATGAAATTTATATCAATGTAACCTGTGTGAATGCTTGCTGTCGAAACTGTACTCCCTTTGACCTGGAAAATGGGATAGCTTCTGCTAGACATGACACGATACTTTCCGCCGATGAAGCTGCGGGGTAAACCCTAGGTTTTATGTCATTACACAGCTGGTATCTATGTCCCTTCAGGCTTTATATCATCCCCATATGCTCTTGTATACATGTATTACACAATGCATTACATTATAAATGATCGCCCCCAGTTTGTGATTTATTCACATGACACTTAAGTTATTAAACCTTTTCCAGTGATATCTACCGCATAAAGAAGCTGTTGAAGAATTTCCAAGAATTCCTGAACAACCTATTTGAGCCTTTGTTTCAAGTATCCGTGGATCCCAGCTCTAATATAGAGCTGCACAAATTCCTTACGGTACATATAATAATAATAATGTATTTATAACAGGCAATAAAATACCCACATAAAATTACAACACAATTAAAAGCTATTAAATTAAATTAAAATAAAATTCATGTTATTTCAATTTAAATGTGTATTATGCATTTGCGTTACGGTGCACAGAATGCCAGCTTCTAAAAATAGGGTTGTCAAGTCCATCTGAAAACACGCGGAAAATCCCAATACCCGAAGCAAGTAGAGGAGCCCAGAGCCCCGCTATACACGACTTCCTTATCACAAGAAATCTGCAATCCTCTGTTCGGCGAACATGCTCGAAACGCTACAGAATTGAGGCAGTTTAACTAGAATACGATATGCATTATTATATTAGACCCTAGTGGTTCCAAAAGCTTTCTTGGAGCATTTCACCCAGAGCCGACAAGTGTAGAAACTTTGACAGAATGCTCTAAATAGTGTCACTTTCACCTGTTCATTGCATCGCGAAAATCTACGCGAGATCATATTGCGCCTCACAGCCAAAGCTCTGATTGCGCCTCACAGCCAAAGCTCTGATTGCGCCTCACAGCCAAAGCTCTGCGATCGCGCTCTATGTCTATACCGTTGCTGAGATATAAGTACCTATTCTATACTATCTATTCTATTGAATTTAGCTGAAAAAACCTCATTATCCCATACTTCTTGGAACGTCAATGAAAGGCATAAGTGAACGACTGACTGATTTATTGCTAAGTACCGACACCTTAATAATATGACGCGTGACTATCGTCACACTTCTCCCCACTAAATTCTCAAAATAATAAAACTGAAAACTAAACTAATAAGAAACTAAATAATAAATACAGGTTAAATTTCTATAAACTTAAATAATGTTTGTTTAGCTCGATTCAAAGCCCGACGTGTTCGAGCGGACATGTCAGGAGGTGAAGGCGTCGCCTGCAGTCTAGATGCCTTGGGCTGTGGTGACTTTTCAGGCTGCGTGTTTTGCAACTCTGTCACTTCTCGCGACAATCTCAGGTCATTGCTACCATCGCCTGACATGTCCTGGCTACCACCCTTGTCCCCCTTTTCGACCTCTGGGTTTACGACGTCAGGGCTTCCTTCATCCACCCCTGCCTCAGTGTTCATTCGCGAAAGTGAATATCTATTTTTTTTATTACGTGACATCAACTGATCTGCATGCCTACGCCATTCTGCACCATTGCTTAAATTCACTTTATAAGAAACGGGTCCGGTTTTCTTTACTACCGTGGCTTCGACCCACTTATCTTCCCTAGCGCTATAATCGCGAGCGAGCACCGGGTCTCCTACATTAAAACTTCTGTCAGAACCGGCTGCATGATTTTTTTGTCGGTCCTGCTTAGCACTGACCACAGCTGCTACGTCTGGCCGTAGAGCATCGAGCCGGCTGCGAAGTCGACGACCTAGCAGAGCTACTGCTGGTGACACCCCGGTCGTTGCATGGTCACAATTTCTATATTGAAGGAGAAACTTACTTAAAGACTTATTAATATCTTCCTTTTGGTACAGGGCTCTTTTAATGGCTTTTTTAACCGTTTTGACGGCATTTTCTGCCGCGCCATTTCCCTGAGGTCGATAAGGGGCAGAAGTTGTATGTTTAATACAGTTATTTGCGCAAAATAATTTAAACTCTTGTGACAAGAAAGGTGGGCCATTATCAGTTACGAGTTGCGACGGTAAGCCAAAACGTGCAAAAATGCTTCGTAAAACCCTTATGGTAGCATTTGCATTTGTACTGCGCATCGCTACGGCCTCAATCCATTTAGAATGCGCGTCCACCAAAATTAAATAGCGTACACCTCCGCAGTCCCCAAAATCAACATGCACGCTTTGCCATGGGTGCAGCGGAAACTCCCACGGGTGTAATTGCGCGCGCGGCGGTGCGTCACGCACATTGCGGCAGGCGCTACATGATTTACACATTTCTTGGATATCCCGATCCAGACTTTCCCAGTAGACAGTAATTACGCGACAAATTTTTCATTTTGTGTATACCTAAATGTCCCTCGTGTAATTCTTCTAAAATATTCTTTTGTAAAACGTAAGGGACCACTAGTCTATATTTGTAAATTAAACATTCTTGGTTAACTACGAAATCATGTTTACGCGCAAAATAAGGCTTTTCCCGGTCGCTACTCGCACATGAAGGCCAGCCAAATAATACATAACTTTTTATTTTACATAATAAGGGGTCGCGCTCTGTCTCCTTCGCAATATCTCTAAAGGATACAGGCAGCGTTTCTTCGACTAGATTTAAATAATCTACAGAGCTTGCAGACCGACCCTCCTGAGGTAACGGCAACCGCGATAAAGCATCGGCCGGTCCGTTGTCCGTCGATCGCACATATTCAATTTTAAAATCGTATGCGACCAAGCGCATCGCCCAACGCTGTAAACGGCTGGCTGCAGTTTGTGGGATTCCTCCCTTATCCCCAAAAATATACGTCAAAGGTTGATGGTCAGTGCGCAAGGTAAAATGACGTCCAAATAAATATTGGTGATGTTTCGTCACCCCGAATAAAATAGCAAGCGCCTCTTTATCCAGCTGGCTGTAGTTACGTTCGGCCGCACTGAGGGTGCGTGAGACGCAACTGACCGGCCGCTCACTGCCATCTGGATATCGATGCGCAAGCACCGCTCCGAGCCCATACGCGCTGCTGTCCACTGAGAGCACTAATTCGCGGCCTTCTTCATAATGCGCTAACACACGTTCACTCAGGAGGGACCGCCTTGCCTCACTAAACGCTTTCTCGCAATTTGGGTTCCACTTCCAGTTGGTATTCTTTTTTAAAAGATGGTGTAACGGCTGTAAAATGGTACTTAAATTGGGGAGAAACCGTCCGTAGTAATTAAGCATTCCTAAAAAACTTCTAAGTTGAGGCACATTTTCGGGTCTAGGCACGCTAGAAATAGCCTCCAGTTTGTCAGGGTCTGGGTGCAATCCATCTCTGTTAATTATGAAACCCAAATATTTTACACTATCTTGTAAAAAATTACATTTACTCTGTTTTATCGTGAGTCCCATATTGCGCAACCTTTCGAGTACAGCTCTCAGATTTTTCATATGTTCCAAGGTATTCGCTCCCGTTACACAGATATCATCTAAAAATACGACACACCCCGGCACCCCATGTAACGTCTCCTCCATTATTTTTTGGAATTTTTCGGGTACACATGACAAACCGTACGGTGTACGACGGTATACGAACGTCCCTATGTGTGTTGTAATCGCCGTATACGCTTTCGATTCATCTGTCAGTAAGCATTGTTCGTATGCATGTCTTAAATCTATTTTGGTAAATTTATCCCCTCCGCTAAGTTTAGCAAACAACTCTTCAATCCGAGGCAAAGGATAATAATCCCTTTTTAGCTTAGGATTAATTGTAGTTTTGTAATCACCACAAATTCTTATATCGCCGTTTTTTTTAACTACGGGAACAATTGGTGTGCCATAATCTGAATAATCTACGCGGTATATGGAGCCATCCGCCTCTAGGCGTGCCAACTCCCTCTCGACCCGTGCGCGAAGCGCCAGCGGCATCGGTCTCGCTCGAACATAAACCGGTTCGTTATCTGAGAGCTGCAGTCGAATGGGCCGTTTACAAGTGCCTAATTTATCGCAAAATACTTCAGGGAATTCCTTACATAATTGGTTCGAAAATTCATCATCTGTAATTTCATTGAGTTGGATTTGTGTTATTTGCAATGCACGCATCCATTCGCGCCCCAACAAAGGCCGTGCGCCGCTCTTAATTATATAAAGACGTAATGATTTGGCTTTTACGCACCCTAAAACGACGTCCACCTCAATGTAACCCAATGATTTAATTCGTGAACCCGAGTAGTCACGTAAAACTAAATTATCAACTACAATATTTTTATGTGAAAACATACGTTGATACATTTCCTCACTTATTGCCGAAATACGACTACCAGTGTCCACTTCAGGTTCCATGATATAGTCATCAATCGTCAACTTAATAAAAAATGGTTGGTTACCTTTGGCTGCAAGTTCAATGTTGCATATAACGTCGCCTTCTGAATCATCACTCACATAATTATGTCGACCCCCCTTTCGCGATAATTGTCTACACTTCACTTTTAGGTGCCCCCTTTGACCGCACTCATCACAATTATAGTTTTTAAATTTACACCTGTCGGCCGTATGCGCTTTGCCACAGCGCCAGCAGCGGCGGGAATTCGAGCCCGTTAGCCCCGCGTCGCCGCCGCCCGCTGCTGCGCTGCCGCCCGCTGCTGCGCCGCCGCCCGCTGCTGCGCCGCTCACGCTGGTCGCTCCTGAACGCCGCTCGCGTGACCTGATCCGACCTTTGTGGGTGTAATACAGGCCTTCACCCACCGCGCCGCCTGCCACGCCGCCCTCCATCGAGTCCGTCGTCCCTGCCGCCGTCGTAGCGCCGCTCACTTCGGCGTGTTTTTCTGCCGCCTCCAGCGCCAATGCCAGCTCCACCGCCTCTTTATACTCAATTTCCTTTTGGGCAAATATCCGTGAACGCATGGCGTCATTTGTTAACCCCGAGACAAATTGGTCTCGCAAGTTCTCTTCGAGTGTGGAACAGCTTTTGCATTTGCCAAAATTGCAAGTTGCCGCAAGATGCTTTAAAGCTTGAAGGTATTCGGTTAAAGACTCGCCGGGCCGCTGTCGCCGCAATCTGAATATATGGCGTTCAGCGATCTCGGATCGTTGTGGTTCCAAATGTTCCGTCACTAGGTTCACCAATTCATCATAAGTTTTCACTTCCGGGAATTGAGGTGAACACAAATCGCACATTAAAGCGTAAGTTTCTTCACCAACAACCGTTATTAACATCGGCACCTTTAAATTGTCTTTGATTTGATTTAACAATATATATTGGTTTACGCGACGAATGTAGGCCGGCCATTGTTTAGAGCTTAAATTAAATGGTTCTATTTTACCAATCGACATTTTAAATACACTTATTTGCACGATTTAAATGTAATTTTAATATTTTTATCCTCGTCGCCAATGGAACGTCAATGAAAGGCATAAGTGAACGACTGACTGATTTATTGCTAAGTACCGACACCTTAATAATATGACGCGTGACTATCGTCACACTTCTTAACCCATCCTCTTTATCCCATAACTAAATGATCTATTCCTTATTTATCTTACACTCGCATATTGTCCCTTTGTCAGAAAGTTGTAGTGGTGCTAGAGTATTTTGTATATGTACAGTTGGTTAGTTCTGTAAAAGTTTAGGGTATCAAACCATCCTTAATTTCCAAGAACCCTTGTGTATTGCAGACTCCTGCAAATCTATAAGCTGTTGAAATGTCTGACTATAATATCACTTGTGTTGCGATTGTCAGCACATGATTGGCTTCGACAGCGTGGACGACGAGTCCAAACCAGAAAACCCAAACCTCCACGACAACATGAAGACGCCAGAAGAATGGGACGATGAGGAGAACCCCCCTTACGCCTATTACCTGTACTATATGTACGCTAATATCGTCTCTTTGAACCAGTTGAGGAAGTAAGTAATTAGTCTATACATATTTACAAAAGAAAGGCTTATAGGAAATTAGATGTTTTTACAAGTAAGGTCGCATACACGAGACGTGGTTGAGCGGCCAGCTGCAAATTAAAGCGCATGATGCGCATAACATCTGTGCCAGCCGGCCATGGTCTACCACCGGATAGATTTGCGGGTAGTAGTACCGTAGTGCCTTTTTTTTTTTTTTTTTATTGCAGGAGATCAGCAGACAGGCTGACGGCCCACTTGATTGACAGCGGTTACCATCGCCTATGGACATTTGCAACACCAAAGGTGCTACGAATGCGCTGCTGCTCTCTTTAGGGAGCCTAGAACCTGGACACTAATGCCGGAACACAACACAAGGTTGTTATGGCGGCATACTCTAGACCAGGGGTGGTCGCCATCCAGTCGGGCAAATGCCCTACCACCTGGCTGTGGGTTGTTTTGTCGCCTCTTACGACAGGCCGCCGGGCCGCAGGAAATTGTATTCTTTCTCCGTTCCTGCACGGATATTCTACCGTATGCCTAGACAGGGCCGGATTTACCTTAAGTGCCGCCCTGGGGCTTCATGAAAAATACCGCCCTATTAAATGTTAATTAAAAAAAAATTATGCACTGTAACTAGACTTCAAACCATAAATATCTAATGAGAACTCGATTTTTAAGATTTGTATGAAACTAATTCCAATTATCATAAAGTTCAAATTTCTTAGCTGATACTACAAATTTTGCCGCCCTGGGCACTAGCCCCTAGTGCTCCTAGTGTAAATCCATCACTGCCAATAGAAAACCGTTGTTCATACACTGCCTCCCTTGTCGACAACCGAACGGTTGTCTGGACTGAGGCTAACCTCATAGTGCATACAAACGCTAACCCATTGTTAAGTTAGATTAGAGACCCAAAACTGTAAGGCCGGGAATAAACTTCTATCTGACATTATTACTATAGTTTGTAATAACTAATAGATGCTAAATGGCTCTTTACGGACTTTATAACGCCTGGGAGACTTTACTACCAGTCTTCTACTTTATTAAAATAAGCAATCTATTTCAGAGAGCAAGGTCTAAACACTTTTGTCTTGCGCCCTCATTGCGGCGAGGCTGGCCCCGCCACACATCTTAGCGCTGGGTTTCTGCTTGCTCAGAACATCTCGCATGGACTTTTGCTTAGAAAGGTAGTTATGTTTGTGGTTATTTCATGACAAACGGCGTATTCGCGTCCCAAACTCAAATGACGCAGGTTTGAATCCTGGTCGGAAAAGCATGCATTATTCATTGATGTATAATGTACTGCTTACTAGTACATATAAGTCAATGGCATTATTAGAAAGGTTCATTGCCTTATGTACACGCACTACTGGGCTCGGGGAGTGGTGTAGCAAGATCTATAAATTTCATATTGTCGACATATATTTTGTGAGGACCTCTAGTAACGCAAAAAAATGTATTAGAAAAACTATTAACTATCGAAACTGACTGCTGGTACTGGCCGGCGTTGAATCCCCGTAATAGTTACCCCGAAAAAAATTTACTCGTCCTATATTTGAGATGCGACCCCGTAGGAGTGCGAGACCGGAACCGATGGCCCACGTCGCCCACGCTTTACGCCGCCTCTGGCTCGGGGCCTCCTTACTTTTAGGAGGGAACGGACAAAAATTAAATCCGCAACGCTTATCAAAGGCGGATTGGCGGGTTTGATACATCGGTCATCGGGAGGATATCACCGCCATCACGTGGTGGTTAATATGCATCTCTGGTCAGAAAATTGCTCAAGTGGTGCATGCTTCCCTATCAAGAATCGAATCTAGGATTATATATCGATACTTTTGGATGTAGGTAAACAGTATATTATTAGCATTATAGTTTGAATTTTGAAAAAAATAATTTGTGAACCTATTATAGCATTAGTTCAAAATGCATACATTAAAAAAAGACCACGAATGTACTCGTACATAATAATGAAATAAATATGTGTTGCTGTGGAGTTTATTGCTTCGTTTCTTCTTCTTTAACAAGAACTAAAATTGCTTTGGAAGCTGTGGTAGACTCATGAATTTCAATAAATAGTCCATGAGAAATGAATGAAATGAATTCAATTATTTTCAAAGATAATTCTCTAGGTGCCAGTCATGCAGTACTTGTACTACCTGGCGCAGATCTTCATAGCTATGTCGCCGCTCAGCAACAACTCCCTTTTTCTCCGCTACCATCGGAACCCTCTGCCTGAGTACTTCGCTAGGGGTCTGAGGGTCACGCTCAGCACCGATGACCCCTTGCAGTTCCATTACACCAGGGTTAGTTGAGTGTTTAATTTTCCTTTTTTTTCATTGCAAAGTGGGCAAAGAAGTAGACAACCCACCTGATAGAAAATTGTTACCGTCGCCTATAGACTTACAACACCAGGGGCCCAATTCTGCGATTACTATATCATCAAAGTTGCAGCACACTGTCGTTTCAATTGCAAGTTTGCCTGATTTCGGTATTTTGTCAATACCATTGGTGGCCCGTTAGACGCTACTCTGTCTATATAAATATCTATAATCCGCAAGAGTTAACTTGAGACCTGAGCGGAATACGCGCTCACCTCCCGACTCCCGCCTTCTTACCGCTCTAGACATCAACCCGCACGATCGAGTCAGTAGGTACTGTGGCGGCCAGCGGCTCGAGCTTGGTATGGGTCTTGAAATGATGGACTGGTTCAGGGAATATACTCTTTATATTTTCAACCAAGAAGCTGTTACATCTGATCCGGGCTCGGCCCGATACACTTATGATATCCTTTGTTTTGCGAGGCGTTCGATGTAATTCAAATTTAAATAATTATTTTCTTAATACAAACGACGACTAAAAAGGTTTTAGTCGTTGCAGTACCTCGCGCTTACGTCATCCGAGTGAAATCTTAAGTTAACTCTTGCGGGTTGTAACTTTGTAATATTCATTTCGGGTAATGTCATTAATTAATTCTGCTAATGGTAATAGCAATTTTTTCTACTATTATTCTGCCAAACGAGATCGAGAAGATATTGTGGATATAGGAGAATACGAATTTATAAATATTCACTATTTATTTATTTATTAAGAATCACCAACAGTTTTTCACATTTGATTGATGGCTTATGAATGATGAACATAGCTTGCAATTTAATTTATTCAGTTATTTAATTAAACTCTACTAAAAGATAAGGATAAGATGACATTTCATCGGTGATTTTAACACTTTTCTCATGATTTCTTTATGAGAAATGAAATTTAATTCGGGTAAATCGCATTGGTTGATGTTGTGTGATGATAAATAGGAGTTAGTTTCCAAAATTTTCGGAAATTTTGTTGTAATTTTTGAAGTGAAATTAATAAATAATAATGATATATTAATTTATAAACATAATATCATTCAATATCATTGAATACCGTCGTGTCCTTTGTGTGCCTTTCGACCAAATTGATTCAATTTGATTAATCCCTCTAATATATTAGCATTATTCTAGGCTTCTAAACTAGCGATGTCGGTGAGAGATAACATTGTGAAATCCTTTTTAGACAAGCAGGTTGTGTATATTGTCATGTCTTATAAAATTGAGAAGCCTAAGTCAAACAGCAAGCTACTTATAGATTGATATTATTAATGAGGCAATAATACCTAAAAACCTTTATTTAAAAGGTAGTTTCAGTTCAGTTAACTGCAGTCTACGTTTGAGTGTATAGGCATATATCGTATCTCATACTTCCACTTTCCACATCTCGAGACCGAAACTTATCGTAAATGAACAGGAACCGCTGATGGAGGAGTACAGCATCGCAGCCCAGGCGTGGAAGTTGAGTTCATGCGATATGTGCGAGTTGGCCAGGAACTCGGTTATCATGTCAGGATTTCCACATGAGGTAATTACTGATACTGCGATGTGAACGAGCGTCTAAAGCTTAGTTCTACCTAAATATGTGCAAATACAATTTACAGGCGCTACTTTTTGAAATATTTTTTTCTATCAAAAATAAATCCGAAATATTTTTTGCGTTTTAGTTTCAAGTCCTCATCTTTTTCTTTAAATGTTGCATAGATGAAACAGTACTGGTTGGGTGGTGAATACTTGCGCGAGGGCCCCGAAGGGAACGACATAGCTCGCACCAACATTCCAGACGTGAGGATATCCTTCAGGCACGAGACACTCTTGGACGAGTTGCAAAACTTATTCAGGGTAAGTTATTTCTTTATAGTCACGATAACTTAATGCCAAACGCCCCCGCTTCTCATGCCAATAACTTGGAGACCTAAAGCAACCATCTTTTGAAAATCGCTCAGTGAAATTGACAAGCGTCTGGATACTGATAGGTTTATAAACAATACCAACAGTCCAATGCGTGAAAAGGTTAGAATTGTTTTATTAAGATGTCTTTGGGACATCTGGCTCGAACGAAGTTTCGAAGACCATCAAAGAGTATTATATATATATATTAGGGTGGTCGTTAAAAATTAAATTTCTTGCGACGCCCCTAAAAAGCTTCCTTTTAATGAAAAAACATTGGGATTTTTTTAATAATTTTTTCAAGTTAAGACATCACGTGCCTCAAGACGATTCAAGTTAAAACTAAAAATATAAGAAAAATTGAAAGATAAGCTTGAATCACGAAGAATTTTAAACTTTTTCTGAAACTATAATTTGAACTTCATCACTGAGAATGATAATACGGAAGGTATTTCATATTTCATTTTCCAATCTTAAAATAATGATTACTTCTAAGTATGAAGAAGTTTCCTGAAAAAACATGATATTACCCAAAAATTAACTTGAATCGTCTTGAGGCACGTGTTGTCTTGACTTGAAAAAATTAAAAGAAAAATCCCAGTGTTTTTTCATTAAAAGGAAGCTTTTTAGGGGGCGTCGCAAGAAATTTAATTTTTAACGACCACCTTAATATATATATGATATGAAAACATGTGCACGTGATTGGCGACAGGGCCCAAATGCGGCCGAATAACAACGGCGGTTACAAATCCTTATATTTTCAAAACAGCCAATATTACACTAATATTTATTATTTTGGATCTTATTTCATTGCGTTAAAGTTCGAAATTATATAATAATATAATCAGCGGTCAGCATTTATCATGTCTCCTTAACACTTTTTTTCGACTAGTTCCCCCCTCTGCCACTGAGTAGCGAGCGATAAGGAACTAAATTCCAACAAGGTATACTCTTAAAACATGTACGTGTACCAATATTCATTTGTTACAGGCGGCTGTCACTTAAAAAAGAAAATACAAATGAATTCTAAATTATTTTATTTATAATACATTTATTTACAAGTTTGTCACAATAATATATTTTACATAATAAATTATTTAATAACGGAACAACAAGTGCTTATTTTATCAGTGTGTAAAACCGAAAGTAGTCAGGTTCATTTATGTCTATCAATTTGTATAGAAATGAAAGATCTTAACATTTAAAAAAGGTTTATATAAATGAGTCTAACTGCATTTCTGTTTTCGTATTTTACAGTAAAAAGTTCCTTTTGTTATTTGTATTTCTATCAGTGATATACATACATAACTTCACGCCAGGTCCCTTGCGGGGTAGGCACGAACAACAGAGCGCCACACAGGCCCATTCTTACACACCTCACTTGCTTCTTTGACATTCATAGCTCTTGTCATGCACGCTCGTCTGTTCTTAAGGCTCCTAACATCACCTTCTGCTAACACCTGATCAATTTGATCATGGAAGGTGTGTCGTGGCCTTCCGCGACTTCTGCATCCATCCACTTTTGCATTGTATATCTGTTTAGTCATTTTTTCATCATACATTCTTTCCGCATGCCCGAACCACCGGAGCATTTCTTTCCTTACCTTCACCCCGACACTCTCTTTCAAACCAACTCTCTTTCATACTTCGGTATTACGAACGCGGTCCGCGAGCGTCACTCCGCAGATTCATATCAGTGATATATACATCTATATTTCATACTTTAAACACAAATTGGCCTTGAAATACTCCATAACCTAACAAACACCATTAAATAACAAATAATCAGTTTCATGTGGGCATTTCTGTCAAGAAATATGTTACTTGATATACGTGCAAACGTCATAGTTAAATAAACTCTTGGAGACAGTATATCACTTCACTACATAGTATAAAACAAAGTCGCCTTTTCTGTCCCTATATCCCTATGTGCGCTTAAATCTTTAAAACTACCCAACGAATTTTGATGTGGTTTTTTCCAATAGATAGAGTTCAAGAGGAAGGTTTATATGTATAATACAAGTTTTTCTGTAGTGTATTTAATTTTGTATCAGCATTGCACCCGTGCGAAGCCGGGGCGGGTCGCTAGTATAATTATATATGTAATGTACTGAGCATACACATATAGGTCTCGTAATTGACAGCCGACCCTGTCGGGGCGCGCACGTGGATCATGTTTGTAACAAGTTGAGATCAGTATTGGGCAGGATGACCATAAATTAAAATACAAATTGCCCTATAAAACATTACGCTTAATTCACCTAGCTCTAGCTGATTCGGTTGTTAATTACGGTCTAAGTAGTTATTGTCGAACATATAAAACATATTTAATGGATATATACAAACTTCAGTTACGTTTATTAAAAACCATCGTACGCAGGAATATTAAATCTAAATATAAAGACAGAATTATTTAAATATATGTTATGACCTTTAGATATTATTCCTAACTATAAATGTCCCGGAACCAAAATCATAATGCACAAGATTTCAAGGACTCAACTTACCGGTTAAGTGGTTTGTGCTGCGGAGACACCATTCCACGAATTTATATCGTTCTTCAAAGTCGCAAGTTAACCGAATCGAAGCTTCTTACCATAAACACCCTGCTACCCTGAGCAGGTTGAATGAAGCAATCGACACAGGAGCGCATGCGTGCACATTTATCGACCAAATCACGCAAGTAAAGCTTCCTATAGTGGAATAATCATTCTCGGATTGAGACATTAAAGGCGCAACACGATTTCTGTTCTCCAGCTGTTGCTTCTAATAATCAGACCACACTGGACAACCAAGACTTCAAAGTATATTCTGGACAATTCAAAGCTGCCATTTACAGCCAACCAATTAAATTACCGCCAGCAGTAGACAAAGGAAACGCAGACCGCGCGAATTATTTCGCCAACGCGGCGTAAGTTGAATTTCCGGACAAAAGGCTCAATCAAAAGGAAGTCTCCATCTTGTGTATCGTGTTAAAAACTTTATAAGTGCAAATATTTCATATTTTCAAGAATACTAAAATTATTTTTTTTTTTTCACGTCAATTCATATTTTAAGTTTCAAAATGAATATAAGAGGTGCTCAAGATTTCAGTACCTCGCCGAGGGCACACCCAAGCATTATAAAAAAATCCACACGAACCCCAGTATATTATAGTAAACCCACTGTAAAAACCCCTAAAAACGATCCCGTCGTGGTAGAGATGAACCACACCAGGAAACAGCCTTATTAGACGACCTAATTTTGGCTAATGTCGCGACCTTGTCCTTAAACTATGGTACTCATACTGGCCTGGCCAACTATAAAGTCGACGACTAAGTGTTTTATTAGACTGCGCAAGGAACTATCGCTCTTCTGGAAAAGGCTTTATAAAATAATAAAGATAAACAGCAATAGTATACTCACCATACCTACCAAGAGAGGTTCTTAAAAACAAGAAACTCACCTCGTTCAATGGGAGTGTAAACCATCTAAATAAGCGACATTGTAAAGGAACATTTTTTGCGAGTATCCAACTTTAAAGGCATCCAAAGAATAGTTGTAAACAGTTTGCATACGAGAGAAAATGGAATCGCATTTACCCAACTGTTTTAATTTAATCTCATTACGATGAACAAATATGTCACGAACACATGTCCAATACGAAACAGTACTAAAATTCCACAAGAACCCCAATTAATAACAGTAAACCCACTTTAAAAACCCCTGAAAACGACCCCGTGGTAGTAGTAATGAAGTCCACCGACTTCCTGGCGACTTTTATTGCGAAACGCAACAAAATAGAATAAAGCATTTACCAGCTTATGTTAGCAAGTTAAAGGAGGTCATAAAGGGTATACGGCCAAAGGCACGAGCGGAGAGCGACTCCAAAAAGATTTTCGTACACAAGGATTTAAATACTTGTAGTCACGTTTTCCTTAGAAACTATATGATAAAGAAACCTTTGACACTGTCGTATAGTGGCCCATATAAAGTCGTTAATAGGAACAAAAAAATTTTGAGATAGTTCAGAACAACCGTCAATTAACTGTCTCCATCGATAGATTGAAACCTGCTTATATATTGAATGAAGATGTTAGTGATAATTATGTACCCATAGATATTAGGCCAGAGTCGCAGGAATCGCTACCGCCTGTGAATAAAACCACCCGTTGTGGTCGAGTAATCAGGCGGCCGAAGCGATTTTTGCTGACATAGAAATACGTGCTTTGTTAGTATGTTACGATGTTTATAATATCTTTCATCACTGAACTTATAGAATGCAAGTTATTTACAGCGGTCGGGGAAACTATAAAATGGGAAATTACCAAAACAAAGAAATTAACGAAGTAACAAAAATTCAGGCAACAACGGGAAAATAAATTAAATTATCTGGCAGTGATTTTGATTTTAATCACTGTTATGCTCACGGTATTGTTAGTTAATGCCATAAGACGAGGCTGCATCGGGCTAGCGAGATAATGGCTGAGCAAGGAGGTGCCGAGGTTGCCGCAAGTCGGCGGCGGGATTCCGGAACGATGGGGGCCCTTAGCTACTAGGTAAAGCAAGGGACTTAACAACTACCCCCGTTTCGTAGTGGAGTGTGTTCTCCCAGGGCACACTTCAAGCACTTTATGCGCTGGATCGACTGTTGCGTAACTATGTTCTACATCTCAGTCTTTCCTTCACATCAAAGCGCAGGGCCGCGAAGGGAGGAGGGGTTTTTTAGTGGGTATTGAGGTTGCTCGCCCGTGCGGCATCGCTCGGAGTCTCCACACTCCTCTGTGTAATCCATAGCGGACGAAGCGCAAGTAGAGCATACAATTGCTAGCGTTATCGCCCCCCGTGGATTCGTGCCGTTTCCTAGTGACGGCCCAGAGAGTGCGTAAATCGGTTAGTCATTTTCCCTCGCCTCAAAAAAAAAAAAAAAAAGTCGGCGGCGGGACGCAGACACACGGTACAGCGGGCTACGCCTGATCAGAATCAAAAGTTCAGTGATGAAAGACCATACTATTTTTTTTTCTTTTTGTTGTGTTTATTTGAGGAATTTGATTGCGATTTTTTTTTACAATATTTTTAAATATTTTCTTGTGTATCTAAAATTGTCTATTATTATATGCGTGTTATTATGTTTGTGTCCGGCTCTCTGATTGTATTATTCTCTTATTGTGTAGTATAAATGTGTTAAAAAAAAAATTTTTTTGTACAACAAAAATTTTGAAAAAGGGGGGGTGTGATGTAGCGGCTGGAATTGCTGAATCAAAAAATAGCAATCGACGCGGGTTCAAATCGAAGCAGGCCAGTCGCTTACTCACGCCGGTCTCGTTACCTTGTATTAAACGTTTAAAATATAATAAATGATAATTCTATAATCGTTGTGCGTGATTGAAAAGGCCTGATCCCAAAACTAAAAAAGTACACTTAGAAGAACACCAACAAGTTCTTCCCTTACAGGTAATTGTATACCGGTAGAATATTTCCCAATCCTTAATTGCTCGTCGGCAGTGAAAAACATAAATAAGATATGTGATGGACGGACTCATGATGAGAATTCCATTGAGTGTGATATACCTACCACAAACCTTAAAAGTGATAAAATATCAGAAGGGAATTTGTTCGTTATAACAGATATTCTTAATGGCGATCATGCTTTATATAATGTGGAACATTCTGGTAGATATCCATCTAGAAAACTTTGTGGAAGTTTAAAATGTGAAACCTGTCGTTCCTCCTTATTCACGACTGAAAAGTTATGGTATCATAAACTCGTCACCATTAAAGACATCATCATACACGCCTGGTCAAAGCATCTAAGAAGGAGTTCCACAAGGACCCCAATATTTAATAGTAAACCCACTTTAAAAACCCCTGAAAACGACCCCGTGGTGGTAGTGATGAAATCCACCAGGAAACAGCCTTATTAGACGACCTAATTTTGGATAAGGTCTGCGACCTTGTCGTTCTACTATGGCACTATGGCGCCTAAGAGTTTTAACAATCACTTAGACTGCGTAAATAATTATCGCTCATCTGAAAAAGGTTTTATAAAATAAGCACTATGCTTATATGACGTTTTGTAACCTATCATATATAAAATCACCCACCCGCCAACCTCCCGCGCGTAAACAAACAACACAGCTACGCGCCAAAAAATCACAAAAATATTTCTAACTGTAAATACCCCTGAGATATATCAGATATATCGGCGTGTAACAACAAGCTCTATCCAACAGTGAAATTGGTGCATTAGTGTGGTCAAGATTCACAAACAACTGAAAAAAAGTGGTTTTTACTAAATAACTTCGAAATTTCGCTGAGCACCTATGTGCTTGTTGAAGTAGGCGTCAGAAGTGCGACATGTTCTACGTGTGTGTTAAGACTGCCGCTTTTCAAGACAAAACTCATCAAGATACGACCTAAAAACCATCAACCACGTGGTTACCCACTTCTCCGACATCCAACTTCACCAAGAGACGCGCCTCGACGAGACCGTCATAGTGACACCAAAAACACAAAGATCGGACCAAAGATTTGAATTACTATAAATAGATGGGAATAAAATCAATAAATATATAAACTTCACTAGATGATACTTGTAAATTACTAGCTGTCCCGGCAGACGTAGTCCTGCCCGGTAAAAATAGGGGTTTGTCGCAGAGGGTTGATAAATTAGGATTGTATGTATTTTTGTATGTTGTATCATAAAAAAATAGAAATTAAAAATTTTGTCTAAAAAATAAATAAAAAAAATTTAGGGGTGGACTACCCCTAACATTTAGGGGGATGAAAAATAGATGTTGGCTGATTCTCATAGATACCGGATAAGCACAAAAAATTTCTTCAAAATCGGTCAAGCCGTTTCGGAGGAGTATGGCAACGAAAACTGTGACACGAGAATTTTATATATTAGATGATTTGTTCTAAATTGAAACATAGACAAAAAGAGAATGAAATTATAGTTTAAAAACTCATATAAACACTTTATGATTTAAACGAAAAGTAAAATATAATAATTTCATGTAACAGACATATGACCATCATGTGTGGTTTCATTTATACCCTTAAGATCTCGTCATATTAACAGCAGGGATTTAAATGTCATGAAGAATGGCGCTGTGAAAGGCTTCCTTCCATTGAGAAAGTTTGGTCTCCTTATTAAAAAATTCCGAAAATTGTTTAACTTGCAATATGTATGCATGCATTATGCATTTTCATGGAATGTGTTCGCAACGAGGCATCCAGAATTAGATTATGCACGCAGTTAAATCTGGCGAGACTGGACTCATGCACAATATTTGATATTTCGGCCTCCCCTGCTTCTCAAGAAGCTACAACTATGTACAAGTTTGTGATGAGCTCCATGTCTGCGAGGAATGATCACAATCATTGTCACATACACTTACGACGTATATTTATTTAATGTTATTTTAATGTAAGTAATTAAGAAAAGGTACGATGGGGCTGACATAACCTAAACGGTTCAAAGCACCTTTAAAAAAAGAAAGGCTTGATGTACAATGAGAAAGCTGAGATTAGCGTGTTTAATTGTACAGTTAGCTGCGAACAGTTAGCTGCAAACAGACAATATTACCTTTTCATTGTAGTGCTAATAGAAGAGAGGGTCTTCTCCAGCTTGTGCATGCAGATGTTTTAACTAAAACTTTGCCAAAAATTAAGCATTATATGTTTTTGCAAGATTTTGGATTTAGTGAATTTAAGTCCTTGGCGTCCCATCAAAGCGAACGCAACGTTCGGATTATGATGATTACTGTAATAGGTACTTCACAATATAAAAAGTAATGTTATCTTTAGAAACTTATAGTTCTGTCCTACTCAACAGAGTTGCCATGTAAAAATTTCGTGAATAGTATGAGTATCTGCTTAAGTAAAACTCTATTATAATAAAACTACGTTTTAACGGTTTTAAGCGCGGTAATTTATTTGATTTTGGTTTGTCCGACGTTTCGGCCGTTTTTCAGCTGACATTATAGCACGGCTACTGAAAAGCGGCCGAAACGTCAGACACACCAAAATCAAATAAATTACCGCGCTTAAAACCGTTAAAACGTAGTTTTATTATGTCCACAAGTCGCGAAATCTTAAGAAAATATTATGTAAAACTCTATTAGTTTAGTCATTAAATCGTAAAAAAGGAACTAAAAAAATCAAATCTATCAAGGTATTATTGGAAATAATAATAACTTTACGCAATTTCTTCATTTAGAAGCCGGTAACACTTTTGATTGCTTTTTCTTCGTCGTGTGGCGACATCTCCCGGTGGGAATGGAATTCCATTGAGAAAGAAGCGAGTCCTGAGCTTAGAGACCTGAGTGTTGTTGAATAACCCAGGAGTTCTGAAAGCGGTGCCAGGCATTCTACCACCTAGGAAAAAACATTGTGATTAACTCGAAATATCTTACGAAAAGATTTTTGACCTAGTAGAGCCTTGATGGACTTATTATTAGGCCTCTCGGCCGGTGGCATGACAAGTTGACAACAAACTATTAAAGCGCCATCTAGCTCAGTCTTCAACATCTTTTTACCAATCTGGAATGAGTTAGATGGCGCTGAACAATGGTAAAACAGCTTGAAAGGTCGATAATCTAGTTAGATTATATATATATTAAATTCCCGCTCTAAAATCTAGCATCTCTTTCACACAGCTACGCCATTAACCATTAACTTCATTCTCGTTATGCGTCACGCCACATAATAGAATTAATAATTTTGTATTTAGATTATTTGTAAATTCTGAATATAACTAAATTTTTTTTTATTGAATGAGTTCAGCAGACAGGAAGATGGCCCACCTGATGGAAAGTGGTTACCATCGCCTATGGACATTTGTAATACCAAAAGGTCCCATTGGGCTGCCGATCTTTAAAGAGATACTGGAACCTGGCAACAATGTCGGAACACAACTCAAGGTTCAATAGCTAAATCAACTAAAACAAAACAAATATATCAAGACAATTTTGATATTTATTAAACTAGCAAACACGTTATTATACGACAGCACATTGCTCCACATGGCCACGACGACCAAACATGCTTAGTCTAAATTAATTGTGTTTTGAATGGTAACTAAGACTTCCGGTGGCCCACTTTTTCCTCCCACAATGCAATTTCCTCTATCCCCCCCCCTTTTACCCCATCCCCCCTGTTCTCACATTTCATTGGCTCAAGGGCAACGAGTGTTTGACACAAGCATAAGAGTTACCTTGAATAAATGAAAACTCTTTATTGTTAGCATAACTTAAACCCAGACAATTTAGTATGAATACATGGCATGAAAGGGATATTGAAAGGAGAGTTATGGCAGGTAATAGGGTGAATGGAGCGCTAAATTCTTTTATGAATAGCCAGAAAGTGTCTGTAGAGGCACGCTTGGCTGTCCATAAAGGAGTGTTGGTGCCGACCCTGATGTATGGTAGTGAAAGTTGGGTATGGCAGAAGAAGCATGAAAGTAGGATAAACGCAGTTGAAATGAGAGCTTTGAGAAGTATGTGTGCGGTTAGCTTGAATGATAGGATAAGAAACAGTGTGCTAAGGGAACGATGTGGTTTGAAAGAAGATGTAATAACAAAAGATGAAAAAGGAATGTTAACGTGGTTTGGACATGTAGAGAGAATGGATAAAAGTAGAATCACCAAACGGGTGTATGACAGTATTGTGAATGGTAGAGTTGTTGCAGACGAAGACGAACACACCATGACCAGATGAGAGATGATCAGAACTGTTAAAGAGAGGTCAGGTAACAAGCATATCAAGAGGTTAATGGAAGTAGGTGAAGCGGAAGTTGTTTGTCAGGATCGTCGCAAGTGGAGATCCCCTAGCCTACCCCCATGGGAAACAGGCGTGATTTTATGTATGTATGTATGTGCATGGCCATTAGAACCCCATTCCATTACATTACCTTGTTCTGGTGTCGCACTTGTATGTGCTGTATTTCGACCCTCCGCCGCAAGAGGTCCGCCAGCACCCTGGCCGAGTGGCTCTCCGGGCAGACCACCTCGAGCGACATCATGGGCTCCAATAGTGACGTTTCCGACGATTCGAAAATCTGTATAGGGTGGCAAAATAAGGTTGAAAGTAACAGGAGGCGCCAGTTTTGCAATTTTTGTCCAAACTCTAGCAACTCCAATTAGGTCGAGAGCAATTTCGATACTTAGCAGTGATTTTTATTACGACATCAAACATCGTGCAAGTATCAAGTTGGATTAGTTACGACGTACTCATTGGGTAAAATAGCCTATGATATTTACTTCAATAATAATGACTATAATATGTTGCCCCTGTCTTTTATGGCATTTTCTGGGGCCCATGCCCATGCAGGGAGTGATGAGTCACCTTCTGCCCATTTTCGCATGTTCCCCGAACATTGCGAAGGGCAAACGCCATAGTCCCCACATTCCCCCAGACCCCTATTTCCACTAGCAGTTCACCCCAATAGCCCGGTACTTTTTGTCCTCATTTTCCACAATAGTACTACACTGGTCGGGGCTTGTCCTTGGGTGCATTATTATATGGTGTAGACAGCGACAATCGCCGTTCAGTGTCACGGCACATTCACATTATATTTGTCAAGGGGCCTCTACGTGTTGGCCTCCCCATGGCCCCACGCAAGCCCTCCAAAAGTCCGGGCCATTTTTATAGCCCGTGGTCTTTAAAGACATATACTATAATAATTTTGTACGCAAGAGCTTTAAAACCTTTCGAGAGTTAACAGAACAATTATTTGATTAAAAAAAGCTAAACTAACCATTACAAACGTATCATATCGGCTGTTCTTTGGTAAATATCATTACCAACTAGTGCATTCATATAATGAGAACTTCTACTTGATAGATATAGCGGCAACTAGGCCTAGCACTTATAAACAAATGATCCGTGAATGTTTGAAAAACAAGTAAACCGCTATCACTATCAAGTATTTCTGGTAACAAGCGTCCTTGCGGCTGGTTGCAGGCATTCGGTGTGATCTTGGTTCCGGCTCTGCGTTCTGGTGAGGTCTTCCTTTCTTCTTCTTTTTCTTGTCTTTCTTTCTCTCTTTTTCTTACTTTTTATTTTTATGTTTACGGTATTTTACGGTAGCTAATATAATAATAAATTATTTAATATGTGGCACATGATGTTGGTATTGTATCAAGTTAAAATATTTATGTATAAGTTTCATAATGAGTTGTAAATTCTGTACAATACTGATTTTTTGTCCAAAAAAAATGAAAAAAAATAAAAAATATCATCGAATTATAACGAAAAGATTTTTGCTTCATATTCGAATAAACATCCTTGGTAAACTTTAATAAAGCTACTGCTAGCGTGAAACTGGGTTGTTACATACAAACTTAGATATATATATGTCGGCGAACCATCGCCAAGGATAATATATTGACAATGACACTTTAGCGGAGTGTTGCATATCTATGGTTGCAGGCGACCACCATAATAACAGAGACGGGTCGAGGCATGTTTTTGGGCGTTGTTGATCAAAATAGTACAATTGACATTGGATACGAGGTGGTGTGGTCGCTGGGGCATCGAGTGTGCAACAAATCGCTATTATCAAAGTGCACTGTGATTTAGAAAAGATGACTGTTATTTAAACAATAGAAACACTATATTGGCAAAGATGACGAAAGATGTCAATTCCATGAATATACCCATATACATTATGCCATGCCATGATAACTTCTGATGAATAGGCTCGTCATGAGCTTATACGGCTCTGACGAGCTTACATATAAATTAAATCAACATATCAAATACACTGACCTTTCTAAGACACTGCGCCATGGTGGCTGTGACCACTGAATCCGAAGTACCCCTGCCCACTTCAAACCAATGCAATGTCACTTGGATATCAACCATCTGAAAGTATAGATAGATAACACTTCATTGCTCACCAAAACAAACAAATATAAAAACAAAATGCATAATTACAATACTTCTTGGCGAAACAACGTGCGGCCTTATCGCTGAAAGCGATCTCTTCCAGGCAACCCAGCTTTAAAGAAATTCTTAACTAATCTGGCGATGAAGGTGGAGCAGAAAAACGATAGGATTGTACAATTTTAATATAGTTCCAGCATTAGTGACCAGGTTCCAGGCTCCCTTAAGAGAGCAGCAGCGCATTTGTAGCACCTTTGATGTTGCAAATGGCCATAGGCGATGGTAACCGCTTTCCATCAGGTGAGCAGTCTGTCTGTCTGCTGAACTCCTGCATTAAAAAAAAATTTGAGAGGTGTCAAGGGACACCCGGATGGAACAAAGTTCCTTTCTTAGGTTATTAGTAAAGGAATTGTATTTTTTTTACGTTAAAATATTTTTTTATTATTAACAAATACAATATGCTATAAACTTAATCGGTAGGCTCAATTTTAGTAATAATGAGAGAGAAAGAGAGACAGACAGACAGAGAAACACGCGCACGCCGCACGGCTTACAATTACAGCAAAAAATGTCGTTACAACTTTTGGTCTTAATTTTTTCCGTCTAGCCCCCTTTCGCAATGCGCGATAAGGAACTTCGTTCCAAAAAATATATATCTATGTGGTGAACAATAAAGAAATATTTATTATTTATTTAGCTGCGAACGATGCGTATATTGTTGCGCCGGCGCAGGTACAATTTTAAGGGTCGACGCGAACGAAATTCCGGGGCAAAAACTAGCTGAAACAAAAAGCGACATACCGGCGAACCAATTTTCGGTCCGTGCATTAATGCATTCTTGACCCCCTGTTTGATGGCTTGCATATGTCTCGGGTGCACGTGCGCTAGGTTGGCAGCACTGTCGCCCGATTTGTCCAATCTATAGAAAACATGTCATCTATATAGAACATTAAAGCGAGATAAGTATTGAACTGATGCTTTAGAATTTGTATTTAAATAAAAGAGACGACATAATTCTCTTGGTTTTGGCGCGGCAATTTTGATGGCAGCTGGTAGCTTGTGGAATAAAATAATATTAAATTTGCCCCTTAAATAAGGTTAATAAAATAAAATTAAATATTAATTAATCAAAATAAGTATTAATTAGATTAAATGGCAAAAACTTCAATGTTCCTTTAATTAAAGATACCAACTTCCTTAAAAGAAATTTATCCTCGTCACTGACACCAACATTCGATCGGCATCATAAAATACACGCGGCTTTTTTTTACATTTGATCGATTCTATTCCCAGATGAGGCAAACAACTTTTTAAAAATCATTGAATGCTATTTTACCTATTTTTAAAATAAACAATATTTCCCTTGAGCAAAATATCCTATCCTGATTATATGTGTGGGAATAGACAAAAAATAAGATTTCCTGCATTGGGGCGTGCTTTCGTAAGATGCGACCAAATAACCCACAGCGAGATGGTGGGGTATTCGCCCGTCGGATGGCTACCACCTCTGGTCTAGAGTATGCTGCCATAACAACCTTGAGTTGTGTTCCAGCATTAGTGGCCAGGTTCCAGTCTACCTTTAGAGAGTAGAAGCACATTGTTAGCACGATATTACAAATGTCATTAGGAGACGGTAAGCGCTTTCCATCAGGTGGGCTGTCTGCCTATATGCTGGACTCATGCAATAAAATAAAAAATATCCTATCTACATTCTTAAAGTATACTTCCCCTCCGTGTGGCATAGTTCTGGGACATGACAAACTTTAGTAACATCGACACCGTGATTTTACCATGAAAGCGTCACAAACAGACAAACAGTTACATTCGTATTTATACCTAGGATAAACCCGCGACTATTTTACTATATAACTGTGTCAGAATAAGGTAATTTGTACGCACCCGAACTATACAAACTGCTCCCGGAAAATTTGCTTCAGTATTCCCGGGATAAAAAATATCACACATTTTATTAGATACTGCTATCGATCGATTACGCAACCGGGATTTAACGCTCGGATAATGATGATGAATGATCGATCATTGAAGAAAATGGCACTGGTATAAAAAAAATATCTCTCCAATTCAAATCATTTCGTGAAAAATTCCCGCGAGATTCCCGAGATAAAAATTTGCTGTCGATCAGCGAAAACCGCTTCTAAATCGGCGCATAGTTTTTCCCGAACACAACACACAGACAAAAAAAAACAAAAAAAAGTGCATCATGTTCTCCATCATAGCCGACAACATAGCCTTCCAGTAGTTTTTTTTAAATAGCTTCAAATATCAGTATGCATCCCTATTAATATTATAAATGCGAAAGTAACTCTGTCTGTCTGTCTGTTCCGTTTTCACGTAAAAACTACTGGACCGATTTGGCTGAAACTCAGTATATATATGTTTTCGATGCCGAGAATGAACATAGGATACTTTTTATCCCGAAAAATGAGATAGTTTCCGGGATAAAAATATATTTGTCTTTCTGTTTATTATGCTTTTACGGAAGAACTAATAGGCCGATTTGGCTGAAATTCGGTACGTATGTAAATTAAATACTGAGGGTGGACAAGGGATACTTTTCATTTTGACCTTTTTGGTAATTTTGGCCTTTTTGGTCATTTTGGCTATTTTAGCCTTTTTATTCATTTTGGCCATGTCGGTCACTTTGGCCTTTTCGGTCATTTTGGCCATGTTGGTCATTTTGACTATTTTGGCCTATTTGGTCATTTCGGTCATTGTTGCCTATTTGGTTTTGTCCTTTTTGGTCATTTTGGCCTATTCCGTCATTTTGGCCATGTCGGTCACTGTGGCCTTTTTGATCACTTTGGCCATGTCGTTCAGTTTGGCCTTTTTGGTCATTTTGACCATTTTGATTATTTTGGCCTTTTTGGTCGTTTTTGCCATGTCGGTCATTTTGGCATTTTCGGTCATTTTGGCCTTTTTGATTATTTTGGCCTTTTTGGTCATTTTGGACATGTCGGTCATTTTGGTATTTTTGGTCATTTTGGCCTTTTTGGTCATTTTGGCCTTTTTGGTAGTTTTTGCCTCTACCGTCATTTTGGCCACGTCGGTCACTGTGGCGTTTTGGTGATTTTAGCCATTTTGGCCTTTTTGGTCAAGTTTTGTAATGTATGTTGTTTACTGATAGACGGGGGATGGTATAATTAGCGATATAAAATGAAGTGAATCTTCCGTGGGCAAATACATAAAAATTTAATATAATATAACCTGAAGCGCTTGCTCTATAAACAAGAGACACGCACTAGAGGTTAACCCGCGGCGCAGCCGCGGGGTAAACACTAGTTAATAAAATATATTTAGAAATATTGAAAACATACTTAAGTATCTTGTCCGCGGGAATCCCCTTGGCGTTCTTGGCAGACACGGTCACCTTGACCAGCTGCCTCGCGCCGCCTATCTTCCGGTCCACGCTCAGGGTCTCTCTCCCGCGGCCCACGAGGGCCTCCCTGTACGCGATCTGTAGGGGGCCCAGCTCCACGTCGATCTTGTACTCGCGGATGATACGCTCCTTTATTATTTCCAAGTGGAGCTCACCCATGCCTGTGTATAGGAAGAACGGGACGGGTGACACATATCGTAATCTTCTCTACATTGTATAAAACGAAATCCAGGAAATGAAACCGCTTTGTCTAGGTATTAATAAAGACATTCTACATACATACATAACTTCACGCCAGGTCCCTTGCGGGGTAGGCACGAACAACAGACCGCCATTCCGGCTTATTCTTACACACCTCACTTGCTTTTTTGACATTCATAGCTCTTGTCACTTGTCAAAGACACTCTAAGGTAGTATAATATTGTTACGAGTCGCAGGACTCGAATTAAAATGCCGTTAAAATAACTATATAATTTAATACAAATATAACTGAACACAATCAGTAGAAACATAATGCACGAGTCAATAACACGTGCAAAGTCCGTTACTAAATAGATTATCGAATGTACACGAGTCTTGCCTCGCGGCTGGTTATCGCTCGACTGCCTCGTCTCTCAATTGGGGCATGGCTTTATACTGTATAAATACAATATGTCTACTCGGCCGCGTGGACTGAATTTCCTAGAATCACACTTGGCCTTATGACTACCATAAAAGATTACAATACAGAATGGGCTGTTTTTCTAACCACAAATTTTAAACACAAAGTAAACAAAACAAGTCCAAATGCCGAAAAGGTAATAAAACGTATACAGGTAAACAAATTAATTAATCTCATACACAAGAATTAAAATAATAAGCGTGTAAATTTAAAAAACAAATCTAGAAATAAAGCTTTAAAAAAGGGTACGGAACTAGAGTCCGTAGAGTAGTTAAAGAAAACCTCTACAAGGTGAATTTGCCTTTTGTAGAGGTTCAGGTTGTAACAACATCTTTGGCTCCGTTCCATTAGGGACTCACAACGACCACGTTCACGACAGCGACTTACACCGTTCCACTTGCTTACCGGCGTTTTAATCGTAAACCCAAGTGGAACGGCTATTCCACCCACCTCTTGACATGGGTCGTTGTGAGCGTTATGTGATCGAAAATGATCATTAATGACGTTTTCGCCACGACCACAACGACCGCGGTCGCCTTGTGGAACGGCTAACTGAATATTTTGGGCGTTGTGAGCTACTAATGGAACGCCCTGTACATAATACATGAAGCAAAAACTTTTTGCGGACGGAGAAGTATGAAATTTTTCACACTTATAGTTTACTAGCTGATGCTGATGCGACTACGTCCGCGCGGTGCGGATTTTTAACTATCCCACGGGAACTCTTTAATTTTACGGGATCAAAAGTGTCCTATATGTTGTCCAGGGATATAAGCTATCGCCATACAAAATTTCATGAAAATCGGTCCAGTCGTTTCGGAGATTAGCCGGTACAAACAGACAGACAAACACAGAAACAAAAAATTCGAAAAAAATCCAAATTAGTTCTATTTCACTTCTTACATCCCCCTGACTCGGTTTTTAGCATTTTTTTTAATTTTACAGAAATTCGATCTCTACAGTTTTATTATAAGTTTTATTATAAATTAATTAAGCTCCATACAATTAACGTCAAAATTCAACTGATGGTAGGACAAGCAAATGAATAGTACTTATAAGAACAGGCCGTTTAACACATCCATGCAGTCATTTAAGTCATAATTTGGTACCCTCGTACAAAACCTAGGTTGTTTCAGCGTTTTATGATAAAAAAATCCTAACTCAGTGATAAACTATTTTAAGAATGAAACATACGTACCAGCAAGCACCATCTGGCCGGTCTCCTCGTCGGTGATGACCCTCAGACTGGGGTCCTCCCGTTGCAGCTCTGCTAGGGCCGTCTCCAGCGCACTCTGCAGCGCCAGGCTTGGGGGCTCGATGGAGCACAGGAACACTGGCTCAGGAATCGTAGTCCCTAATAAATCAATAATATATCTATACTATAATCTGTATCGAGTTTGAATTTATACAATGCATTTAATAATGAGAAAAATTCAGAGAGGCTAATTCGGACCGAAAATGCAATATATAGAATTTTTGTCAGTGTGTATGTTGGGTCTGGAAAAACCTGTGAATTACTCGCGATTTTACAATAAATCTTCTACAGTTCATGCAGTGTATCTGTGGAATGCGCTACCAGTGAAAATCAGGCGAAAAGACTGCTCAACGGACTCGTGAAGGAAAATTACCTCGGGCTCTAAAGTCAAGCATACCATCTTTATCTCTTCCATAATTACGTAATTCTACGCAATGTTACTATGATTATTATAATATATATCTTTGAATACCACGGGCCATAAAAATGGCCCGGATTTTTGAAGGGCTTGTGTGGGGCCATGAAAAGGCCAAAACGTAGAGACCCCTTGACAAATTTAATATGAATGTGGCGTGACACTGACCGGCGATTATCCCTGTCTACACCAGTAATGAACCCAAGGTCAAGCCTCGGCCAGTGTAGGACTATTGTGGGAAATGAGGACAAAAAGTACCGGGTTATTGGGGTAAACACTAGTACTAGGGGTCTGGGGATATGGGGAGTATGGGGTCTGTCCGTCGCAATGTTCGGGGAACATGGAAAAATGGGCAGACGATGACTCGCCACTCCCTGCATGGGCCCCTAAAAATGCCATAAAAGGCAGGGGCAACATGGGTGTGAGTGGTTGAGAGGTGTAGAGAGGTGGGCTACAGGTTCACCAAAGCTCCTTCTTGCAGACGGCGACTTTCCACTCCCTTACATGGGTTCCTTATTAATATATATACACTCGTATATCAATATATGTATATTTTTGTCTTATTTCTTTGTCTATAATGTCCGTTCCCCACCCCCCACCCCCCTTGAATGGGAGGCCAGAGCGCAGCAGTGAGACATTTATGGGCTGTTATTATAATATTATGATGTATTTTATAATGTAAAAATGAGAATTGTTGTATGTTCACAAATAAATTAAATAAATAAATAGACAAAAACATCACCTGGGAGTTATACAAGAATGGATAAGGTGAGAAATAAGTACATAAGGAGATCTTTCAAAGTTGGACTCGTCAATTAAGATTTTTTTATATTGATAATTGATTGATAATCATAATATTATTATATGGCCATAAAATAAGTTTTCTTAATTTCCAGAATAAATGAATAGGTTGACACCCACAACAGTCGTATAGTTTACAGCAGTCTCTTTCAATCTGTGCGTCGCGACCCCCAGGGAGGTCGCAGCGCCTTGCTCGGGGGGTCGGCGGCAAAAGGGAAAAGGCAATTTAAAATACCTTAGGAACTTTCTAAGCCGAGCAGCTTATTGCAGACTATGAGGCCCTAATAGTTAACATGAGTAACAAAATAGAGGAAAACATAAACATCGTCTTTTAAATTACTAAATTTTACCTGTCTATGGGGCAAGGGGGTCGCTAAAATTTTTCAATATAGACCTGTAAAGGAGTCGCGTACTCAAAAAGATTGAAAAGCACTGGTTTACAGTATATTGGTATGGTTTTCAAGATGACAATGTAATATACCCATTCCTAGCAGTATTTCAGCCAACTCCTCGGGGTCGGGCTCCGTCTCCAAGACCTGGAGCCGATGCTTGGCACTGGGCAGCATGAGCTCCTCAACAGCCCCAGGCAACCGGAGTAACGCCGCCAGGTGGCTCTTGGCTCGATTGGCGGCCGATTGCGTGGAGGTAATCAGATCACCTGACATCGTCGCCTGGAAGAAACTGTTTGTTTGTTTTGAAGTACATAAAAATACTTTTTATATAGTGAGAGAGAAACAAGACGCAAACTATTTCTTTTTAATTAACAAAAACAATAAAAAAATACTAACGCACAATTTCAATCTCTTTGCTCTGGTGTGATAGTTACTAGGACTGATTGCCCAGAGCAAGTAATACAAGTGTTGTTCATTTGACTTAAACAATAAACAAAAAAGACTGTCTGGCAAAAACATAGTAGTGTGGCTAATGTATTTTTCAACACACTCGCTCATAAAGTGGCTCTATGGTCACCGCAATTAGGCACATAATGACACCCATAATCAAACTGTGACTATAAAAAATTATAACTCACTAGTGAGTTATAGATATTTTTTTAAATTTCATTGGTTGAGTTGCTTTGTTCTTAAAAAAGTTTTTATTCAAAAAAAAGATCGTGTTCTATAGAACATATAAATTAATGTTTCTATTGCTTGCTCATTTGCAACTTCTTATTTAAATAGATAATTTTAACTCGTACGTGTTTAATAAATAAAACTTTCACTCATATATAACTTTTTTTTCTCTGTAATAATAATAAGATAATAAGAGAACTTTAAATTCCTCATTTTGTACGTGGCAGAATAGGCGCAAACTCTATGCGCGGAAAATAAAAAAAAACCTCATCCCTTTAGTCTGTGGCCGATCGCAATGCGCGCGCATAGGAAAACTGATTATTTTTTCCCGCCATAGCGAAACATTTTTCACAACTCGTTTTCACTGTTGAAATTATAGTTATTTATTAATTAAAATGTCTACAAGTACTAGTTACGAAGAAAATCATTTATGTTGTACACCGCCCGATATAAGATGTGAAGCCCTTAACATTATGGAAAGTTTACTACCTGAAAACTCCAAGGAAAAAATATCTATTTTGTTGTTATTTTATTGACAAGTGTGTTGAAAAACGTCGTATGATACACGTGTGTATTTATGATTACCGTCCTCGGCTCTCTTAAGACCCTCGCCTACGGCTCGAGTCTCAATGGCGCCTCGGCGATAATCACCTATGTTACACACTAGTACCATAATGTATTATTTTTATTGATTTAATGTATTTTTACGCATAATTAAAAAAAAAATTAGCATTCTGCACTCCTCTATATAAACTATAAGTGCAAAATTTCATACTCGTCTGTCCGCGCAATTTTCTTAAAAAGTTTTTGCTTCACGTATTAATATATAGATAGACTTACCTTAAGTGAGCTGACCACAGCAATATTGCCCGCCGTCACTGTGTCCACTGGTTTATATTCATCAGCTAGAGCCACGTACAAAGAACCACCCTGATCAGAATATAAAAAAGTTAAATAACGATCAGGGTGACCGAAACTGAGATGTTCGTAGCACACGAAACGTGTATGCGACACGACTACCATAGACATTGGATACAATAAAAAAAATATAACAGAAAAATACTGTTGCGACCAAATGCCGACAAAGGAAAAAATCACACCTGCGTCTGTAGAAACACATTTTACTACCTTCTCGCATTTTGTCACTTTGTTTACTTTGCGTTTCAAATTTGTCATTGGAAAAACAACCTATTGTGTATTGTAATCCTTTATGGCAGGCATTAGTCAGGTGTGATTCTTGAAAAGTATTGTTATGTGGTCGAATATTTTGTCGAGATATATTGTATTTGTACAGGGTAAAAGGAATGCCCGAACGGAGGGGTGAGGCAGTCAAACGATAACCGCAAGCCTGGAAAGACGTGCTATATATATATATAAGCTATATAGTAACAAACTTTGCGGGTGTTATTGAATCGTGCATCACGTTTGTACTGGTTGCGTCCAGTTATATTTGTACCTGTGTTATACGTGTTTGTATATCTATACATATAATAAAATTGTAGAGGTCAAATTTCTGTACAATTAGAAAAATGCTAAAAACTAAGTCAGGGGGATCTAACAAGTGAAATATAATTCATTTAGATTTTTTTCAAATTTTTTGTTTCTCTGTTTGTCTGTCTGTTTGTACCGGCTAATCTCCGAAACGACTGGACCGATTTACATGAAACTTTGTATGGTGATAGCTTATATCCCTGGTCAACATATAGGATACTTTTGATCCCGAAAAATTAAAAGAGCTCCCGGGGGATAGTTTAAAAACTGCACCACGCGGATGAAGTCGCGGGCAGAAGCTAGTTTCTAATAAATTCCATAGTAATTCCAACGGTATTTTAATTTTTTTAAATAGGCTTGCCTTTGATCGCGATCACGTACAATGCCGGACGATGATCCGGTCGAAGATGGAGCACGCTTACCTAGATAGTGCTTATTCACACGAGACTTGAGATACCCAGATTGTGCCTACTTGTCGGGAAATACGGACCCTGGTAGTGCATTCGTGGAAGCGAAACATTTAGTACGCACTGACAGCGTTTAAAATTTTAATTCGAGTCCCCTAACTCGTAACAATAAGATAGATTAGACTGTTTTACCTGCTCACTCTTATCCTGAGCCAGGTTGTATATCTTCTGCGCTCTGCTGATCTCGCCGCTGTACAGCCTGAGGAAGGTCAAGACGCCGCGTTGGTCGTCATGCTGCACCTTAAAAGCCCGCGCCGACAACTCGTTACCGAAGCTTTTGTATAACCTTTAAAAGATTTAAAGCTTATAAAAATATTTCTAAAATTACATTTAAAAAACTCCTCTGCCGCGGCAAAGCTGCATAGAGCATTTTTTGTCAACTTATGCAATTATAATTATTTATTTCTTATTTCTTCAGTATTTTTAAGCTATCACTCATTTTCTTTTACGCGTACAGCTATTCACCAGCAACTGCTATTCACTGCTATACACCTATGTATACATATAAACCTACATGTATACTTACGGGGCGCACATGCGGTGAGTGTGACATTATAAAGATATGATAGATACCTATCATAGATATGAAAGATTTTATCCGTGCAGGAACGGAGAAAGAATACAATTCCCTGCGGCCGGGCGGCCTATAGTAATTGGCGACAAAACAACCCACAGCCGGGTGGGAGGGCATTTGCCCTGGTCTAAAGTATGTCGCCATAACAACCTTGTGTTGTGTTCCGGCATTAGTGACCAGGTTCCAGGCTCCCTAAAGAGAGCAGCAGCGCATTCGTAGCACCTTTAGTGTTACAAATGTCCATAGGCGATGGTAACCGTTTACCATCAAGTGGGCCGCCTGCCTGTCTGCTGAACTCCTGCTATAAAAAACGTATATACTTTCTCACAAACAGCTGCTTATGTATTCGTCCGTTTTCGCAGCAGCTCTTCTCGATCCGTGCGAGCTTCGTACAGTCGTGCCATATACATACACGTTAAGCGAACGCTCGGCCGAGCTACATGGTAGGCGGAGTGGGAGGCGTTAGGTTTTATTTTCGTTACGGAATTACTTGATTTGGTCGCCGCGCTCAAAGCCTATAAAAGCTATGCAATAGCTTAAAAAAATCATTATCGTACCGAGTAGTCACTAATTTTTGTTTATTTAAAAGTAAAAAAAAAATATAATAAACAAATTAAATTTGCAAAAGAATTTTTTGTTATCTTCAATAGCTTTTGTAAAATTATTTTTTTAAATTAAAGTACCGAAAAATTTTGTTGTAAAAAAATGTTTGTTAAATTCTAAATTTTCAAAAACTGTTTTGAGGGATAATGTTTAGGTATAACTACTTTCGATGATTATATTGTTACATACAGACAAAGAAATGCGCACCTGGTTTATTAGCCTTCCCGCATATGGAATTATTTTGTTTACTTTGTGTATACAATTTGCAATTAGACAATAGCCTATTGTTTTTGTTTTCGACTTTGTAGGCCGTTCACAGGAATAATTAACCAGGTGTGTAAATTAAGTTTTCTTGGAAAAACTCAGTACCTGCCTGTACTTTTTTGCGATTGTTGTATTACACAGTTTACTATAAAACAATGCCTGAATTTTAATTCTGCCGGCATTTTAATTCGAGTCCTGCGTAACTCGTAACAATATTTTAATAAGTTTTCTATCTTCAAGTGGTAAAGGGGGGATCCACTTGACGTGATTTGACTCATATATATACACTAAAATTTACCTGTGCCCCTCCAAAGGCGATGGTAAATACATCATAACACCATCCATCAGCATTTGAACACCAATATTCTTGTATGAACTTCCACATAGCACCGGGAATCCTTTCATATCCACTGTACACCTTCTAACAGCATCCACAACATCCTTAGGCTCAATTTCCAATGACTCCTTTTGTATGATTGTCTCTGCCAACCCATCGTCCATAGAGGATAGTGTATCTATTAATTGTCTATGATCCAAGATGGCCGCCTCCCACTTCTTACCATCGTCTTTCTCGGTAATTTTACGATATTGATAACTCTGGCCACGACCCTTTGTAAATATTATTTCTTCTAATGTTATCAAATCAATAAGACCTAAAAATAAATTATAATTCTGTTTTATACTCAAAGCATAATAAATTATATCTTGTCCAGCAATTTAAATAGAAGCTTACTTTAAAAGTATTATTTTAATATTAATTTTGTTTATTTATAATATAAATTCATTGACAAAAATACTTTCTTTCTGAATACAGAAAGAATCATACAAAAAACTCAGGAATGACAAAATTAAAAAATAAATAATCAATGGTTTTTAGTTTTTCATTTGTCTGTACCGTAAAAACAATATATAAAAAAATAAAAAATGAACATTAGAATCCTTACTCTGTATATACTGGTTTTTATTGCTAGTCATTAAAAAAAATCCCATATTATATTTTTATATTATTTTATTGGAAATTTTATTATATACTATGACAAAAACCTCAGGTTATTTGAAATCCCTGATGCAAACAAGTCAAACTATGTTGAGATTCTTGTTCTAGCCTTTAAAAATAATTTGTTTTCAAAAGAATGTGTTTGTCTGCTCCGAAGCACGACAGACATTTACTCCTTAAATATGACGATCTTATTTCATTGCATTAAAGTTCAATTTTGTATAATTTTTTTAATGCTTTTGAGTTAACACTTTTATTATTTCACTCCTCATAAAATATCCACATGGGGGCCCTAATTGAAAATCAATTCTTAAGGTGTAAACTCGAAAAGCTTTGCTTACCAATAAGCCTGCCCTCATGCCATACAGTATGATGCAATAACAGTGGTTGGGCGTGCAGCTTGTCCTGTATTGAGCGCACACAAGCCATAGTATCAGCATCATTCCTGTCCATTTTATTGAGATACAGTATCCTTGGAACACGATAACCATTTGCTTGACGCCATACTGTTAGAGTTTGGGCTTCAACACCTTAAAACAATTTAAGCTTACAATTTTTACTCTAGTTGTCGGAGGATTTGTGAAGTTGACTCATTACTTGTGGCTTTAATCTAAAGTTGCGACCAGTGACTAAAATCGTGACTTAGGTTAGACTTTAAATTAGAATGCACTAGCCAAGTGAGCGTGATTCGGCAGAGACCGGCGAGTGTCAGAACACATTGGTCATCATCGTCACAATATAATGAAAAAATTAAGATCTCAAGAACTATACGTCTCCTAGACATGGGGGTCGCAAAAGGGTGAAGTGCTACTTCCCCCTCCCCCCCACTGCATAAAATTCAGTGGCCACTAATCTAGTGTTTAACCTGGATTGAACTTATAAACAATAAGTAAGTGCTAACAGACTATTTATTATTTTTCACACAAGCATCAAGTGATACAATATTTTCAGAAATAATACTAACAAAAAAATTATTATTCTATGATGTTAATATACTTTACCTGCAGAACCATCCAGAACAATGACTGCACCATCTAACACAGCCAAACTCTGTTCAACCTCCATGGTGAAATCTATGTGTCCTGGTGTATCTATTAGGTTAATCTGGCCACCTCGCCATGGGAATGATGCTGCTGCAGCTAAAATTAAGACATTTCTCTGAATTTTAAGTACTTACCACACTCGGAACCAAATAATTGTCAACTATTTTCTTTTTAATTCTTTCACAGTGATTCGAAGTCTTTGAGAATGTCAGAGATATTACTATTTAGGACACCACTACATACTACGTAAATTTACGCAAGATTGGTCTCTATTCAGGCTGTGCATCTCTGGAATGCTCAGCCAGCACTCCAGAGAACAGAACTGCTAAATCTATTCACAGACTTGTGAAGGAACACTATGTATGTTTATATTTTTTTACTACAATATAGATAGATAGATAACACTTTATTGTACACCATTACAGAAAAGCTTACGAACTAGTATTATTATAGTAGGGTACAAAGGGCGGTCTTATCGCTAAAAAGCGATCTCTTCCAGACAACCCGTGGCAAGAATATTCCGATTTGAAGTGGCGACGGTGGTATACATAATTATTGTACGATTACTTAAATTTTATTAATAAATATATATACTATAATTATTATGTTTATATCTAATTCAACTGCAAGACAGCACAGTGTATGCAATTAGATCTTGTCCATCCAAAGGGTGCTTGGAAGAGATTGTTTTTAGCAATGAGGCCACCCATTGTATAGTTTGTGCCACTTAACAAGAATGCTAGCTCTGAACCGGCACAGTGAGTATTTTATCGATCAAATTGGTGGTATGAAGGGGGCGAGACAGGTGATCCTAAGGATATGACTGTACACCTGGGCAGACACATCCCTCCACTACCGCTCAGCGTTCTTTTTATGTGGCGGATCTAATACCATTCAGCAAGTTTAATGCATATTTTTTATGTAATGTTGGTGTACAATAAAGAGTATTACTTAATTTCCACTTTTACTGTTGTATTCAAGCGATACTTTACTGTAAAAGCCAGTAGGTCAATAATATAATTAGTGGTTGTACACAAAATAGCCATGGCTAAGTTTTCAACCACTTCACCATTGACTTATAGTTGTCTAATACAGTACTTTTCAATCTTTTTGAATATGCAACCCCTTTAGAGGTTGAAAAATTTTGGCGACCCCCTTGAGCCTTGGACAGACAAAAATTAGTCATTTAAATGATTACATTTATGTCTTTCCCTATTTTGTTATATTCATTATTACGGCCTATAATCTGTCAAAAGCTGCTGAGCTTAGAATGTACCTAAGTATCAGGTATAAACTTAAATTGCCTTTTCTCTTATGCCGGCGACCTCCCGAGCAAGGTTCTGCGATCCCCTAGGGGTCGCGACCCACAGGTTGAAAAACACTGGTCTAATAGAATTGAAAACTGTCAAGTTTACAGCATTAGTTAGCTATCGACATCAATTCGCCAGCTGGCTAATGTTTATGGAATAATACAATCGACTGGAAATTTTACAACTTAACCATCAGCCATCAGCTATATACTACTATTAGCTAGATGGCTAAGTTTTGAAATATTGGTTCGTCACTTTTAAAGTATAAATAAATTTACCTACAAGTAATAGTTATGCCTCTTTGTCGCTCCTGATCCATGTAATCTGTAACCGTGTTGCCATGATGTACTTCTCCCATAGATCTTATAGTCCCGGAATAAAAGAGCATGCGTTCAGTTGTAGTAGTTTTGCCTGAATATGCAAACATTACACAATAACATAACCTCACATTTTTATAGAAATAGCGAAATTTATTTAGTTAAATTAAACCATTTTTATGTATAGTGTATGATGATTAGAGATGGATTTTAAAGATTGTATTCGGCAGTCAAAATATTGAGTGAAGGGGTATAATGGATGAAAAGCATTAGCATAAAATTCTAACCTGCATCAATATGTGCTAAAATGCCGATATTTCGTATATTTTCAATTTTATTCTTGTCTCTGTCTTTGATATTACTACAATATCTTCGAAAACGCTCATTTTTCGGTAATTTTCTATAATAACTTAAGAGAAATATAGATTTCATATCAAAACTTCACAACTTTTTTTAACTAGAGATGCTTGTTTTTGTAAAAACGTTTTTGAGCAACGATGCCAATAGACGATGCCGGCATCCGATGCCGATATATTGAGAAACGGATGCCCGCAATATTCGATGCGAACTTCACCGAAGGCGAGCGAGCGAGAGGCACCGTTGACCACGCCACGGAAAACGCAACGATGACAAACCGAAGACTCGACGTATCGCTCGCTTGCTAACTCTCGGGTGCTCTCGTTACGATCGGTGGTTGTGCAAGACAAACAATCAACGTAATACAACACTAGGAGCGTGCGTAACTGTTAGAAAATTTTATAATAATATAGGTACTTATTTATTTTTTAAAGTATCTCATGTATTTTTTAACAATCCCACTGAATGGTGGCTTCGTCATTCCAAAATATACTCGGCGTTGGCAGAAATATACCGTTCGAGGTGCAGTATTATTATAACTTCTGTGCCATGCGAACAGATATCCTCCAAAGCCATATTTTGAATGGACGAAGAACTCGTCTTACAAGTTCCAAATTAGAAAAATTGGTTTTTCTTACTATAAACTCTAATTTTGTTAAAAATAAAGACTAATATTAGTTAACTTATGTTTATTTTTAACTTCTACACTTTTAAAAAAATATACCAGTAGAAGTCGTAATGTTGAATATCGTATCTAAATAATTTACACAACTACTAGACAACAGGCATCCAATGTCATACGCAGAGTTGCAGATACTTTAGCCGGCAACTAATTTTGGCAAATCGTATCGATGCCAGAAATAACGATGCCGGCATCGGATGCGGTTTACAATTAACGATGCGTATCGGATGACAAAATTTAACGAAAACGCCCATCGCTATTTTTAAATTATATTTAAAAAAAGTCATATCAAACGTCAAACTGGTGTTTTATTTATTTATTTAGGTTTACGGCTTGGCAGCAAGGCCCCTAAGCCAGATCTTAGTTTACAATATAGTTTCTTCATTTACAGTTACAGTTCACATTTCTCACAAAAACGGATAATAACTACTTAAAGCTATCAATACCCTACAACTATTGTTCATTTTGAGTAATTTTACACATTTTTAGAAAAATAAAACTACATCGCACAACATCTCCTTTCAGTTCCCGCCAAAAACTCAAATGTTTATTTTAAAAAATCTATAGTAAAGTGCAATTTATCATAATCAGTTAATTGATGCTTCGATAATTCGACTACATTCTGAAGTTTTAGGTGATTTATATTGTGTAGCATTAAAAAATTATTTATATTTATATTTTATCATGTTGTATGAGAGTACTCTATTATTTTAGTATATAAATTTGTTAGGGTTTTTTTATTTGCATTTGGTTTTATTTTATTTTATATATATAATATAATTTTCTGAACTAAATTTTACAAAGAACAACTTTTATTTTTAACCTTTTACAAACGTCAAACTTTATTTAATTGCACGAAACACTAAAATTAGTAAAAGTGCTAAAAAATAACAAATAACTTTTATAATGTTTCTCGAGACACGTGAAAAAGAATATTTTATGTAAAATATATAATATTATATTATTATCTTCAAAATCTTATTAACTAAATTAATGAATACTATTAAATTCTGAACGAATAATTATTTTCTCTCCTTCTATTTCATCTTCCATTTCTGTCACTCTTTCAGAATGGCATCTTCGTCGATTTGTTTGTGTTGAATACGTGACGATTGAAAATAATCACTATTTGAATAACAAAGTGGAAAAACGGAGAAGGTGTAACTGAAGATGGGAGTACCAGCCTTCTTCCGCTGGCTAAGCCGCAAATATCCCTGCGTAATTGTCGAATGTGTTGAACAGAGGGTAAAGTTTATTATAACCTTAAAAACTACTGTAATTAACAAATAATCCTATTTTTTCGTGTAACTATAGCAGTTATTTGTTATTTTATGGTCAAATTCAAAAACTTATTAACTGTATTTATCTGGTTTTTGCTTAGAATTTAGTTTAGTTTAATTTATTGAACTTAGAATAATTTACAATATATTATTCCCCATTATACAGTACCAATACTGAAAACAATGTCTTCTTGATTCGTTTAATTTGGCCGCATTCTAAAACAATGCATAAAAATCCTCTATTGTGTTGTAATGACAACAGAAAGTGAGATAACTGTGGCCAGGCCTCAAGTATACAGTTTGAAAAATATTACTAATGCATGCTTATGTTCTGAATCAGAAAAATAACGTAATAGCGATGTGTTATATATGTTTCAGCCAACCGACGTAGATGGCCAACTGGTGTATGCAGATTCCTCTCTTCCAAATCCGAATGGTGTAGAGTTTGACAACCTTTACTTGGACATGAATGGCATTATCCATCCATGTACACATCCTGAGGACAAAGCACCACCTAAAGATGAGGATGAGATGATGGTCGCCATTTTTGAATGCATTGACAGGCTGTTCCGCATTGTTAGGCCTAGGAAGTTGTTGTATATGGCTATTGATGGTGTTGTAAGTATATTTATGAACTTATTGAAGTGAAACTTCCTTAGAATTGTGATTTGAAAGTCGATGAAGAGAAAAAGTGACACTAAAAAGAGATAAACACGTAAATATGACTAAGCCTGCAAAAGAATGAGATATAATACATCATATTTAATCATTTTAACTGCACCCATAAACAGTGATCTGGAGGGAACTTCCCTTTGCCCTGTGATATGGGTAGTGTAGTAGTGTGTAGTGGCTAGTGTTGCAAACGTCCATAGACAATGGTAACCACTTTCCATCAGGTGAGCCATCTGCCTGTTTGCCTGCTTCAAGCAATAAAAAAATTATAGAGTTGGAAATGTTTTGAAGTTTTTTTATTAATACTTCAAATTTCATGTCTCAAAGCTCAATATATTATAATGATAGATAGATAGATAACACACTTTATTGTACACCATTACAGTAAGCTTCTATTATTATTAGTATTATTCTAATTGTGTACAAAGGGAGGTCTTAAAAAGCAATCTCTTCCAGGCAACCCATATGATAATGATATACTATATGAAATATGACATCACAGAATTAATAATCCCTTCCACCTCTTGTCACACTGTTTCACTTCTACTGCGTGTGAACTGCACATCATCATCATCATCATTTGAGTGTTAAATCCTGGATGCTTTCAGAGCATTATGAAATGAGAAACAAATGAGTATCCTCTTTTACCTTCCTATAATGGGTTTCAGCCATTAATACTACTTTTATGTCTGTATTATTGAAATTGAATATCTCAACTTTTAGGCGCCTAGAGCGAAAATGAATCAACAGCGTTCCCGGCGTTTTCGCGCCTCCAAGGAGACCCAAGAGAAGATTGAGGAGGTGGCTCGTATCAGGTCTGAATTGCAGGCAAAGGGTGCTTACTTGCCCCCCGAAAGGCCGAAAGAGGCTCATTTTGATTCAAACTGCATCACTCCTGGGACACCTTTCATGGACAGACTGAGCAAATGCTTGCATTATTATATACATGACAGGTATGTGACAACTAACAATGGCATGTAAGAAAACTGTAAATATTTTGTGTTTGTATATTAAGTTTCTAAATATATTTAGTGGATGTATGTGAATATATTAATGCAATGGACATACTTTTTGTGCTAGTTTTTTAACATGTGTATCTAAGTTAACTCTTGTGCACAATTTAAAACGATGTGCCCGCGATGGCAGTGCAGATATCGATGGTGCACGTGATCGTTTTTGTGTTGTTATCTCACTCTGTTTATATATTTTGTATTGATTTGTATGAAATGGGTATATTTTCTTGGTATATTAAGAGATAGTGATAGTGTTAGTCTTGTGGCTTTTGGAAGAGCTCAAGGGTTAAGGATATCTAGAACATTCAAGCTTTTTAGTAATTTTATATTTTAATTTGTCTTATATCTTAATAAATAAAGCTCTTATATTTAGTAAACTGTTGTGACATTGGGCTGGTGAAATCTCTCACAGGAGCAGACACCGTAATAGGAGCTTACATGTCCTCAAATAATTCCATGCCTGGCATACATAGTGTATTATGCCCTACGATCTAGTGGATTGATGAGCTGCATAAAGTAATTGAAACATATGCTTAGGTTGTTGCAAACTATCAGAAGCCCGCATTAGAGTTAAGACGGATTGGTTGACAGCAAAAGACTTGTAATTTTTACCACCAATGTATATGAAGTTAATAGTTAGTAGATTGTTTATGTAAAATCATAAGATTAATTCTAAATAAGGTCAAAATATTGTTACACGCCGATAAAGTAAATACACACCTGATTTATTACCTTTCCCGTATTTGGACTTCTTTTGTTTACTTTGTGTTTAAAAATTGCAATTTTATGGCTGCTGATGTAGAGATTACGGTTTCTTAGAAACTTCAGTCCATGCAGTCGATTGTTGTTTTGTATGGTTTAATATAAAACGATGCCCGAATGGGGGAGGGGGAGGCAATCGAGCGAGGATCCGATACGAGCAAGACGTAAATTCGATTAGCTATATAGTGACGGACTTTGCGCGTGTTATTGAATCCTGCAGATTGTACTGGTTGGCGTCCAGTTATATTTGTACCTGTCTTATACATGTTTGTATAGTTATAATAAATTCTATATGTAGTAATTTCAACGGACTTTAATTCGAATTCCGCACTCGTAACAATATATAAATGAATTTCAGACTAAACACTGACCCTGGCTGGAAGGGCATCAAGGTCGTCCTTTCTGACGCAAATGTTCCCGGAGAAGGTGAACATAAGATTATGGACTACATCAGGAGGCAAAGAGGTGAGCAATGACCAAGGGTCACACAACCAATGTCTTAGACTATAATTCATTGAAGCATTCCCAGACTCAGTTGAGTCAAAGGATCATAATGTATTGGCATCTGATACATTTTCTTGTCAGTTGGTTTGAAGCTTGGCTCGAAATTTTCTATTTCAGAATTGGTTCTGACCCCCCCGCCTCTCCACTTCTATCTCTTGTTGTTGGGACAGTTACTCCCTTTTCCCCAAATTCAATTTAGATAGATAGATAGCACTATTACACACCAACATAAAAACAATCGGTGTTTCTTGCCAAAAGAAGAGGCCGCTAGCTAAAAGCGATATCTTCTAGGCAAGCTAACTTAAAAGAAATTTATAATAAATTCATCAACTTAAAATCTGTGCTACTTTTAATCCCCGGATTTTTTTCTGGGAATTGTTTGCCCAGATTCCAAGAAAAGTTCGAATTCCTATGTGATTTTTTCACTAATCGATAGAAAATATTTAATTAAATGTGTGAAATTCTTAATCCGGGAATCCCGCGGGATTCTTTTGGGAGCGGTTAGTAGTTGTTTGAATGCATAAAAAATACCTTGTTCCAGTACAGTTTCCATTAAAGCGGTAGATTACATTATTTTTTAAATACTGTGCGGTACGTTGTGTCCCGGGAATCTCGCGGGAATTTCAAGTCAAGCGTGGAAGAAGTCGCAGGTATATCCTAGTAATTAAGTACAACTTTATATTTTTCTAAATGTAATGTTGTTTATTTTCAGCTCAACCCGACCACGACCCGAACACGCAACACGTTCTCTGCGGCGCAGACGCTGACCTGATCATGTTGGGTCTGGCCACCCATGAGCCCAACTTCACCATAATCCGAGAGGAATTCAAACCCAACAAGGACAGACCCTGTGATGTTTGTGGGCAGTTGGGTAAGTAGAATATCTATGACGGACAATATCCACAAGTGCCCAATGAATCTTGTTTTTTTGTTGCAATGTTGGCAAACAGGCATACGATCCGCAGGTCCAATTCTGCAATTACTATCTCGTCAAAATCAATGGACACTATTAGACTATTGTCTCAATTGTAGATTTGCTTTAATTTGGTATCATATTAAGTGCCTGAAGCAAGCTGTTCTACAAATATGTATATAGTTATTGGAAGTGTTTCAATATTAATTATTTTTAACTTTTTGTCCTGCAGGAACAAAGAAAGGCCAGAACGCTTGCACTATTTAGTTTTCTGATCTAATGTGCATATTGTTACAATTACAATGTAAAAGGTGAAGGAGAACATTGTGATGCAACCTGCACACTGAGATAACCGCTGTGACGAACATGCCAAGCCACCTTGGACAAGCGTGGCGGGTATACTATCCGTTCCCCGTATAATGGGAGGCCCAAGCTTAGCACTGGGACATTTAAGGGAGAATATTATTTTTAAATATCGTAATAATAAGTCATATAGTCCATTGAGTTTTATTTGGAAGAAGCAATTGCCACCAATATGTTTGTTGTGGAATCACAAATAGACACTACACAGTTTTATTTATTGACGGCAGGTCACGAGATGAAAGAATGTACCGGGACTTCTCCCGATGCTGCGTTGGTCCGCTCCGACCCTTCGTTCGGAAACCAGGACAGTTTCATCTTTGTTAGGCTCAGTGTCCTGAGGGAGTACCTCGAAAGGGACCTACAAATGCCAGGTATGGTTCTTCATTTTATATATTATTTCGTTACATTTGTTTACCCGTTTTAAAAATGACTAAACTTGTTTATTATTCTGTTGTGAACCGGTCCTTTGCAGGTGTTTATTACCCATTCGCATTTGAGTGATCCGCTAATCTCTTTGGTATTGCACCGCAGTAAGACGTCATGAGATACAAACAAAGAAAGAAGGATTTACCTTCTTTCTCTTGTTTGTATGTAATGCGAATTCTTAGAAGCTATTAAATCAGCGCTGTGCTGGAGGAAATTCCAACACAGCTTTATGCTGAGTTGCCGACCGACCATTTGTAGAAAATGCGGCATATGACATGAGGATTTAACGTTGAAATGTATAAATTTTTTCTACATCCATGTATTGTCGCTTTCCTAGCAATAAGTCGTGGTAGCGTTATGGCTAGCGCACGCGTCCCCAACTCAAAGGGCGCAGGTTCGATCCTGGCCGTAACGCATGCACCACTTAGTCAGTTTTGTGATCTAATGTGCATATTGTTACAATTACCATGTGCTAGCAACGGTGAAGGATAACATCGTGATGCAACCAGCATATCAAGATAACCGATATGTTCTATGTATGTTCTTCCCTACCAGCCATAACACGAAACGGCAGTAAGATAGCGTAGGCCGCCGCAAACCGCCGATCCCAGTGGTCTGGGATCCTACCCATCGGTCTTTATATTACCCGTCACCCGTCCTCAATTAGAGCATTGCCCTATGGTGGCCATCATCAGATTCATTCATTCATTTCATGGATCACACACGACCGAGGTAAAACTCCATAAGGTGCTCCCTCGAGCAAGTTGCCCCCGGGCTCGTGCGTTTTCGCCTCGCTAAACTCGAAATCCCCCGGTAATGTTGCAAGGTGTTGAATATGAGAATATCACCCAACACATTATTTGTGTGTCAAGGTTGTTAGTTTTAAAAAGTAAAAAGCATCCGGTAGATAAATGTCACTCGATGATACTTCCGGTAACCTTTTGTTCGAATCGTGGTTCTCATGTCTGCCCTTCTCTCTGTGTGCCTTCGGTAGTGCGTAGTATGTTGTTTAACCCTAACCATTATAGATAATCAAATTATAGCCACTGCAGTTTGCATCATTTAATCTATCACAAGGTCTTCGGACCAACAACATAAAGTCAAGTCCGATAATATACATTACACATATAAGATTCATTGGAAAATAAAACACAAAAGAAATATAAATAAAAAGACTCCCCACATATTTCCGTTATCTAATATATAAAATTCTGGTGTCACAGTTTTCGTTGCCATACTCCTCCGAAACGGCTTGACCGATTTTGATGAAATTTTTTGTGCTTATCCGGTATCTATGAGAATTGGCCAACATCTATTTTTCATCCCCCTAAATGTTAGGGGTAGTCCACCCCTAAATTTTTATTTTATTTTTTAGACAAAATTTTAATTTCTATTTTTTTATGATACAACATACAAAATACATACAACCCTAGATTTTCAACCCTCTACGATCAACCCCTATTTTTTACCGGGCAGGGCGACGTCTGCCGGGACAGCTATTATAGCTATAAAGATAGGTTAAAAGAGACGAAAAAAAGAATATCTCCGCCTTAGAAAATCACAGAGGAGAAGGCGATTTAAAAGAAAAATCCGATAATAAAATAAAAACCGCTAGCCAGTAGTAGTTCATTGTCCGCAGCGGTGACTCCAGTACACAATTCTTTCCTTCTCCCTCTTTCTGTTTGAATACGAGTCTCAAATGGCGAAAGTCAACGACATGACGATGAATCCAGGGCTCCCGTTCCCATACGACTTCGAGCGCGCGCTGGACGACTGGGTGTTCATGTGCTTCTTCGTGGGCAACGACTTCCTGCCGCACCTGCCCAGCCTCGAGATCAGGGAGGGCGCCGTCGACCGCCTCGTCAACTTGTACAAGAACTGTGTCCACAAAACATCAGTGAGTGTGTTTCATTATTTTATTATGTTACTAGGATATGGTCGCGACTTCGTCCACGCTCGACTTGAAATTCCCGCGGGATTCCCGGAACACGAAAGTAACGCAGCATTTATAAATATAATGCTGGCTATCGTTTCAGTAAAAACTGAGTTGGAATAAGTTAATATATTTATTTATGTCCCCGGACAACTACAAACCGCTCCGGGGCAAAATCCCGCAGGATTCCCGGGATAAAAATTATCACACATTTTATTACATTAAATTGGCTATCGGTCAGTGAACACACCACATTGAAAAGAAATGAAAGAGAAAAATATTTTTTTAGGATAAATCAACATTTTAACAACACTGAGAAAAATAAAATATAACTGTATCAATATAAGTCCTAAAATTGGACCCAGACTCAGCGTAATGCTAGCTACTAAGACCAGTGCAGTTCTTCCGCCTGGGACAAGCAGGTGGAGTCACGGAGGACAATAAAACACAAATAATATATATATATATATATATATATATATATATATATATATATGTCGGAGGGAACCTTAATTATTGGATGTATTGTTGACTGGATGTATAACGCACAATATCATTTGTTTACATTTTAATTACTTCTAAAATTCTTAATGTAATTTAATTACATTTGTTAAATGTTTCTATAACTTCAATATCGTTCTAACCTAATAAAAGTTATGAATATTGTAATTTAATAAACGACCAATCGGAGCAGAGCATATGGCGGAGCGGGGTCAAGGACTCCCTCTCTACTTCGGTAGACTGAGGAGTTTTTGTGACACATTGGGTTGATGGCAGCAGGTCGAGTTGGACCTTAGAGTATTTTTAAAGAAAGTGTTTTAAGTTAGAAGTATTAGCGGTGCCCTGAACCCGCTGCTCGGTCTAAACTATGTCAAAATGTTGATAGAATCTAAATTAAAAGTGTATAAACTGTGGCCGTTGTATTTTATCCTGATGACGCCCACTAAACCTGCAATAACTAAAGGAGATATATATATATATATATATATCAAATCTCTATATTTAATAATTATAAAAATGAAAAGTGTTATTAGACATATTTACATCGAAATGATAACAATAAACATAAAAAGACAATAGAAATAAAATGGACCCAGTTTCAGCATAATGCTAGCCAAAAAAGATTACGTTTACTGGACGCTGGTCTCCCGTCTGGGACCATAATTAATGCTGGCCCATATAACTGTTTCGGGAATTTCAGATATAAAATCATTAGAATTTGATAGAAATATTGATTCCTTATATTTCTTTCCGTCTCAGGGTTGGATAACGGACTCCGGCAACGTGGAGCTGAACAGGGTGCAGGTGATAATGACGGAGCTCGGTCGCGTCGAAGACGAGATCTTCAGGAAGAGGCACCAGACCGAGCTCGGCTTCCGGGCCAGGGACAAGGCCAAGAAACGCCAGCAGCAGAGGGTCAACTTTGGACTACTGGAGAAGACACAGTTCGCGCCTATGGTGAGAGAGTAATAGATTCCCACACGGGAGGTGAAAGTGACCCATTTAGGCATTAGATGGTTTAACACAGTGTTTTTCAATCTTTTTGAATACGTGACTCCTTTATAGGTTGAAAAATTTTGGCGACCTTCTTGGGATATAGACAGACAAAACGTTAGTAATTTAAAAGACTACGCTTATGTTTTTCTCTATATTGTCACCTATATTCATTAATAGAATCTGTACTCTACAAGAAGCTACTGAGCGTAGAAAGTACCTAAGTACGAGGTATAAATTTAAATTGCCTTTTCCCTTCTGCCGGGGACCCTTTGAGTAAGGCTCTGCGACCCCCCTAGGGTCACGACCCACAGGTTGAAAAACACTGGTTTAACAGGTCGAGTGCCTAAATAGGCCGTTTTTCCTTTTTCTTTGTGGCATAATTATTACAGATAATTTAAGAATCTCCTTCGAGTCAGGTTGCCTGAAAGAGATCGATAAGGCCGACTTTTGTTTTACCAAGTAACTATCGTCTTGTTATGCATTTTTGTTCTAAGCAACAATAAAGTGTTGCCTATGTTTAAGACAGATTCAAATCATAAGGCCTTATAGTCTGAACCATGAAAAGCTTTCACTATCATATGCTGCAAATATTTTTGAAGTGATAACTTGTTACGGGTGGGTATACCGCTTCGTGACGTAACGCGTTACGGCGCCAGTCTGTCTGGCTCCCCTTTCTCTCACGCATACGGCAGCGGTAGGCAGGCTCCTCCTCTCTCACTCTAACCCATAGCGCTAGCCGTATTTCGGACAGACACTTCAATTTCAATATTAAATAGTTCAACTTGATTAATTTAAGTCATCACTTCTGTTGGGCGTCCTGAGACGCAGGTTTTGTTATTATTTTGTTATTGTTTATTTTGTCTTGGCAAATCCTTTAAAAAATTATAGATTTATATCAGTTGTTTTTTTAGTAAATAGCACTAATAATATTGTTATAAGTGTGAGACTCGAATTAATGAAATGTCGTGCCGGCTATAGAATTTATTAGAACTATACAAACACGTATAACACAGGTACAAATATAACTGGACGCAACCAGTGCAAACTGCACGATTCAATAACACGCGCAAAGTCCGTCACTATATAGCTTATCGAATGTACGTCTTGTTCGTATCGTAATCGTTGCTTGACTGCCGATCTCTCCATGGGGCCATTGCTGCACCGATACAATATGGCTGCCAGCCCGCATAGATCGGATTCCTTAGAATCAATTCGACACACCTGCCTAATGACTGCCATAAAACAAGTACAATAAAAATAGAATGTATATCTTAATTACAATTTTTAAACACAAAGTAAACAAAAGAAGTCCTAATGCGGGGAAAGGTAATAAACTGATAAATATCCAGGCACTAGCTTACTACAGACTGATATTTAAATAAAAATTCACGGATACATAAATAAAACAGACTGTTCGCACAAGTATTTATTGCCGTACCAAAGATAATAGTAACTCCCTTATATTATACGGTATAAAAAGAGGCATATACATTACATAAACCAGGTTTATGACATGCAGGTGTGCATTCACTTTTCGTCGGCATGTAACAGTGTATTCATAATAACATTTTCAGCCGATCAATCAAGGTGGGTCCAAGATGTCAAATGTGAGGCAGGAGGCAGCGAATATACGCTTGGCCGGGATGCAATCGGTAGCCGCTGTAAGTTGTGATTATATATTTAACTAGCATTTCCTTGCAACTTCGTCCGCGTTGGGCAGGTTTTTTATGTATGTATAGTAGGGTGGTCGATAAAAATTAAATTTCTTGCGACGCCCTCTAAAAAGCTTCCTTTTAATGAAAAAACGCTGGGATTTTTTAATAATTTTTTCAAGTCAAGACATCACGTGCCTCAAGACGATTCAAGTTAAAACTAAAAATATAAGAAAAATTGAAAGATAAGTTTGAATCACGAAGAATTTTAAACTTTTCTGAAACTATAATTTGAAATTCATCACTGAGAATGATAATACGGAGGGTGTTTCATTGTTAAAACTTTTCCAATCTTAAAATAACTATTACTTCTAAGTATGAAGAAGTTTCCTGAAAAGACATGATATTAGCCAAAAATTAACTTGAATCGTCTTGATGTCTTGACTTGTAAAATTATAAAAAAATCCCAGTGTTTTTTCATTAAAAGGAAGCTTTTTAGGGGGCGTCGCAAGAAATTTTATTTTTAACGACCACCCTAATGCATTTGATGTTTGTTTGCATTTGACCACTGTCTCACCTGATAACTTCATGATTATATTTTTTAGGATTTTTTATTGCATGAGTTCAGCAGACAGGCATACTACCCACTTGATGGAAAGCGGTTACCATCGTCTATGTACATTTGCAACACCAAAGGTGGTACAAATGCACTCCTGCTTTTTTAAAGGAGACTGGATCCTGGTCACTAATGCCGGAACACGACTCAAGGTTGTTATTGCGGCATACTCTACACCAGGGGGTGGTAGTCATCCATCGGGCAAATACCCTACCTAGCTGTGGGTTGTTTTGTCGCATTTTATTACAGGCCGCCCCAAAACAAGAAATTGAATTATCTCTCCGTTTCTGTACGGAAAATTCCGCGGAAATTTTCCCGGGAGCAGTTTGTAGTTGTTCAGGTGTATAAAAATTTACTTACTGACAAAGTTTTCACTAGAACGATAGCTTGCATTCTTTTGTAAATGCTGCGGGAATTTCAAATCGAACATGGATGAAGTCGAGGGCATATCCTAGTTAATAAACATTGTTCTAGCACGATGAGAGAGAGGGCCGTGGAAGGAAGAGGACGGCAGCCGAAGCTGGTTTGGGAGACGACGATGAGGACGAGGACAAGCACGACGAGGTCAGGCTATGGGAGGAGGGCTTCAAGGAGCGCTACTACGAGAGCAAATTCGAGGTCTCCAGTGATAACATGGAGTTCAGGTAGGATAAGTTGAATGCTCTCTAAAGCTTTCTCAATTTTTTGAAGTGATATCTTCTTATGGGAGGGTAAACCGCTTCGTTACGTAACGCGTTACGGTACCAGTCTGTCTGGCTCTCTTTTCTCTCCCGTTAGATTAGTTTAAGTTATCACTTCTGTCGGGCGTCCCGTGACGCACACCGTCTTTTTTTTATTGTAGTCTACTCCCTTAAGATTCGATTTTCATATTGTTGCGAGTCGCGAGACTCGATTTAAAATGCCGTTAGAATTACTATAGAGTTTATTAGAACTATAGAAATAATTAGAACACAGGTACAAATATAACCGAACACAACAAGTCCAAACGTAATGCAGAAGGTCGTAATTCAATGAAACGCGCAAAGTTCGTCACTCGGGTTCCCGATTGTAGTACGTAATTCTCGCCTCGAACGTAGTTGTCGCTCGACTCCTACCTCGATCGGGCCATTGCTTTATAGTGCACAGATGCAATATGTCCGCCTGGCCGCGTGGACCGAATTTCCTAGAATCAGCTTGTATTTTAAATCCGTAACACCTGGCTAATGATCACAATACAACAATAAACCGTATGCCACTAAGTAAAGAAAAGAAGACGACCATAAGAAAATTTACATGTTATTCATTCGAATGGCGACGGGTAAATTGTGCTTTGTTTCAAATATGAAGGTGGATTTTGTTTTCTCGTGACCCGAGTTATAACAATATTCATCCGTGCAGGAACGGAGGAAGAATACAATTTCCTGCGGCCGGGCGGCCTGTCGTAAGAGGCGACAAAACAACCCACAGCCAGGTGGTAGGATATTTGCCCTACTGGATGGCTACCACCCTTGGTCTAAAGTATGTCGCCATAACAACCTGGAGTTGTGTTCCGGCATTAGTGACCAGATTTTAGACTCCCTTAAGAGAGCAGCAGCGCATTTGTAGCACCTTTGGTGTTGCAAATGTCCATAGCGATGGTAACCGCTCTCCGTCAAGTGGGCCGTCTGCCTGTCTGCTGAACCTCTGCAATCAAAAAAAGTTATGTAAAAAGTGAGTAAGTGGGCTAATGTTAAACGGAAAGCTCGAGTTACTCTGATTGATGGCAGTATGTTCCACTTCGAAGGTACCGCGTGGCGCTGCAGTACGTCCGCGGCCTCTGCTGGGTGCTGCGCTACTACTACCAGGGCTGCGCGAGCTGGAAGTGGTACTTCCCCTACCACTACGCGCCCTTCGCCTCGGACTTCGTCAACATATCCGGCCTCTCCACGCACTTCGAGAAGGAAACCGAGCCCGTGAGCGATGCCTATTACAGCCATAGACACGTGGACAGCGCACCTGATGGAAAGCGGTTACCGTCGCCTATGGACATTTGCAACACAAAAGGTGCTACCGATGTACTGCCGCTCCCTAAAGAGAGTAGCCATCCAGGCGGGTTGTTAAGGTGTGTAAATAGCCATAACATGTAGAAGAGTTATCTCTTTTCTTTTTCACCATATTACTTTGGGTCGGCACAATATGTCTTTTCCTTCAACACTTCTTTATTCTGACATACATCTACTGTCACACCTTCATGTGAAGGATGATATGGGTACCAATGGTCTTAAAACGGGGGATGCTGAAGACCGTGCGAAGTGGAGTAGAAAAGCAGAAAAACGTACCCTGGGCGTCGGAGTGCACGCTCCGATCGCAACCAGGATTTGACGCTCGGATAATGATGATCTTCTGTCACACCACATATCATCCTTCACACAATCCATCCATCTTTTTGAAGTGAAACTTCTTTATAGAGGGGGTCTTACTATGTTTCGCTCACGAAAAGGTGTCACAGTCACGTGGTCACCGTCAATAATTCTTACATTTTTAAACTCGTGATATCTTTCGAATGGAATGTCCAAATTGAGTAATTCAAAAAGTTATATAAAGGTATTGAAGCAGTCTTGAATATGAAGTAATTTATTTTGATAATTTGTTGGTCTAACTTTACATTTGTACCCATCCATCTTGTAGTTTAACATTCTTTTTGTCACGTAACTTTCATCTCTCTTCATCATATGCCCGTACCAACTTAGTCTTCTTCTTCTCAACTTTTCAGTCACAGATGCAACATTCAAAACTTCCCCTTATGTACTCATTTCTCACCTTATCCATTCTTCTAACACCACATATCCATCTCAACATTCTCATCTTAGCTGAGTGGAGACATTAGTGGTTTGTCACTTTAGTGGCCCGATGTAGTAGTGTTCAAGAAGTTGTAGAAAGCTCCAGCACGCCGCCGTCGTTTTTCAATGCGACACACATGTCTATTCCAGTGTATTATTATGTCTACCATATGAGTATGTTTTCGAAGACAGTAATATCTTATTCGATATAATAAATATCTTTTGACAGTTCCGTCCGTTGGAGCAACTGATGGGTGTGTTCCCAGCTGCCAGTTCCCAGCACGTGCCTAAACCCTGGGCCACACTTATGAGCGATCCGGTAAGTTCATCATTTTTGAGTTAAACCACAGTTGTACTGGCTAGGTGATATATCTTACGATAAAATAAAAACTTATTTACATATAAAAGAGCGGGCGTTCTAATACTATACTACCGTCCTACTTTTATAATACCATAATAAAAATTATTTAAAATTCTGTTTAAACAATAATTACTACGCTATTTAACTCGTTAGGGCTACGGCGTCATAATTAGATACGCTCGTGCAAAATCTAAAAGATTGTTCACGTTTAGTATGGAGATAAAAAGTATCTCAGTTGATTTATCGAGCATCTACCCTATTTTATTCTATTTTGCTTCAACACTGATTCGGCCAATGTCACAGTAACAGAGAATGTCAGGTGTAGGTTATTTATTGGTCGGTTTTCTTTCCAATTGTGACTCCTGTGAACCTAGGGACAACAACATGAACAGAGTTAATCTAACTACCTTATAAATAAATGTTATTTAATATTATAAATTTACATAATATATTAACAAATTTTATTGGCCAATGCTAAAAGGAGATTATATTGAGAGGGCGAGGGAAATCTCCTTGTAAAATATCATAGAGTGGATAAATAACTTTTGGGCAGTGAAAGAAGACGTATTCCAAAGTGCCCTCTTCAAACCCTATTCTAAAAGTTCAGGTTTTCGGTTGACTAACACCTCATCCAGCTCGAAGGACCATCGGGACAGAGGTGGATCAAACTTGTAAGAAAAGTTACAATAAGTAGAAAATGTTGGAGTTTACTCCTTAAGAATCGATTTTCATACACGGCCACGGTATGGAAATTTTATGAGGAATCAAATAATAAAAGTGTTAACTCAAAAGCGTTACTTTTTTCTTTTCTTTTAAACCACCACTGCATTAGAGCGAATAAAAAAAATGATAATCTGTATGTCAGTGTTCACCTCTCGTTTACTATAATGCTTACCAGAATGAGTTTTAGCGAAACTAGTATTATATTTTTGTCGGCCGCTCTGATATAAATTATATGATTTTAATTTTTTTATTGCACGGTATTGTGCGGCAGTATTTCAGCAACGGCTTGCTTCATATTGGCATCGCCCTAAATGCTTTGTGTAGTCGTGACGAGAATTGATCGGAATCGAGAAATTTTAGATTCTTGTGTAAGACCACCTGAAGAGCTGTAATCAGGATAATGATTCTAGCATAGCTGTACCACCAAAACGTTGACTTTCACGAGACATATTTATTTTATTTAACACCATTTTGATGGTGTTGCCAACAGTAAGTATTGAATTTTGTTCCAGTTCTCACCGATCATAGACTTCTACCCCATCGACTTCAAGATAGACTTGAACGGCAAGAGGTTCGCGTGGCAGGGCGTCGCCTTGTTGCCCTTTGTGGACGAGGAGAGGTTGTTCAAAGCGCTGAAGCCCTATTATGCGGACCTTACGCAAGCTGAAAGTAAGATTTTTGGAGTTTACTGCTTACAATCGATTTTATATAAGACCCATGCGAAAAACTTTATGAGAATGTTATTTTTTCTTTCTTTTAAACTACCCTTGTATTAGAGCAAACATAACTAAAAACGTAGTTCAAATCAGTTGAGCTGTTTTTGATAATTAGAGTAATTTAAATGTTAATTTGTATGTCATATTAATGATCACCTCTCTCCAACATTAAGATTGCTTTTCAAGATGAGTTTTGGCAAAATTACTATTGTATTTTCTTAAGTTTTCGCGACTTGTATACATAATAAAACTACGTTATAACGGTTTTAAGCGCGGTGATTTATTTGATTTTGGTTATCCGGACGTTTCGGCCGCCTTACAGTGGCCGTGGTCATGGGCGACTTGTCATCCATGTCGTCTGTGACCACGGCCACTGAAAGGCGGCCGAAACGTCGGAATAACCAAAATCAAATAAATCACCGCGCTTAAAACCGTTAAAACATAGTTTTATTATCAAATTACTATTGAGTTTCAGTCCGGTGCTCGGATATTAAATATAGTATTTTAATATTTACATAACATGTTTGTGAGCGTTTTGTGTTTATATTTGTATTTTCTACAGTCGAAATAGTTATCGGTCTGTCTGCATGTTATTTTTTTCATGTTTTTTAATGTAGGAGTAAACTCCAGTCGTGCGTCGGAGCTGACGCAGATTTTTTTTTTATACGTTTTTTAATTTAATTTGGGTTTAGGGCTTTGCAGTTAGACCTCGTAGCCAGATCTTAGTTTACAATATAGTTTCTTCATGTTCTTAAGCCTATGTATAGCTCAGCAGAACTCTAGGTTATCTAAAGCCATTCAGCGGAGTTCTTGTGACAACTCAAAAGGCCACATTTCACATTTCTCACAAAAACACGTAATTACCACTCGAAAAATATCAATATCCTACGACTGTTTATTTTAAACTACTGGGCCGATTTCAGATTTAAAATCTGCGCTACTTTTTATCTCAGAAATCCCGTGGGAAATTTTCTGGGGGTGATTTAAAATGGTCAGATTAAAAATAATTGAATTCTAATGCGATTGTTTCACTGATCGGTAACAAATTTTATAAAATAAAATGCGTGATATTTTTCATCCCGGGAACCCCGCGGGAATTTTCTCGGGAGCATACCACAGTTTTCACTGAAACTGAATACTTTGCGTCCCGGGAGTTTCAATACGGGCGTGGACGGAGTCGCGGTCGAAAACTACTTAGTACATATTGTTACGAGCTATAGGACTCGAATTAAAATGCCGTTGGAATTACTATAGAATTTATTAGAACTATACAAACACGTATAACATAGGTAAAAATATAACTAGACACTACTAGCACAAACTGCACTAAATCGCTTATCGAATGTACATCTTACTCGTATCGTAATCCTCGCTTGACTGCCTTACCCCTCCTTTCGGGCATTGTTTTTATAATAAATTGCATAATACAACAAAGGACCGTGTTGACTGAGGTTTCCTACAAACCGTAATCTGCACACCCGCGACGGGTAAACAAGTACAATAACGATAGATTATTGCCTAAATGCAAAATTTAAACACGAAGTAAACAAAAGAACTCCGGATGCGGGGGGGGAAGGTAATAAACTGCTTTTTATGACAGGTGTGCCTTTTTGTAGATCGATGGGACTCGCCACTGCTACGTAAATGGGTGCAACTGCACACCCAGTTAAATGTGTGACTGAGTTTGTTTGTTTGTCTGCCGCCTCGCGGCCCAGTGGCGGAGTCCATAATTAAAATTATTTGGTATACATGTCCCTTCGTGCCGTGGAGTAGGAACATTTATAATTATTACTGTGACGCGGATGTAATGCCCTAGTATTTATCTCATTAATTAATAGTAATTAGTATAATATAATAATAAACTAATTTGATGTTTTTAAAATTTGTTAAATTAAATTATTAAGTCTATTTTTTACTTATAGTTGGCATTTTTTTATTTTATTGATATTTTAGTTAATATTTATTTATAATTAGTTTTATTTCAGTTAGTTTATATTCAGTGTAATACTAATTAGATCATTATTAACAAATAAAAAAAAATATTAATAATATAAAACTGTACAATATGGAAATAATTTCTGAAATAAAGGAATTATTATTATTATTTATATGTATTTATTTATTCTCAAAAATTTTACTTTTTTTTTTAAATATATAAAGACATTTTTTATAAAAAAATAAAAAACATTATTCTTATACAAAAATACATCAAAAAATAAAATACATATTCAATAAAAAAATATACAATCTTGCTGATCACCGCCAGCGGGGTCTGGGGTCCAAAATACCGGTGGTTAGGGCTCCAGAGACAGGAACCTCCTCACAATTCGTGCCGTGTCCATTATTATTATTTACCTTTGCCGGCAAGTGACAATGTATGATTGTGTTCAGTACAACGCAACATTCGCGGTCGCGACCGTTTCTACGTATCGACTGGGAACAAGAGCTACGAGTTTCTGCTGGGGCTGTACCAGGAGGCTGGGCACAAGCTGCGACCGCTCATAGACAAGGAGCAGAGATACCCTTACAGGTAATGCAGAAGTCTTTTTTTTATTGCAGGAGTTCAGCAGACAGGCAGATGGCCCACTTGTTGGAAAGCGGTTACCGTCGCCTATGGACATTTGCAACACCAAAGGTGCTACAAATGCGCTGCTCCTCTCTTAAGGGAGACTGGAACCTGGTCACTGATGCCGAAACACAACTCAAGGTTGTTATGGCGACGTACTTTAGACCAGGGGTGGTCGCCATACAGTCGGGCAAATGCCCTACCACCTGGCTGTGGGTTGTTTTGTCGCCTCTTACGACAGGCCGCCCGGCCGCAGGAAATTGTATTCTTTCTCCGTTCCTGCACGGATAAAGACGGAGAAGTGTATTTGTTACCCTTTCCAAGCATTTATTATACTTTTGACAGCTCGATGACAGATCAATTAATAATGTCCTAATGAGTTATCGATTCGATTTGTTACAGAAATCTGCCCTCGTCTTCGTCCGCGTGGAATAAGTGAAAAAAAAAGTATTTACAAAAACCCCGGAGTTTGAAACATTCTTCATTGGTGCTCCGCTCCAAGTCGTCTTAGAGTCCTCCTCGATATATGGGCTATCAAACACTGAAGAAGAATTTTTCAAACTAGACCAGTTCCTGAAATTAGTGCATTCAAGCAAACAAACAAAGAAACTCTTCAGCTTTATATTAGCTTCAGTATTAGTATAATTATTAGAGGCTCAATAAAACTAACAATACTCATTGGTGATTGACATTTTCACATCTTTGTCATTCGTGATCACGGCTAATGAAAAGTGGCCGCAACGTCGGGATTAATTTATTTTTTTATGGTATTCAAAACTAAGTACATTCAGAAACACGTTTAAATTTATTAGTAATACAATATTTTGTACTCTGGAGAATGTGATCTTTTATGTGAAAACACAGCCTGCAGATAATAAAAATCAAATAAATTACCGCGCTTAAAACCGTTAAAATGTAATGTTATCGTTTTTTTAAAGTAGAACATTTTTAATTTTCAAAACAATTTATTTCGATTTATATATGTGATAGTGTCAATGGTTCTATAGTTTGTGAGTTACATGACTCACAGAAAATCACTATAACGTCGCCCACAACAATAAAGTACGACAATTGGGGTTTGTTTCATATGGGCTTCAATGTCAAGAATTATGTATCTTGATAGACGTGCAAATTTCATAAGTAAAATGAACGCTTGGAAGCAGTATATATCCTAGTCATCTCTCCTTGAGGCAAATTGCTCAGATCTTAGAAAACCATGATGATGATGTTGTTCAGTCTTCAGTATCTGATGGTGATGGATTTCTCTTTGTTCAGATCCGAGGGAGTGAGGGGAGACATCATGCTGAGTGCAGACAACGTTTGTATTGGCGGGTAAGGGAATTGCTTATTTTCCAACAATCAAATAATATACCTCTGTGGTCTAGTTCATTGGAGTTTCTGCCCGTTCCATATACAACCGCAGAAAAAAGATGCAATTTAATTTTGCAAAATCAATCAATATAGTGGAGTGAACTAAAAAGCATCTAAAATGATTGCCACCCTATTAATTTATTCAATATATTTAGATAATTCGTAATTCGTTCGTAATACCGAAGTAAGAGAGAGAGTTGGTCTGAAAGAGAGTATCGGGGTGAAGGTAAGGAAAGGAATGCTCCGGTGGTTTAGGCATGTGGAAAGAATGTATGATGAAAGAATGACTAAACAGATATACAATGCAAAAGTGGATGGATGCAGAAGTCGCGGAAGGCCACAACACACCTCCTATGATCAAATTGATCTTGTATTAGCAGAAGGTGATGTTAGGAGCCTTAAGAACAGACGAGCGTGCATGACAAGAATTATGAATGTCAAAGAAGCAAGTGAGGTGTGTAAGAATGGGCCTGTGTGGCGCTCTGTTGTTCGTGCCTACCCCGCAAGGGACCTGGCGTGAAGTTATATATGTAATATATTTAGAAATCATTATATTTGTTTATTTTGTAGCCATACAATGGTACATTGATTTTGGGTTTATACCCAGAAGTCTTTATAGACTTCGTAATTGTTATTATTATTAACATTATTCTACTTGTCTTTTATATTCTTTTATATTCCATATTTTTTATAAAGGGTCTCATATAAATGTTATTTAGGAGGTGGGCACTGAAATTCAGTGCTGTGTCAGACTACGTTTCCACACAACAATATACTGAGTGCCAACAATTTTTGAAGCTATGGCTATAAGCTAAGCAATTTTTATATATAACTAGCTGTCCCGGCAGACGTAGTCCTGCCCGGTAAAAATAGGGGTCTGTCGCAGAGGGTTGATAAATTAGGGTTGTATGTATTTTTGTATGTTGTATCATAAAAAAATAGAAATTAAAAATTTTGTCTAAAAAATATAAAAAAAAATTTAGGGGTGGACTACCCCTAACATTTAGGGGGATGAAAAATAGATGTTGGCCGATTCTCATAGATACCGGATAAGCACAAAAAATTTCATCAAAATCGGTCAAGCCGTTTCGGAGGAGTATGGCTACGAAAACTATGACACGAGAATTTTATATATTAGATTTCTTTAAATTTCAGCGGAAGATCAGCGCTGCTTTTAACCGACCGGCATTATGCTGAGTGTGATGCCCCTTTTGAGACAAAATTATATTATTCTCGTTTTAATTTTTAAGTAATTATACTGTGTGTGTTATAATTTGTCCTAAATAAAATTATTTTCTTTCTTCTTCTTTCTTCTTTCAAATTTGTTTCTCTTATGTATGTCGCATTTGGAAATAAATCTGTTTGTTTCTTCTTGCAGTTGACTATAATGGAATCTTTTCATGTATTGTTCGTAGGCAACTAGCGTCCCCGGTTATCGGTCTCCAGCCGGTTCTGGACAACAAGGTTCTGTGCGTCCGCTTCCAGGACCCCCAGTACCCCCAGGACTTCATATTCCCGGCGAGGAGGCTGAAAAACGCCCAGGAACCGCCCAGGGTGCTGAAGCCCGGCAACCTCAGCCACGAGCAGAGCAGAAACTACAGGCCCTTCATTGGTAAGTTATAGCACATGGAAACGAGTACACTGAGGTTAAAATCAATCGTTCAGTAAATAAATGTATCTTGCGACATAGATGGCACTAGACATTAAAACCAATATTCGGCTTGTATTTGATTTTTGGCCACTTTTTTACAAGCTTTTATTTAACTTGCACTGGATTTACCTATTTATGTAAGTTCAGGTGTAATCTTGCAAGTTAAATTTGACCAACTTCCCGGTTTCCGGTTGAGCTAAAATTCTCTACGCATATGCATATCGCGTGAAAATGCAATAATATGGTACCATAGAGCTGATCTGATGATGGAGTCGGAAGGTGGCCAAGACAGACACGTCGTGTTTGGGCTGCACTCTGCTGCTGCATGATATCCATGATCTCAAAAGCTTGTATTTAAAAAACCTGTTTATAAAACGCTCATTTTTACTATTCAGTTTTCGGTATTCTCACGAATATCGCATAGCAAATCATTGATTTCAAAAACGTATACATTACAATCACAAATTACTCTGGCCCACAAACTGACCCCGGATTCGGTCTTACGGTCCATACATCCTCAAAATTTTAAAGGTGTTTGGAGCAAACTGACCCGAAAAACGATAGATTAGATGTCTGATCCAAAGTACAGAGACTACTTTTTATTTTTTGTGGGCCGGTGTTATTGATAGTTAAACTACGGTTTAACTAGAAATGTCAATAATATTCGGCTCGGCCGAGTACTGCACAGTGTTCAGACGCATACTGAATAGTTAAAAAAGTGGCCGAATGTAGGATAGTCAACTAAGCCGCCGAATAGTTAGAAAAGTGGCCGAATGTCGGAAAGTTAAAAAAGAGGCCAAATGTCGGCAAGTTTAAAAAGTGGCCGAATGTCGGATAGTTAAAAAAGTCACCGAATAGTTAGAAAAGTGGCCGAATGTCGGAAAGTTAAAAAAGAGGCCAAAAGTCGGCAAGTTTAAAAAGTGGCCGAATGTCGGATAGTTAAAAAAGTCACCGAATAGTTAGAAAAGTGGCCGAATGTCTGAAAGTTAAAAAAAAGAGGCCAAAAGTCGGCAAGTTTAAAAAGTGGTCGAATGTCGGATAGTTAAAAAAGTCACCGAATAGTTAGAAAAGTGGCCGAATGTCTGAAAGTTAAAAAAAAGAGGCCAAAAGTCGGCAAGTTTAAAAAGTGGTCGAATGTCGGATAGTTAAAAAAGTCCCCGAATAGTTAGAAAAGTGGCCGAATGTCGGAAAGTTAAAAAAGTGGTCGAATGCCGGAAAGTTAAAAAAGTGAAGAAAACTTATTTTAAAAATAAAGTGACAAATACCTTATTATTAGGATTTCTCGACTTCCAGATAGAGTTTTGGACTTTTTCCATTTTACAATACAAAAATAAAACGCTGTTTTTAAGCTATATCTTAACATATTACATATCTTTGGCCTAAGAGCTTCTGAAGGTGGTCGGGCTCCAGAAACTCAGTTAGCCTAGGATCCTAACAAACCACGATCTGTCCCCAAGGATGGCTATAGTTATTTTATATGAATTATCTATCCTAACCAGGTATGGTACGGTCGAACACCATAGCCACCCTGGAGATGGCAGGCCATAGGATGCTGGGACACCAATTGCCGCAGACCAGGACATATTCCACTGTGCCCCCTCCACAACAGGAACAGAATCATTACCAGCAAAGGAGTAAGTGCTAGAATAATAATAATAATATGAATAGAGTATGTCGCCATAACAACCTTGAGTTGTGTTCCGGCATTAGTGACCAGGTTCCAGGCTCCCTAAAGAGAGCAGCAGCGCATTCGTAGCACCTTTGGTGTTGCAAATGTCCAGAGGCGATGGTAACCGCTGTCCATCAAGTGGGCCGTCTGCCTGTCTGCTGATCTCCTGCAATAAAAAAAAATAATAATAATAATAATCTTATCATATTGTAACCTCTCTTTCATGCAGGAATAGAGAATGAACATTGATTTCTGCGACCAAGTGACTTGCCGTAAGAGGTGACAAAATAGCCTGTTGGTAGGGCATTTGTCTGTCTGGATGGCTACCACCCCCTGGTTAAGGGTATGCTGCTATAATGACCATGTGTTCCGGCATTAGTGACCAGGTCGTATTTTGAGCCGGGCAGCACGGTGGAAGCTCCTTTAGTGTTGCAAATGGCGAAGAACCACTTTCCATCAGATGAGTCGTCAGCTTGTCTGGTGTAATCGAACAGTAAAAAAATTAGGTCTTTGAAATTTCGGTAAAATATATGGTACCGGAAAAATATCTCTTTATATATAAAAATCTTCTGTTCGTGTGTATGTCACTGAACTCATTCTTAAACGGTTGGACCTATTTTGATGAAATTTTTGTGTGTATTCAAATGGATCCCGGTATAGTTTAGATTAACAATTGGACCTGGCAGGTGGCGCTGCAGTTGGGTTCTTATTTTTTTTAGGGTAACACAACGTGACCTGGGCCCACTGGTACCTACCCTTTTAACACTGACCGTTATTTTTAGACCATGTTATCGTTAAATAAACATAACGTTAGTGCAAATTTTACCGTTATAACTGTTTTGTTACCATCGTCGCTTTCGTCCACTCGCAAAAATCATCAAACAGGACTTTGACGCTAAGTGCGAGCTCACTATTTATCCACGCTATTGATTTTTACATAATATCACAATTGGTTTTGAGCTGTGTTTGTTGATTGTTTCAGAAACGTAAAAAATACCGGTAACTATAACGTAAACATACGATTGTTAACGTTACAATTATAAACGTTACTTAAGTATCGGTAAAAAATCGTATCGATATGACAGTATCTTTTTATAAAATCGAATCGAACTGTATTCGAATTGGTGCCAATAAATTTAAGTAATTATATGGTTATCTACTTATTTTCATTTTAAAGTAACAAAATATTTTATTGTTGCTTTATTTAAATTGATTTATTTGATTTACTTATTAAATATTACACAAGAAGAATTAGTTCAACAAAGTTGGGTCGTTTTGGTCTTACGCCAAAAGGAAGATTTCCACTGAAAATCAGCGTTGTGACGGATGTAATTCCGGCACAGCAGTATGCTAAGTGCAAAACCTAGTTTGCCGATAATGCGACCTACAAAATCTCTAAATACGCTTTTTGTATAATATAATAGTACATTATGGTACTAGTGTGTAACATTGGTGATTACCGCCGAGGCGCCATTGAGACTCGAGCCGTAGGCGAGGGTCTTAAGAGAGCCGAGGACGGTAATCATCAATACACACGTGTATCATACGACGTTTTTCAACACACTTGTCAATAAAATAACAACAAAACTCATTTTATTTAGTAGATAACAGTTTTCCTATGCGCGCGCATTGCGATCGGCCACAGACTAAAGGGATGAGGTTTTTTTTATTTTCCGCGCATAGCATTTGCGCCTATTCTGCCACGTACAAAATGGGGAATTTAAAGTTCTCTTTTATTACAGAGAAAATAAAATTTATATATGAGTGAAAGTTTTATTAATTAAACACGTACGAGTTAAAATTATCTATTTAAATAAGAAGTTGCATGAAATGAGCAAGCAATAGGAACATTAATTTATTTGTTCTATGGAACACGATCTTTTTTTTTAATAAAAACTTTTTTAAGAACAAAGCAACTCAACCAATAAAATTAAAAAAAAAATCTATAACTCACTAGTGAGTTATTTTTTTACTCACAGTTTGATTATGGGTGTCATTCTGTGCCTAATTGCGGTGACCATAGAGCCACTTTATGAGCAAGTGTGTTGAAAATGTAATTATACATAAGGAATGTAATTACGTCGCTATTTCTTAGAGTAAAGTCTTTCTCCTGATTCTTTGTGGTTGTGTTCTCTTTTTTTTATTATGCTTTGTTTATTACTTTTAATGTGGTTAGTTTACTTGTGTATGTCCTAAATAAACCTGTTTTCTTTCTTTCTTTCAAAAGTTTCGGTAATTACAGTGTAAACTTTATATAACGACACTGAAGAGAATGTGCATTGTATGTTGTTATAGAGAATTGTTAAATGGAGAGAAGTCTGTTAGTTTTATCTGACGTTTTTACCTGCAACAGTAATTTTGTTGTATTTTTTTATTCATATATTTTATTGCGATATTGAGGCATCTTGGTGCTAAAGGAAGTACTTAAAAATTTCGGTATCCATGATCCCGACAGTCCAGTTTACTGACTAGGATAATAAAGCGATAAAAGAACGTACACAGCTGCGCAGTTTTTACTAATTTTGGCAACTCAAAAGGTACTTTTTATTGCCTGCTAAATTGTTGTTATTGAGAGTGGGTGTAATGCTATATAGAGTATCACTGTATAGTAGAGAAGCTAAACGAACCAAAGTCGAGCGAACCAATGCTGATTTCGACGCTTAGGGAGTTTATCGTTAAATCGAGTGACGTTACATGGAGTTTAGACTTTATCCATATTTTTAAATTGAATTGATAATGTTTTTAAGCTCTGAAACAATAACTGATACTTGTTATAAAATTTTTCAAAAACTCAATGCACCGTGTCCCACGGCAACCGCGGCCCATCCGACCCCCACCCCATCGAACTGGGAAGTCACGTGACTCAATTAAACAACAAAAATAATAGCAAAACGCACGCCCGCCGACGTGCACGAGTGAGGGGGGAGGAATTAATAAGTTATAAACCGACGTTTGATGACTATTAGTTCAATATTAGGGGCGGCTTAGCCGACTATGCGTGCGGGGAAAGACAGGTTGTGAATTTCATGTCACAACTCACAAGTCTTCTTGTATTGAGACCGTTGTATGGCTGGTTGATGTTTGGTCTAGCTAGTTTTGTATTATTATATAGTAGCATAAAAAAATAACCTACTGCTGGGTTTGGGCCTCCTACTATAGGGGAACGGAAATTGGTTACCACTTTCCATTCGCTGGTTGGTCCGCCTGGTCCCCTATTCTGCTATTACAAGATCATCGGCATGGTTGATGAATGACGTCATAATGGTTTAATATTCTGACGACTGAATATTTTCTTTTAATTTTCCCTTCCACCCATTTTAATACTATATAAAATTATTAGTGTTAGGCATGCTTGCTGAAGAGTTTTTTGCGCCGCTTCTTCTCTTCAAGCTATAACATGTTGCGAAGCTTTGGTAATTTTGATTTGGCTTCCATAGAGTAAATAGTAGCCATAAACAAAATTAAAACAAAATAATTAAAATAACGAGTTGGCGGTAGGCTAAATAGAACTTTAACAATACTTGTTGACACTTGACATCTTTGTCTTCCATGATCACGGCCATTAAAAGTGTCCGAAACGTCGGAATAATAAAAATCAAATAAATTACTGTGCCTAAAACTGTTAAAACGTAGTTTTATTATTTCATAATGATTGTTTTTTCATTCAAAAGTAGCCAATATACCGCCAAAAGTCGAGTACTGTGAGGATATTACAATAGCAGAAATAGGGCCCTGTTCACCAAATTTGCAATAAAAAAGATACTACGCAAAGCGTCACCAACATGAGATCTAACATTGTTCTTCAGATCATCCCTTTCAAGACGAATATCAACTCTTATATAAAGATGCTTAAAAATCCATTGAGATACAAAAAAAATCACCCTCATTTCATTCTTAAATACACATTTCCTCAAACCTAACAGATAATGCGTGCAACTTTATCGGATCATCCAGAAAAAAATACAAAATACGCATTAACGCAACTCAGCCACCTGGGTTAAAAAGGTTGCTAGTGTAAAAAAAGAAGTGAAATACTTCCGACAATGTTGCCCGTAATCTCGGCGCGGCGGCTGATGCCACTTGAGCCCGATCGACCCGTTATTTAAAAAAAATATTGCACAGTGCGTGATTGTTTGAGAAATTTAGGACGGTTCCGTATGCATTTATCTAAATGCAGTAATCCCCTTTAAGACGGAACCACCACAAATTTGTTCTCGAACAGTCAGTCACACACCGCTAATTGGGAAGCAATACAAATTTGAGGTCAAATACAGATAAGTAAAACGAACGTTGAATTCATGGCTTTCTCCCTCTAACTACAAAGAGTTTGTATTAAAATAAAAGAGACGATATAATTCTCTTTGTTTTGGCACGGCAATTTTAAAGGCATCTGGCAGTGAGTGGGAAATAATAATATTAAATTTGAACCCTTAAAGGGGTTAAGCTTAAGCGTTACTTACGACGAATCTGTATTCCACAAATCCGTGCAAGAATGGAGAAAGAATACAATTTCCTAATGCCAGGGTATTTCCCCGACTGGGATTGTTACCACCGCTGGTCTAAACTATGCCGCCATAACAATCTTATCTTGTGTTCTGGCATTAGTATCCAAATTCCAGTCTTCCTTTAGAAAGCGGCAGGACAATATTAACAACACTCTTAGTGTTACAAATGTCCATAGGCGACGGTAACCGCTTTCCATCAGGTGAGCCGTCTGCGTGTCTGCTGAACTCATGCAAAAGTTCCCCTAGTGCGTGCCACTTGTTTAAAGTGCAGGCGGTACAGGTTACATTGTATTAATTTTTAATGTATTTGCCCCCGAAAGATTCACTTCATTTTATATAGCAAACTCTCCCATCCCCCGTCTACCAGTAAACTACATAAATGCCAAAACTTGACCAAAATGATAAAAAGACAAAGTGGGCGAAATGGACCAATTGGACGATATGGATGAAGTGGATGAAAAGGGCGAAATAGACAAAAATGACAAAATCACAAAACCTATCCCACTTTCCGAGGAATTTTCTCTAAATTCTCGTATTCATTGTGATTTTTTAACCAACTTCAAAAAAGGAGGAGGTTGTCAATTCGTCCTGTATTTTTTTACCTCTATTTAGGTCAATGAACAATTACACCTATAAGAAAATTAAATTATGGTACATATTACTTGTGGCACAACTGCCGATATTGTCCGCAACTGTGATATAAACTTGATTCCAAGGCTCTATGTATTGTACCAAGGGACCCTAAAGAAATCACCACCTATTGTTGTCAACCCTCGATAATTATTATTTTCGTTATGTTGGCGACACTAGCGCGCAACCATGCCCGGAGGCGCTCACTTCCTGTTTGCTTTCGCGCGCTATTAAACGTCAATGCCACGTCAGGGGGATCCGGGATAGGCCAATTTGAATTTTTACAATTTTAGAACAACAATGGAACGCGTTCGGCGGCACCTATTGGCTCGTAATTTGTGTTTTTATCGTTCCATTATTACTTTTAAATGCTTGGCTAATTGTTGTTAATGTATTTTTTCATTGACAACTGTTCAGAATAATATGTTATTAAGTTTTCGCGACTTGTACCTATATATTCAGGTATAAAACATCTCAAATAAACGTGCATATATGAAGAGGTTAATGAAAGTACATGAAGCGAAAGTCGTTTGTCAGGATCGTCACAAGTGGAGATCTGCAATCTCTACCTACCTCCATAGGAAACAGGCGTGATAATATGTATTTACGAATTTCCTTACTATAAAATCGTATGAACGGATTGGGGGGTTTTCCTGCACTTGTAAGAATTTTCGTGCTTTTCGTTCGTTGTCAACGAAACGTGGGTACGTCGACGCGGCACGTGTCCCAATTACTCCCCCCCCCTTCCTCCCGTCCCTCCCCTCTCTACCCACACAAACAGTGGGGTATTTTTTAATTGAACCACGCTTATTTGATTTCGCGATTGACGTTGTACACTGTACACGGTGATTGTGTTGATTGCCGGTTCGAGAGGTTTTAACCGACCTGAAGAATTGATGTTTATGTCATTTATATATGTTCACGCAACATGAACTTTACCTATCATGTTTTATATATCGAGGGCTTCATAACATACAGGCTTATACGACAAAATCACATTTTTTGTTGTTTGCCAAGTGACTGTTAAGAAAGTCTTAACAGTTTGCAATTTGTATCTAAAAAGAAGGGTAATTCTAGAATGCGATCTCAGCGCCACCTACCGGTTCTAATTGCGAATCTAAACCATCAGGGAACCCACTCAAACACACAAAAACAAAATCACTCCCGGCGATTAGGAGGATTTTAGAACCCGATCTCAGCGCCACCTACCGGCTTGCAATTGTCGAAATAAACCAACCCGGGGCCCACTCAAACACACACACAAAATTTCATCAAAATCGGTAAAGTTGTTCTCAAGTTATGCGCGTACCAATACATTTTGCGATTCATTTTTATATATAAGAAAATGATAAGTAAACTTGCACTTTCTACTATCTATCTACCTCGACTAGATGAAAGATAAATTAAAAATATATTATTAAAAAAATATAATTATTATTTAAAAACAGTAGATTCTGTACATTGAATTGATTCGCGACATTAGTTCCTATATAGATGAAAAATTGTAATCGGTATTTTATATTCCTACTTTTCATTGCCGTGATCACGGTAGACAAAGGTGTCACATGTGAGTCTGTTAAAGTTTTATTTAGCCTGCCGCGAACTTGTTCATTTAAATAAATTAATTTTAAATTTTGCTTATGGTTATTAATTACTCTATGAGAGTCTAATCAAATAAAATCCGCGCTTGAAACCGTTAAAACGTATTGTCATCAGTAGGAAATCCGTATCATGCTGCCATCATAATTGACACGTAAAAAATGAAAGGCAACGTAAGATCCTGACAACATGACATCGCTCGCCACTTGTAGGCGGCCACCGTGCAATAATTAGAGGCCGCGTCGGGGACGCGCGTGCTCAAGGGCCGGAGTCAGGACCCCACCTTACCCCCCCCCCAACCCCACTCACCGGGACATTGCAATTTTATAGAGATACCTGCGATAGAATTAACAAGAGGAAATGAACCGACATTGGATACATGAGGTCATGGAAACCAATGTTGCGTATTTAATTTGAAACAAAAAAGATCTGTCCATTACTTATCAATTAAATAAAATTTGTAGCACTCAATAGAATTTTATTATTGTTCGCATATAAGTAAGTATATATTATTATAATCCATTTAATTATGTATACATCTATATTAGTTTAATATTGTTATTATTTTGTTTTTCTTTAATTAAGATTGATTTCTTTTCATTTAGTTAAACCACCAAATATTATTTAATTTTTCTTGTAATATTTCCTTGAACACCAGGTTGCCTGGAAGAGATCGCTATAAGCGTTAAGGCCGCCCATTATTCTAATGGAAATGTATTTATATTAAATTTCTAGGCTTAAGTTATGGTGAACAATAAAGAGTGTCCATTCATTCAAAATAATGTTTATTTAGAGTTATTTAAAATGGGAATTATACAAAAATAGTTGAACAAAGGCCAAAGGTTAACTAACTTGACGGCCTCTGTGGTTGAGCGGGCTAAGTCTTAGCCGGCCGAACTCGCTGGAAAGCAGAGGCTCCGGGTTCGATTCTTGGCATGGTAAATTTTGGAAACGAACTTTCTATTATTTAGTCTGGTCTGGGATCGACCCCAGAGTGGTCTGTTGTACCCACCATAAGCGTAACTTGCTTAGCCTACAATGTGTGTATTTGTCTTCCGATGTTCTGTTAACTCTAAACATTCCCTAATTCAGTAAACGCTATTTGATAACAAACAACGCTGGTCTTCCGTTAGTGCCTGGCAGTAACGTAACCTTCATAGAAGAAAAAAAACAAAGGTTCCTGAATGGAACGCATGCACCACTTGGGCAGTTTTCTGACTTATCACCTAATGTGCATATTGTTACAATTACCACGTGCTAATAACGGTGTAGGAAAACATCGTGATGTAACCAGCACATCGAGTTAACCAATGTGTCCAACCTGCCAAGCCACTTTGGACAAGCATGGCGGGTATACTGTCTGTTCCCCTACAGTGGGAGGCCCGAACCCAGCAGTGAGACGTTTATGGACTGTTATTATGTAACGTCTTGCTGCTGGGTTCTAGCCTCCGTATACAACAACGGACGTTATGCTTGAGCAAAGCGGATTACAGAGTTTCAAAGATCGGATACCTAGATGTGCAGGCTTCGATATGGTACTCGTGCTTGAATCATTCTCTCTCTATTACAACTCTTAAGGCCAGGTCGATCGGTGCAATACTACGCTGTCATAAAATATCCCCGTGAAACTTACTAGCCTTGGGCTGTTCGTGTCTCGACGATAATTGAGAATTTCGATGGCCCACTTCCCTTTCCACCTATCCCATTTCTCCTGTTTGATCGTTCTATCCTATTCTCTCTTCCATCCATAACATTTTCAACGCGTTGGCTTTGCCCTTGGTGTTGCTAATATCCATGTCCATAGCGGACGGTAACCACTTTGATTCAGGTGGGCCATCGCGTATAGTTCGTAAATGTTTGTATCTTACTTATAACTATTTATATTAGGATTCTACACTTAAAGTGTTTTTCAAACTAAATTTTGATCTTAAGCGTTAAACAACACGTTGGTAACAATCAAAAGTCACTGTGGAAGCCGGGTGGGGTCTGCTCAAGTGCGTAACGAGGCGTTGCCATTAGTCGCCATTGTTAGGAACTCGTTGGCGCCTAACACGGCCCCAGTACGTTTTATGATTTATACCGCGAACGATGATCGCGATGTTTCCTTCGCAATTAGTAGGTGCTAATTATAGTAATAATATGCATATCACCTTAAGAAACAGTTTTTTTACGCGGTAAAAAACTCTTGGTAATCATTCAAAAATGGGAGAATTAAGTGCTAAAAAATAATTTTTAAATGACCGCGCCATATCCTAGACCCTAAAATCACATAACAAAGAGGCCACCAGTTTACTATAATAATTTACTTCAGCAGCATTAACGCCACCTTTTAATTACACCGTTCCATTCTCGATACCTGCCAAAAACACCTTCAACACGTCAAAGCACCGTTTAAAGACCAAAAATCCTCATTCAGTCGCGCAGTTGTAAAAAACGAAGGTAGATATGTAAAGGTGAATACATAATAGCCATCTAAGGGGAGGCAGGGTGTCGCGACACAGTCCTGAAAAGCGTAGCGACGCCGGGCGCCAAAATTATGGTGAGAGAAGAGGGCTCAGTCTCATGGCAGACACCTATGTATTGCTAATGATTGTGCCTTTCACGTTTTTATTTACATTTTGGCGGTAGTAAGGAAGCTCTTTCCAGGTTTGCGGTTTAAATTTGGAATCTTGTTTGAAAATATTTGAATTTAGAACGAATTTGACTTAATACTCTAAGCGTATGATGTTCAAGGCTTATAGGCTTGTTAGTTAACAGTCTTGTTCATAATTGCGCTCAGAATACTTTTTTAACTCTCTTCTAACTAGCCTTTTAAATATTACATAATGTTTATGAATAAGCAGACCAGAGTTTAGGGATTAAAAATATTTAGTTTCTGTAATTTAATTATTGAATTTCGTTCCTGTTATACCAATACCAATTGGTTTCTTTGAGCATATATTTTATTTAGAAAAACATTTTTACATACCTACATATCACACCTGTTTCCCGTGGAAGTAGGCAGAGGGATCTCTACTTGCGACGATCCTGACAAACAACTTTCGCTTAATTTACTTTCATATATCCTAAGGACGGACTTTCAATCACTAGATAAAAGTTAGTCTTTAGAATATAACAAAATATGGAGAAATTAAAAAAGTCACTTGCGTGCGCAAAAAAGTTGAAATGGTTTCACTTTTTTAATTTAGTCAGGTTATAATATTTTATGTCGGAAGATATTATATAATTAAATATACAGAGTAAACGCCAGCCAATTTATTTTAGATATTCACTTGGTTGTAGTTAGAAAAGCTAATGCCTGTCCGTACGTCAGACCGTAGAATAAATATTTGAATATATTATTCTTATGCTGCCAGGTCTTCTCATTGTATCATCACGTAGGTAACATACTCGTAATATATTCGACTGATAACTTTTATCTTAAAATCTTAAAAAAAAACAATCCACAACGATGGTGGATGATGGAATGGAAACGAATGATGGAAGAATGACTAAACAGATATACAATGTAAAAGTGGATGGATGCATAAGTCGCGGAAGGCCACGACACACCTTCCATGATCAAATTGATCGTGTATTAGCAGAAGGTGATGTTAGGAGCCTTAAGAATAGACGAGCGTGCATGACAAGAGCTATGAATATCAAAGAAGCAAGTGAGGTGTGTAAGAGTAATCCTGTATGGCGCTCTGTCGTTCGTGCCTACCCCGCAAGGGACCTGGCGTGAAGTTATGTATGTATGTAAATTCCACAACGTTCCCTTAGACAATTTTACAATAGTATAGATATAATTTTAAGTACCATGTTGGGCGCCACAAGTCCATGGAACAATGGTGCCTAATGGCGTCGACTCGTTACGCCCTCGACGCCGCCTACCCGCCGCGTCGTAATTATTAACGACGCTCAACGCGCCAGCAAATAACACTTTTGACAAACGAGCAAAGTCACACGTCTGCTTTGTTATATACTACTAGGGTCTTTTCCGTGGCGTCGCTCGCAGAAAGTTCTATCCCGGATCCCGCGGAAAGTGTCCTATTTTCGGGAATAGAAAGCATCTTATGTCCAATCTCAGTGCTCAATCGTTGCCGGCCAACCTCAATACGACGCAGAGGCTTCGGATTCGATTCCCGGCATGGTAAATTTTGTTAACGAACTTTCCGTTTTTTTACTATGGTCAATACAGTCAGTCAGTACAATACCTATAACACAAGTGTAGCTTGAAGATATTCTACAATGTACAATCTACGTTTTTAACATAAAAACATAGTTTTGTTATGGAGTGAAGATATTTTTTACAAAATTATAATTTAATATATAGCGGGTTAAGTATGTATGTGTAATAGTAACTAATCCATTGGAATCTCTTCCACCTTTATCCCTCCTACTTCGCTCACCTAACACAGACGGGCTACAGATAACTAAAATTTAAATGTCCGTTTGTCAAGTCAGTCAAAATTATATGTGAAAAAATCAGGAGAAACCGATAATGAAATTTTTAGAATGTTTGTGTATTTATTTGTCTTTCTATTTGGATCTTCGGGTTAATCTCCAAAATGGATGGACCGATTTTAAGGGAATTTCCACTGACAGGTAGCTGATGCCTGCCAGTGAAAGTTCCGTTAAAAGGCCACTATTAAAATTATGTTTCCGCGAAAAAATATTAAAACCATTTGTTCCAGCTAATCTCCGTAACGACTGGACCAATTTTGACGTATCTTTCACTGATCGATAGCTGATGTTAAAGAAGTAACTTAGGTTACTTTTTTTACGGTTCCGCGAACAAAAGTTATAATCATTTGTTCTAACGGATCTCTGAAACGGCTGGATCGATTTTGACGGTCACTGGCATATAGCTAATGTTATAAGGAGTAACTCAAATTCTTTTAAAATTGGTTTCTGCGAAAAAAATTCCACGCGGACGAAGTCGCGGGCACAGTTAGTTTAATACTCATAACGCACTGCGGCGCGATCGGCTTCCTTTCGACGGCTTCTCTTTGAGAGCTCGGGGTTTGGTCTATCTATTCTATTCGTCTAAGATATGACTGTAAAAGATATAACGGAATAAGTCTTCCCGAGAATACTTATTCCGTTCCGAGAACCCTCGCGAAGCTTTAAACAAGGGATTAGATAAAAAGCCGTGACATAAATACTTGCCTATACAAAATTGTATGAAAGTGACGAGAGGCCATCGACGCCTCAAAGCTGGATCGGGAGAGGCCGAAAACTTTGATGTATGGCGTCTGTTGCGAATATGTCGATTTCAATCGTACTTTACAAAAGACGTAGAGATTTTACTAGATGATGCAATAATAAAAATTTAACGAAAAAAAATTTAGTGTAATTTTTTTTGTGTCTTTGTGAGACGACTTATCCGTCAATTGTGGACCGATTTTCATTGTTTTTCTTTATTCGAAAAAGTATACTCCTGAGGTGATCCCATCGTCATCAATGTGGCACTCTAACTCTACGGATAGTTTATTGTTAACCTGTTTAATCCTGGCGATTCTGGCAGGACATAAGGACAAAAATAGCTTTACAGTGATGTTATATAAATTTCATTAGTTTTTTTTTTCTAATAAGCACGCTTTAAAAATACTCGATCTAAAAATTTTAAAATGTTTTTTTAAGTACGAAGAGTTTGGCTAAGTTCCAGAAGAGACGCACAATGACCACGTTTACGGCCGCGATTTTACCCGTTCCATTTGCCTGCGGGCGTTACAAGCATAAACTTAAGTGGAATGGATTATGGAGCGTTGGTGTCATTAACTACGAAATACACAAATGTCATTGCTTGATTTGAAAATCACGCTTTTTTCTAAAGCCTTTGATAGAGACATTTAATGGCTCTGTGGTCGACGCCCGCGATCATAACGATCGTGGTCGCTGTGTGGAACGGATGACGGAGCGTTTTTTTTTTATTGTAGGAGTTCAGCAGACAAACAGACGGCTCAGTTGATGTAAAGCGGTTACCATCGTCTATGGACATTTGCAACACCAAAGGTGCTACAAATGCTCTGCTGCTCCCTTAAGGGAGACTGGAAAGTGGTCACTAATGCCGGATCGCAACTCAAGGTTGTTATGGCGACATACTTTAGATCAAGGGTGGTAGCCATCCAGTCGGAAAAATGCTGCGGCTGTGGGTTCTTTTGTGGCCTCTTACGACAGGCCGCCGGGCCGCAGGAAATTGTATTCTTTCTCCGTTCCTGCACGGATAGAACTGCATTTTGGGCGTTGTGAGTTACTAGAGGAACGCGGGTTTCGTTCTACAGTGTAATTGTAAAAAAAATCATAATATTAGAATTTCGCTTAGCCTCCATACCACTTCCATTGAACCAAAGATCGTTCATGCGATTCCATGAAAGCGGCACAAAGCGAACGATTAAGCACTTTACGCAGTGCGTCTCTGTTTGAGACGCAATTTAAGCCTACAAGTGTTATTTGCGATGCATACGAAGGCAGGTTTTGTTGATTCCTCAATAGACTGCTGGTTGGGATGGTCCTTACTGTGGCGTAAACTGAACCTGACGTCGAGCTGATGGTAACTGGGTCGTAGCGAATTCAAATTATAAACTAGTTTTCATTATTCAAGATATCATTATATTGTCTTTATCTATCTATACTTCATCCGCGTAGTAACGGAGAAAGAATATCCTATATCCTGCGGCCGGGCGGCCTGTCGTAAGAGGCGACAAAAGAGCCCACAGCCAGGTGGTAGTGCATTTTCCCGACTGGATGGCTACCACCCCTGGTCTAAAGTATGTCGCCATAACAACCCTGAGTTGTGTTCCGGCATTAGTGACCAGGTTCCAGTCTCCCTTAAGAGAGCAGCAGCGCATTTGTAGTACTTTGGTGTTGCAAATATCCATAGGCGATGGTAACCGCTTTCCATCAAGCGAGCCGTCTGCCTGTCTGCTGAACTCCTGCAATAAAAAAGGGCTACACTGTCAATTTGACTTTAACAATAAACAAAAGAGTATATATGAGTGTGTGTGTCAAATATATGGTAGTGTGTGTAATTTTTTATTGATTTAATGTATCTTTATGCATTTTTTTAAAATATTAGAATTCTACACTCCTCTATATAAACTATAAGTGTGCGAAATTTCATACTCCGTTCACGCAGTTTTCGTAAAAAGGGGTTCAAGGTTTTTGCTTCACGTGTTAATATAATGATTACAGGTTTAATAAATTTATGTTTGTTGTTTCAGACCGGTCACAATCATTCGGCCCCCACCGCAGCGGTTACGTCCCACACAACCAGTCAACAAATCAGGGCTACCAACAGCAAGGCTACAATCAACAAAAAAATCAGCGCGGAAGCTACAATCAGGAACGATTCAACCAGAGCTACAATAGTTACGGCTCAAGAGGACACCAGAGCCAAGGGTACAGTAGTCGGAATCAAGGTTACAACAGTCAGAACCAAGGTTACAGCGGTCAGAATCACGGTTATAGCAGTCAGAATGAGACCTCTGGCAATCCGAGGTATCAGGGGCCCGGTAGGAGGCCCCAGAGAGGTGGCAGCACAGGTGGTTGGCGTAGATACTAAACTCAAGAATACTTTTTATATCATTGGAATTAATAAAGATATACTTAAGTACAAATAAGAAATAGAAAAGCACTTTATATTTAGTGTAGACAAAATTACATTTATATAGACTGTAACAAAAACCTAGATGTTCCTTGTAAAGATGAACGGATGTAATAAAACCGGTTTTCTATATCGTCTATCTATACTTTTGGTTTACCAGTGGTAGAAATTTGTTATTATAACTCCCATTTATAGGAGAACAAACAGTACATCTGCCACGCTTGTCCAAGAAGACTTGGCGGGTTTGAAATCAATTATCTTGATGTGCAGGTTATGTTATTTCCTTCAACGTTAGCACGTTGTAATTGTAACGATATGCACATTAGGCTAGAAGACTGTTTTATGGCCGGTTCCTATATGTATCTTACTATTCATTCGCTTGCCTTACTATCGGTTGAATTTTGACTTATCTATACAATATATGGGTCAAACATAAAAAAGTTTGACATGTCTACAAGAGAAGACTAGAAATGCTGGAACAATATGTTCATATGTTTTTATTCGTAAACAAGGATTGCTAGATGAAAAGTTGTTTAATTTTTACACGTTTCATTTTAACAGCATTTAAAAATAACTTATTTGTTAAAGTACAAAGCCACAACACACATCATAATCTTATATCTAAAAAAAATACATGAACAAATAATGTACATATGGGATTTAAGTAACTTGAACACTTAACTTCCCTATTCGAGTTTAACCCCTATATATGTCTATACAATACTATCAAAAGCTCTATAGCTTATGTAAATTTTAACCGATAGGCAAGTGAACGATTCAGATTTAGGAATCGGCCATAAGTGGGGAATATTTTCCGGCCAGGATACGAATCCGCGCCCTTCCAAGTTTGGGACGCGAGCTAACCTGTAATTTACCACAGCTCACACTGCATTATTTGTATGGGGTCTACGGAAAATTTTAATCAGCGGTAATGCAAATGAAAATGTATGAATAGTAAGGTATATCAATTACTAGTTGTCCCGGCAGACGTCGTCTTGCCTGGAAAAGCTTCAATCGATATTCCTACAGCTGCACCACCTGCCGGGTACAATTGTGAACTATCTTAGAATCCTTCTCTGGCTCATGCACAACAACTTTGCTAAACATCATCACATGATCAAATGTGTAGTTTACAATTCTATAAAGGATATACAGACAGACACTAATTTTTATAAAGATCATAATAACAATGCATTTAATGGGAACAACGAGGGTTTTGTTACTCAGTGGATATAAAGACGATATAACAATTCTTCAATTAAATTGAACGATTTTTTTATATTTTGTGAAGATGTCATAAACATGTTTTAGAAATTCTATTAAAGAAATGATTTGGTTAATTCTAAATTATTTTATATTGATAAACACAAGATTGTGTCTAAGAAACTTTTTCTTGATGGCGACAGTTGATACACAAATTGGGACAGTTCTTTTTAAAGCCGATTATTAATAAATCATCCTAATGTTGGCCGCACTGAGCAGCAGTGTTACCATTATAAAGTCACAAAATCTGCATAATGATTCTAAGATGATTTGCCCAATATATTTGTTTATAAAATGTATTTTTTTTATGTTAAAAGGCATATTTGCCAATCTGAAGTTTATTTTAAAAAAAATGCGATAAATCGTCAACGAATTAATCGCAAGATTTTTCAAACTTGGAAACTCCTTTATAGATTATCCCAGGTGATAATATCTTCACCGAGGATTGACAGTTCATTTCTGTCTTACAATTTCCATGAATTCAGTATCCTTCCTAGCTTTCCTGTAATTATTGAGATGCACAGGGTGCTTTTTTTTCTTTTTTTTTATTGCAGGAGATCAGCAGACAGGCAGACGGCCCACTTGATGGACAGCGGTTACCATCGCCTATGGACATTTGCAACACCAAAGGTGCTACGAATGCGCTGCTGCTCTCTTTAGGGAGCCTGGAACCTGGTCACTAATGCCGGAACACAACACAAGGTTGTTATGGCGACATACTCTAGACCAGGGGTGGTAGCCATCCAGTCGGGCAAATGCCCTACCACCTGGCTGTGGGTTGTTTTGTCGCCTCTTACGACAGGCCGCCGGGCCGCAGGAAATTGTATTCTTTCTCCGTTCCTGCACGGTGCTTTACTCACATCTCTCATCCCGATTTAATTTGACATTATATTTATCTACATAATATACATGAATAATTCTATGTTGTATATTAGTTAATAGTCCAATGAAAGTGCAGCGAGAGGTAAAGATACTTCAGATGACAGAGAGTACTATTCACTATCGAGTGCTGATGTGAACTTAATTATTTTGGAAACGGTAACTTTAAGTACTAATATTAACAAGTAGTACTGCTAGTACATCTAGCACAATGTGTGAGCGTGACGATGAAGTGCGAGCGAGATAGAACAGCTATTAATATGTGCGCTCCCGCGTTCCGATAACCAGTAGTTCGTTGTCCGCTGCGGTGACTAGACGTATGCAGTTCCTATAAAGTAAACCTGGCGGGGGCCGTGACAGCTGCAATACATGAGCGTTGATGAAAATTATTAGTGAACCTGTCAATATGCTTTGAATAAAATTGTAAGACAAAAGTCAACTTGTGTAATTTTTTTCTTTACTATCAATTCTTTTACCTTGCCATTCATACAAAGCTTATCTTATTTGTATGGGTATCAAATTAGCAGTAGTACGGCAAGTAGTAAAATAGCAAGATGTAAAAGCAAGATAATGGGTAGTCACCTACTAAAATTTTGATTTCATAACTCTTACAATGACTTATTCAAATTAAGAGCAAATGGTCTTCATTTAATAAAAATACAAAATGACTAAATATTATGAAATGTTAAGAGTGGACTTAGAAATATTCTTTTATATAATTAAATTTAAAATCCATCCATATTCGTAAATAATAAAAATAACTGATCACTCATATTGGAAATTATATAAAAATATGTTTTTATTATATTAATAAATAAATAGATTGTAATGATTTTTTTTAGGTTTAGTTTTATCAACTGTACAACAATTTATTGAGACAGTTAAAAATCTTAGGTTGTATGTTTGTTTTGTAATATGTATTCCCGATTAGTGTACTGAATATTGACCACAGAGTATGCAGTTTTTGACTGATATTAGGGGTAATGCCATATTTTGGGTATACCCCGTTCACGATACTTCAGGCAGGGTTACCACCGATCAAAAATATTAAGCCTAACGGTTTAGACAAATATGCCTAAAATTACTAGAGAACTCTCCAAAAAATAACAATTTACGTACTGCAATATTTTACGTTTAGAACCTATGTTATTACATGAACTTTTACGTTTTGGAAGTTGGTAACCCTACGTGTTAATATACTAATTATATTTTTAAGATAGATATTGATTTATAAATTACTGATGACCTCATTAGAAACGTTTATCGTCTTATCTGTGAGGGTAATAAAATGATGAAAATAATAAAAAAATACCACTGAAAACTTTGTTTCACTTAATCAGTATATTTATAATAACCGATTTCACGACCTAAATAACTTTTTTCACTAAAGTATTTAATGCTTAAAAACCTCTAGATCTTCAATCCGAATGTCCTACCTCTCAAGATACCACAAAAGACGCGGAGCAGCCTAGGGAGTAAAAAAAGAGATCCAAAGTCTCAATTACTACTCCTCAACTCCTTGAATGATTGGGTAATGATGATGTTTTGTGTTTTAAAAGATGCAGTTATATTTGTTTACAATACAATAGACTGTCTTATCGCTATTAGCGATTTTTCCAGACAACCTTTGGATGGACGAGAACTTTGATAAGAACAGAGGTATGTTGCATTATTCTCACTAATCAATCAGTATCTTATACATATATACCATGTATGTATATACATATAACATACATTAATAAAATATAAAAAATATACTTTTAATTTTTATGTTTTACTAATGTAATTACATAAATACTTAAAAAACGAAAAAAGCTAATAAAGACTAACTGGTGCATCTCTAAATTTAGCTATTTAATGATAGTAATAATCCTCAGAGGTCTATTAAAAATAGGCAGTAACTTAGTCTGAATATTAACAGGCAGTGTACTTCAAAGGCGAACTGCTTGCACTGTGAAGGATTTGTCACAAAAGCTGGTTGTATATATATTTTTTATGATAAATATATTAGGATCGCGTTTGATCACGATCACGCCTAATGCCGGACGATGATGCTGTCGAAGATGGAGCACGCTTACCTAGATAATATTAATGCCTATTCACACGAGACTTGAAGATACCCGGATTCTACTTTTCGGGAAACTCGAAATCTGACTGTGCATTCCACAACTCTGCCGTACGTAGAAGGATCGTGGAAGCGAAACGTTTCGTTCGCACTAGTGGAGCAGAGCGCCTTGTGAAGATAGAATGGTGTAGGGGGAATCGGGTCAAATGTATGCCAAGGAGTTTGTAGTTATAAGTTTTCCGATAATCTGAGAGACAAGTTACCGGAATAAAGGTACCTAATGAAATAGTTCCTTGAGGTCTGAGGGTTAATAATCATGTTTTAAAATTTTATCCATATAAGCAGAGTAGTCTTTCCCCGGGAGTGTGGCGCCTGGGCGTCGAGACTTAGAGGACGGAAGCTAATCATCACTACACACAATTACCATGCGTAATCTGCTAGCTTTGAAAATTACTAACATCTGCTCCATACGCTCAAGTCGGCCCTGCATAAAAGAAACCCAACATACCTCAAGCCAGTCTACCCGATAGCTCGCAGAATTAGGAAGCTGAAGTCTGAATATACCTAAGTCTTTTAGGAAACTGTTTTCCTAAACGTAGTTGACTGCGATGGTGGACAAAGAAAACAATATATTTACTAGCAATGCTTTTTGAGGTATTTGCGGGTTTTACCTATCGGTCATCTGGCTTTACTAATGTTTATATAGCACTTATGAACGGCAAGTTAGTAAAGTTTATTAAATGGTGTATGCCTTTTATATATGATGTAATCTTTAAAAGTTTTATTCAAACTATATCTATAATATTTAAAGATAAACTAAATTAGATTAAACTAAAATACACTAAGTATATATGTAAATTAAATTAAACTATAATACCTAGTACCAGACCACTGTCAGTCGGAAACGTGCCCAAAAGACTGGCCACATTGCCTCGTGGAATTATATATTAACTATATTTCATTGGAGAACATATTTAAAGCTCATATACCTGTATAAGCTTAGAGTAATAATAATAAGTAAGAAAGAGATAGTTTCCTACAGCATCACATTCACAATTGAAGCACAAAACAATCGATGTGCGCGTGAGCGGCATTAAATAATTTTGACTGACACGCACACAAAGGTACATAAAATGTTGCAAGTAAATAGTGTTTCTAAAAAGTAGGCAATTGGAATTATTGGAGCTTGTCACACAGAGTACTTAAAAGTGCTTCACTTTACTGGCACCTACTCGGGTTTTAAGCGTATTAATTCTATACGACCGATAGAATTAATAATAATAACTCATGGACAGAGTTCAAACTTATTCTAACTGTCCAAGAATAAGATTGTTAGCGTAACTATAAGTATGTATATCTTAGGATATCTATTTAATACAAAGCGCGAGTATCTAAAGCAGAAAATCTCTGAAACTTATTAGGTAGGTATATCCGAGTTTTTCAAATCTTATAAAAATTAACGGTCTTTGAAACAAGCGAAATTTCACCCATGATTAATTAAAAAATAATGTAGCGTGCTTGAAAAACGCGAATACGGAGCACAGCGGACAAAGGAGCCTCGAGTGGGTTGCGTTGTGCGCGATCAATGGCTCAACCTCTTTTATAATTTCCTTGTACAATCGGAGGCCCATGAATTGGGGTCCTGGCCACTCGAGAACTCAATGGACGAACTACCATTCCCGAAAGATTGTTTAATGTCGGACGTTTTCAAAAGCCGTTAGGTTAAATGCAGTTTGGAGGTTAAGTATGTGCAATCGAACAGTTTTAACTGTTAAATAAACTGTGAAATCGAAATCATCAGCTGGGTACTGATCTATGTAAAACTTATTGTTTTATTGACAATCCGGCCAACAGGCAGTCGGCCCATCGGATTGGATGCCCACGTACTTACACACACGTACACTGCTATTGATAAAAGTTACGCTAGAATCACGTTACAACCAAGATCTCTATTATCTCTGATTTTTTTTTTATTTTAAAACAGAAGTTTGAATTTATTTTATATAATTTACCTATACTAATAATACATATGTCTATACAGCTTAATTTATAAAAGATAAAAAGTCGTACCGTTAGTTGGGAACGTTCCCAAAAAGCCGCGTTACCACGTTGTATGGCAACGCTTATGCATTTGGTTTTATGGGACATCTATCAACCGTTTTGATAGGTCTCGATAAAGGCGATGGGCTTTTGGACCCCATGGCCTCAGAGTTTCGACATCAAAAGCCTCAAATGCGAATCCACTACCAACAGATGCATATTTGCGGCGTTTTAGTTCCTTTTGTCTGACACTTTATAGATAAATGTTTTTCTTCTTTGTCTCTGACTAAGTTGCCCACATATTCCGGGAGTGGGAGGGAGTTGCTAACGGCTTGCATTTATTTGACATATTATTTTTAGAAGTTTTCAATAAATGCACATTTATATTTATTTATTTGACTAAAGCAGGATCTCCTGCGTGTCCTCTCCTGAACACTTTATAAGTATTACCTATACTTAATGCTTCATGCAAGTAGGTGTTTCGTGTTGTCGTATCGTAAAACAAGCACGTGAGACACGGCTTAAAAAATCTCAATTGTCCCTTTATGCCAAAAGCTGAGTATGTCCATGGTTGTTACCGAGGCTAATAGATGTTTGCAATACCAGGGGTAAACTGGACGCGTTGCCAACTTGTAGGATGGGATAAGAGAATCGGACAGCGAGATCAGCCAAGAGGAATGGAATATAGAAGGACATAGGACACGCGATTAGCACATATCTAAACGTTTTACGCCGATATTTTATGAGAGCGTGATACTACACCAATCGAGGCGGCAACAAGAATTGTAGGTAATCAAGTTGATGTGTGATTGCAGCATAGTAATTCTAGCACGTCAATAAAATATTATATTTACTTCAGTTGTCACGGGTGTTAAATATGTTCGAATTGGCTATGCTAATCTCAAGAATAACATCAACAATCGACAAAAAACACATAAGTATGTATATTGTATCTATACCTACTCCTAATCTATGTATGTACTTAGGTATTAAATACCTACTTATGTTAAGGGTAATAGGGTAATTAAATTCGGTTAAAACCGTTTATTTTTATTTATTGTGTTCCAACAATTTACGTAGGTATTTATTGCGGTGACAGCACTGACAGTACTGACAGTACCTACAAGTCTCTTGTTTTGCGCATTTTTCATTTAAAAGTAAGTATATGCTATTCTTGATGGCGAGGATGGGCAGGAAGAATTTACAAGGAGATGTTCCTCGGCGCAACCACATTTGATTATTTTAATTGCTCTTGAAAGTAGTAGACAATAAGCTATCGTGCGGCATTTAGTTATAGACTTCTAAAGCATTGCTTTATTAAAGTTAATTGAAGACATGAGTGGATGAAGGTGATAAGTCGCATAATTCCAATTCTGAGTAAATCGAGATAAAAGTTTTACTTTTATTTGAAACTGAACTGAACTTAACATCTTTAGCAACTTTTTATTTTTTAAATATGCCTTATATCTATGGTCTAAGGTCTGTAGTCATTTGTTATCGACTTATAACATTCATCTACGCAAAAAAACCAAACAAACCGAATATGTGACATATCACCTTCATCCACTCACGTCTTCAATTATTTGTAGCCTAGTCCTTTCCCGATACAATTTTATAAAAATTGATCAGGAATACAATCAAGTCATCTAAACTAGGTATTGGCAGTGAGAAAAAAAAATAGCATAAGGGTTGCCATTTTAATTAGGGTTTTCATTATTTCTCATATGAAATTCCCACATAATCACACTTTCATCATCGAAGTACCAGAAATTGCTCATTCACACTCCGTCGATTCCGCTACGGGTCCGCTTCTCAAGATCCAAAAGTCACACATCCGGCATCCGTCAAGTCATCTGTCAAAAGCAATTTGAATTTGGAACGCGGCGACAAGCGGCGCGCGCGCCGCATGACGCCATTTCTGCACAACGCGTCCGCCGATTCCCCGCTGTCGCAGTTTCATTAATACTTAGTAAAGTATAAAAATCTTTTTAAAAGTCCCTTTTCATGGTGAAATGAACATTCTAGATCTTAGTAGGTGTTTATGGGAAGTGAACATTGCTTGGTAACTCGCGAAAATCACGCTTGATGTGACGTTTTTTGGCTTGTGTGAGAATTTTATTTGTATGAGGGAATGTGCAGGGATATGTTGATAAGCCATGGGAATGGATACAATGACTTTAAGTTATTTTGTGTTTGATTTAAAGTTATTTTAATATACCTACCTATGTATGTATACTCGCTACACTTTTCTGAGACGGATTAGCACTAGGTTTCACATACAGATCATAGCAATTCTCGGCTCACTTTTATCGTAATAGGATCGCCTACGCTGGTACGGCTACGTTTTATGAAATTCAACTAGTTAAGTAACTATGTGGAGAATACCTAAATGTCTTGGCCTGTAGTCCCCGTTAGGGCTCAGTGGAAGAGATAGAATCAAGAAATACGCTTGACGTCGTGAAGGATGATATGGATATTCTCATAACGAGAAAATGACCAACACCGTGTGAAGAGCAAAAAAAGTAAGAAATCGGATTCCTGACGCCAAAGCGGACGATAGTAATAAAAATTACCAAAATTTTCCAGATAGGGCTATCCTAAAGCATTTCAATCGCCTTATTAAGGAAATAACACAAGCAACTTTAGTTAAATTTCTATTTGAAAATAACATTAAAAATTAGCCAACACAAGCTCACAAAAACTTTACAAATTGTTCTAATTTCTCCCAAATTTTACATTCAGAACACGCATACTTAACCCTGATTGGTCGGAGTTCCTTTGCGATGATTGGCCGACCATTTGACAGTAATGGCGTTAAATGCAACTCTTTCAAATGAAAAGGTATTAGAAGCTAATACAACTTCATGCTATTCTCCACCTTATGCTCTACAAAATTAAAATGAAAATAAAATAAACAATTTCAAATGTTATGTTCATTTGAAGGTTTCAAAATGGCCCCCTTTAGACAGATGTTTGCTACATTTAATACAAATTTCACCCACAACTCGTTTGGAAAGCCATTGTGTAACAGTTTTTTGTTAGCTTTATTTCTACTAATTCATTTGTGTTGTGGTTGGTTAGATTTTATCTGTGGGGTGGATAACATGCATTTACGTTAACCGCGTGTTGTTGCTACTGGTCTTTAAAATTTCCTATTTAAATTATAATAAAGTACAATGAATTTATTTTTTACGGAACATCGTCACAAACCATACCAGATACATCTTTGAAGACCTTCAGACTTCACGGTCATTTGAGGTTATGACTCCAACGCTTTCAGCATTTAATCTACTATGATTTGTTTTAATACCTTCATATCGCGAAAATTTAGAAAACACTAGACCATTATATATATCCCTACATATTTTAAATAATAAAATGTCAAAAAATTAAATAGAAATGACATTGGCTGGCGTCATGCTGAGACCGGGTTCAATTTAAAAACTTCCTTTGTTTCAATAAATAAATAATTAATTGGCAGACAAACACAAATACTGTAAATACCCACAGTAAGCCGGTGACGCTTGTGTTAAGGGTAATATATAACAGTCTACTCTGGGGCCGATCTTAGATACCCACACCATATTAAATAACAGACAAAATTCGTTTCCGAAATTCACCATACCAGGAATAGAAACCAGAGCTTCTGCGTTGCCGTGAGGTAGGCCAGCCAAGTCTTAGCACGTTCAACCACAGAAGACGTCAGTTTATATTGTTTTATAACTGATTTTATCTTTATACTTTTGTCTTGAATAGAATATTTTTCTTTCTTTCTACGTGTAGGTAAAAATGAATTGCCTTGGTAGAGCTGTGCTGAAGTCATTACAACTCTTAGGTAACGGGTGAGTCGGTGTGGTACTGGTACCACACACTTCACAGAATATCGGCATGTAACGGCCTACCAGCTTAACCCCCTGGACTGTATTCAACGTCGAGCCGTTCGCATTGTCAACATTCCCATACTCACAGACGGTCTAGATACGCTTGGCCTTCGGAGGGACTTCGCGTCTCTCTGCGTATTGTACCGACTGCATAACGGGGACTGTTCCGAAGAACTGTTTAGAATGGTGCTTTCGTCCTCTTTCTACAATCGCACCGCTCGCCATCGGCTGGGCGTTCACCCCCACTTCCTCGAGCCGCTTCGCTCATGTACGCAACGGTTCCTCTTGCGTTCCGTTGGGATTTGGAAAGTGCTCCCAGCTGAGATTTTGCCACAGCGCTACGCTATGAATTTTTCAAAAAGGGTGTCATAAAATTTTTTCGAGTCCGGCAGCACGTTAGTAGCACCTCTGGTGTTGCAAACGGCCATAGGCGACGGTAACCGCTTTCCACTAGCAGCACGTTCCATTAGTATCTCACAACGTACAAAATGGTCCGTTTCACAAGGCGACCACGGTCGTTGTGGTCGTGCCGAAAACGTCACTAATGACGTCATCAATTTCGACCACACAACGCTCACAACGACCCATGTCAAAAGGTGGGTCAAATAACCGTTCCACTTGGGTTTACGATTGTAACGCCAGCAAGCAAGTGGAGCGGGAAAAATCGCAGCCCTGAAAGTGCTCGTTGAGAGTCCCCAATGGAACGTAGCCCAGGTCGTCAGCCTGTCTGCTGTACTTCAGCTATATAACAAATATGTAACGGTTAGTCTTGATGTACTGTCGCCATCGCCTGTATCCCACCCCCACCCCTAATCCCGGTTAACGAATCACTAAAACCACAAAACTATCCGCACATTATTGCTACATGAACAAAGATATAATAAGAACGAACATAATTCCATTTGTCCGTGGCCAAGCCTCCATGTTGCGTTTACAGTCGACCTCCCCGATAAGTGTCATATTATATATTTTTTACCATTTAATAATTCGCGCGCCGCAGCTCGAGCGCCACTTGAGCACGGACTGAAAAAAAATCTTAAAAATCCAACCATGTGTTGTGATAATTCTGACAAAAATTATTCAGGGTTCCGTACCATCAAACAATAAATTAAACTACGTATTAAATGATAACTAGTGGTCGCCCGTGGTCGAAATTCGACCATAACAATTAATTTCAAAGATTATACTTCTATAATCACAGATTTCGCCAAGGCCACACTGTTAGTTTGACTTGAAAATAAACAAAACAAAAGAGTGCATAAACGTGTGTGTGTCAAATATATGGTAGTATGTTTACACACTGTGTACAACGTTTTTTTTTATTGATTTAATGTATTTAAATGCATAATTTAAAATAAAATATTATTCGTCGCTATATAAACTATAAGTGTGCGAAATTTCATACTCCTCCGTCTGCGCAATTTTCGTAAAAGGATACAAAGTTTTTGCTTTACGTATTAGTATATAGATTAAGTTCAAAAGTTTTTTATTGTACTACTAATTATTATATTTTTGCAAATTTATAACTATACTATAAATACATACATACATACATAACTTCACGCCAGGTCCCTTGCGGGGTAGGCACGAACAGAGCGCCATTTAGGCTTATTCTTACACACCTCACTTGCTTCTTTAACATACTATAAATAAAACTATATTTACAACATAATAAAGTCTGTAAGTAAAAAAATGATTCCAAATCGCTGTCGGCGAGAAGCGTGTCCAAAATGCTGGCAATGCACTTCCAGGCAAATAAAGATACAATATAAGACATGAGTGCATGAGGGTGATAAGTCGCATAATTCCAATTCTGAGTAAATCGAGATAAAAGTTTTACTTTTATTTGAAACTGAACTGAACTTAACACCTTTAGCAACTTTTTATTTTTTTCATATACCTTATATCTGTGGTCTAACTAAGGTCTGTAGTCATTTGGTATCGACTTATAACATTCATCTACGCAAAAAAGCAAAAAAACCGAATATGCGACATATCACCTTCATCCACTCACGTTATAAGATAAAAAAAAATATTTTTACCCCGCATTTAAATTAGGCCTCCTTCTATGGCAGCAAGACGAAAAGTGACGAAGGAAGTGGCCAGCGCGAGTATCCATTGCTCATATCTTATACGTATTAGTAGAGAAGTTCAAACAGCAAACTCTATTTTCAAATTTAGTTACGCTACTACCGGTTTTTTCCCAACCCTTGCGACGCTAAGCCGCTTACAAAAAGCGTCATTTAACGCAACGAATTATTATGTATTTTGGAAAAATCTATTGTTTTGCAATCCCCCGGCCACTCTTGTCAAGTGACTATTGAACACCGCCAAACTGTATGTAAAAGTATTGTGTTTTAAGTATGTACCGCGTCGAAAGGTGGCGCGCTATGAATTTATATAATGAGCAAAAAGGGCGCGTTGTGGACTATGTAACTCACTGGCAATATATTTTTAATTATTTTGTACGTCATGCTTATCTCAGAACTATTTAACAGCAGTTGCGACAGTTGCCAAACGGAATCAAACAGAAAAATTAACTACTTAAAATAAGAAACAGTATGTAAAAATAAAAAAATTTAGAATAAGACAGAGAATAATATTTTCTTAAGTTTACGCGACTAGTATACATAATATAAAAACTTAGTTTAAAAAACCGCCTTCTAAAACTAAAATGTATAAAATAACTTATTTCTAAAGCTATTATTAGTAATTTTCAAAATATAGTAATTTTTATGTTTTACTAAGCACCGACTTCAAGATGTTTTAGATAATATATATTAATAATAATAGCTTTAGAAATAAGTTATTTTATACATTTTAGTTTTTGAAGTCGGTTTTTTAAACGATTTTTTTATTTTTTATTTGCTACTTTTTAGTGTCTAGCTATGTAAGGGTGGACCTACGAATGGTGCCGCGCTTCTTAAAAAATATAGGTCCCATGAAACGGGAACAAAAAAATGTTCGTAACATGATAACTACTGGGCCAAACTATGTAAAATTTTTAGGGACCAATTGGAAGCTATTCCGCGTCGAACAAAAAAAGAATCACGTAAATCGGATCATAAATCACGGAGTAAGCGGCGAACATACATAAAAAAAAGCAACAAAAAAAAGATCCCGACGAATTGAGAACGAGGAGGTTCTTTTTTGAAATCGGTTAAAAACTACGTTTTAACGGTTTTAAGCGCGGTAATTTATTTGATTTTGATTAATCCGACGTTTCGGCCCCCTTTCAGTGGCCGTGGTCACGGACGGCCGAAAATTCGGATCAGAGATCTGCACCACCTACATCGTCAGATTAGATTAAATTATTCCTTAAGTTAGGTTGCCTGGAAGAGATTGCTTACAGCGATAAGGCCGATTTTTGTTTCTACCATGACAATATTGTAATTATGTATTTTGAAATTGTATATTTGGTGAGCAATAAAGTTTTATCTACTTATCTATCTATCAAATCATTCTAAAAAGTTTCACTTCAAAAATCAGACAATAAAATTTGTTGTTTTTTTTTTAAAATTTACTTATAATACTTACGCCACTTATCTTCAAAGCAGCTTTTAACACTTAAAGTAACATGTAGGACTGTAGGTACATTTAACATCCTGCTAAATACTTTCCATTGTAAAATGGTTGTTGCAATCCGGATCAAACGAAAGACTCCTTTGTGGTCGCGTTCAGGCATTTGCCCATTGTTCTGCACGCCATTAGCGGGCAACGGTTGTAGTGAGAATTAGAGTGGATAAATGTTCGGTTTTAGTGAAGTCCAACCTTAATATTGCTGAGTATTACTTACCATTTCTACTTATGGCCGGTTCCTATATTTTACTAGCCGTTCATTTATTTGCCTTATTATCGGTTAAAATATGACACATACGCTCCATACAAGTACCTAATGTAAAAATATAGGAACCGCCCATTACAGTTAAATATTAGCTTGGAATTATATTCTCTCAGTAATATACTAGCGGGAACAGCAGACGTTGTCCCGGCCAAAAAACACAAAATCTAGAACCCGATTGCAGTGGCACCTACCGGATCTAATTGTGAATCTCAACCATCCGAGACCCGTTGAAACACATACAAAAAAATTCATTAAAATCGGACCTGCAGTTTATGAATAGTTAAGTGACATAAGGGTAACGTCATCTAGCTTTTTTTTGAGGCGGTGGAAATGCATTTCGCATACTATTGAATTTGCTAGAGATTAGACCAAAGCGATGAGATTTGCCACTGAAGATAGCGCCTCGAGAAGCAGGACAAACTAACTTCGTCAACGGGGAGATAAATCCTCCAGCTCCCTAGATGCTGGAGAGCCCCTGAACGTCATCTAGCTAAGGTTAATATTAAAATTGTCGCTGTCATTGTCGTCCCATTATGATATATTTTTCGTGACGATATACATAACGCTACAGCGTTAAAACATAAAAACGTCAAAAACAAAAACACATTCGCATTCAAAATATTAATTAAGTTACTTGTTCCATGGCGAAAGGTTCAAGTCCGCAATTTGAAACTATAACATAATATCAATAGATCACCATAAATATCTAAACAAATTTAAATTAGGACAATTAATACAGAATATCGTAGGAGTGATTAGTGGAGTGCTGTACAAATAGTTGTGGCAACAATGCCGTCCGTCAGCGCCAAGTCAAAATACTGTTGAATTGAATTGGATTAAAATAAAAGACAGTTTATTCGAGAGGTAAGTATTGCCGAGTCATCAGTGTGTCGACGTTTGGGGTTCCGTGGGAGAAATAAACCATCCAATCTACACATGGCGGCAGGCAGTGTTACCAACCCTACTGTTTTAACAGTAGATTTGCTGTTTTCACATTGATGTCCCTGTTTTCTGTTTCATTCTTAATTTTTACTGTTTTCTCAATTAGCGTTCAGTGCCACCTATTTACACTTTGCATATATCTTGATAACTACTATGTAATAAAACGTATTACGAGTATTACGTACTAAATCCGAAATAACCGATTGCTACTCATTTGAAGCCACAGAAAGGCACATGAAGAAATTTAATACAAGTATGTATGATTTTAAAAAAGAAAATGAGTATGATAATACTGAAGATGAGGCAATTGAGAATGAAAGTGGAAAATAATTTTACTTTGATTTGTTTTTTTTTATTACATATTATTATGTTGTGATTTGTGATAATTAATATAACAATGTACGTGAGTCCTAGTAACTAAGAAGTCGGTTATTGTTATTAATATTGGATATTGCTTTAATTATATCACGAAAGTATGAAATCTGCCCTTTTTTACTTTACCTACTGTTTTCTCCTGTTTTTTTTTATTGGCGAGCTGCTGTTTTTTAGTTTTTTGGGGTTGCTACACTGGCGGCAGGTCATTTGGCTTAGCCTATTTCTCACCGTCACCGTTACAGAGTATAAAAACAACAAACTGGTCACCATTTACTCATAACTATTTAAATGTTGGTTATAAATCAGTCGTGACACTCTTTCTTGACATAGGGGTTGAAGAAGGGGTAAGTAGGCCTCCTTACCTTCCTCCTCCACCACCCTACACAACTGCTATCAGTTGATATAAAGGTGCCCTATATCTAAACCGCACCCATCACAAACACGCTAAAACATATTTACGATACGGACATATTGAGAGAAGCTACTGCATATTTTAATGCAACATATCAATAATTGGTATTTTAAAACAAGTACAAAGTTACTAAGACTTTGGCAAAGAAGACGTTAGTGTATGTTCACGTGGTTTACCAAAATTAAAAATAAAATTTATTAAAAAAAGGTTTATTTTAAAAGTTTTATAGACAGTGTGTTGAAACGCGACGGCTGCAATGATACTAGTGAGCGTAACGGGATAAAAATAAAATAAATAAGTATAATAAAAATAAAAACCGACAGTGGATTGAAAAACGTTCTTCCTACTGGCCCTTATTTACCTTAATTATGCAAATGAAGGAAATGCAACGAATAATCTGCTCTACACATGGCTAATATATCATAATCGACCGGGCGAGAGCAGATCGCATAAGTCGTATCATCCCCGCAAATTGCTAATGCGCTGGAACCTTATCAAATTAACATTAACGTGACGTCATCAAGTACTAGATAATGTGTATGCGTACTCGCCGGCCTGTGATGCTTGCGGTACCGAGAGTCGGCTACGGTTACGTCACCAAAATGGCGGCCAAGCGCATTACCAATTTGCACGGATAATATAGTAGATAGATATGCACTTTTTCATAACCTGCTTATCGAACTCAATCATGTACAGAACAATGAAAATCAATAATGTACAGAACCAATCTAAAAAAAACCCGGCGACGTGGTGGTCGTCTTAACGAGACGCTGTCAGGTCTGACAGTCCTCCGTGACTTGCGCATACCACCACAATGTTACAAGTATATTATACCAGTTTGCTATTGCATTCAAATAATTATGATGTCAGGTTTGAAGGCGTTTCTTGGGTCAGTTGGAATCTAGAGATTATTAAAAGAATCCCTTTTGCCTTTACATTGTTTATAAGAATGAATAAATGAATTAATTAATGAAAATACATTTATTTTTCACCAAAAATTAAAATTAGGTACAGAAAATATTGAACAAAGGGCGGCATTATCGCTTAAAGCGATCTTCCAGGCAACCCTTAAAACTAAGGAAAATATTAAGACAACAGTGGCGGTGAAAACAATAAATATAAAACGTTCCAAGAATAAGTAAAAAAGTAAAAATATTATACTTTACATACTATACAAAAATAGTATATATCATACTGTATAGCCTTAAGAACAGACGAGCGTGCATGACAAGAGCTATGAATGTCAAAGAAGCAAGTGAGGTGTGTAAGAATAAGCCTGTATAGCGCTCTGTTGTTCGTGCCTACCCCGCAAGGGACCTGGCGTGAAGTTATGTATGTATGTATACTATATATAGAATCAGCTGCATGTTATAGACATGCGAGGACCAAAGGTATTTAGGAACCATCAGTACAATACTGATTTAGCTTGTCTGATGTTGAGTGGAAATGAGTTCCATAAACAGACAACCTGTACCATGAAAGAGTTCGAGAGAATCGTCTTGAGGCACGTGTTGTCTTGACTTGAAAAAATTATAAAAAAAATCCCAGTGTTTTTTCATTAAAAGGAAGCTTTTTAGGGGGCGTCGCAAGAAATTTAATTTTTAACGACCACCCTAGAGCACAGTCATAAATCGCATAACAAAGCTTTGGACTTCCGTTCTGAATCCGGTTGCACAGTACCTATATAATACCTACTAGGTGCCGACCTAGTAGGTATTATATAACCTGATTGTCAAATACGAGACAAAATGTGGTAACTAGACAATATTCTCACAAAATCTCTAAAGATTATGAATTGTGTAGAAAACAATTTGATTTTAACAAATAATTGAATATTCAAAGGGTTAAAGATACACGCATAATAATACAATCAAAAAATTCAAACAGTAAAAAGCGCGAGTAAAATAGTCCCGTCAAAACACTAGTCCTCTAATAAATTCATTACAACGCACGCCCGTGCTCTATCGATTGTGGCCTCTTGCTCGAACGTGCCTCAGACAATCAACGCCCTGGCGCTTCTCTACGCAGCTTCACATTCTAACAAAACAGCTTAAATCTCTTTGTATCATCAGTTTAAATTGCACTTTATTTTTAAATAGTCAAGGTTGAATGTTATTAACATTTACCATGATTGTTATTGCTTTATTGTAGTGAAATATTAAAAAAATAAATGTTCCTGACAGTTGCAATGTGAGATTCTAAATTCAACTTTATGTCAAAGAAGCACGTAATAAAGTTGGATGATGTTGTATTTATTTTAGGACTCTGTTCCACGCATTGACAAGGCCCTTTGTCTCTGCCTCACTGTCAAGCGTACTTGTGTTTTCCCGCGTTTTTTGTTCTAATTAGTCAGCCCCTCGGTCCTCGTTCCAGGAGCTTCTCGCCGTTTCTGCCGCCAATGGAACAGATATATTGGGCTTACCTTACGTACATTTGTTTACCACTTGAAATAATGAGAGATAAGGTTCTTATGTGAGATTTGTTTAGTTAGCTTGTTAAATTGAACAAGCCTTGGTGATGTATTTTATTTCCATTTGTTTTTAGAATTCCGTAGAGAAATAGTAAAAAAGGGAATCCTTATAAGTTCGCCATCTTCGTCCGTCGATCTATCCGCCTGTTTATGTATTTCACAGCCATTTTTCTTAAAGCATTTTACAATTTTACACAACTTGTAATTCCGATCGGCAGTTTTCGTTTGCACAGAAAAGTGCCGACCAGTTTTCGGTTGTTTGATACGAATTCTTAGCTCTGTCCCGCTTGCGCGATTGGTACACTGTCGCACGCTACTAAAATTGGTCTACTGCGCAGGTACATACATAGTATGAAAAGGTTCGCCAGTTTTCAAATTGATTCATTTATCGTTCTGCAAGGACATATTACCTTTTCAAATTAAGTCACAGAACAGACTGTCCCACAGAAAATTATGTTTTACTCTTTGACAATAAAGTTTATAATTACTTAGATCTTTGACTTTCTATCTTTTCTAAGAATATTGTTTACGAGATATAAAACTTTTTTATTAGTGTTGATGTTTATGAAAGAACAGACGAGCGTGCATGACAAGAACTATGAATGTTAAAGAAGCAAGTGAGGTGTGTAAGAATAAGCCTAAATGGCGCTCTGTTGTTCGTGCCTACCCCGCAAGGGACCTGGCGTGAAGTTGTGTGTGTGTGTGTGTTGATGTTTATGAAAGAGTAGTAATTGTATTCTCTGTATTTCTTATTGTAATCTCCGTGTCTATCATTCACAAAGCTGCAATTTTCTTTTTTCACGTTTCTACATTTTATAAACGTAGCATTTGTCAAAACATTGGCGGAACTGTTTCTTGTACCCATGCAAATGAAAGTGGTCTTTAAGTTGACAAATCTTTTCATTCCGCGACTGTACATCGGGAGGGTTTATTAGTAAAGTAAAACTTTATATGGACGAAATCGAAATAAGATACAATTACAATAAAAATCAGGAGTGGTCGCCCTACATGTCCTACATTTTATATTTTGGTGTGCAATAAAACGTTCTCTATTAATCTACTTGTCATTAAAGGATTCCAATTCGGGGTACAGGCAAAGGTGTATTGTTAAAAAAATCTGCTTACACTGGCTACGTTCCATTAGAGACAAAACGACCACGTTCACGATCGCGATTTTTCCCTTTCCACTTGCTTGCCGGCGTTACAATCGTCAACCCAAGTGGAACGGTTATTCGACCCATCTCTTGACATCGTTGTGAGCGTTGTGTGATCGAAAATGATTACGTCATTAGTGACGTTTTCGCCACGACCCTAACGACCGCGGTCGCCTTGTGGAACTGCTAACTGAGCATTTTGGGCGTTGTGAGCCAGTACCTACTAGTGGAACGCCATATCTGTAATCGCTTGGAATTTTCCTAATCCTTGCTCTGGAAGAGGACGTAAGAAGCGAAAACATCTGTATAGAGCCTAATATTCTCAAAATAAACCTCAAATCTGTCACATAGTAACCAAATAAGGCGTGCCACGTGTCTTACTGTGACCTAATCAGTAATAACGGATATAATTTTCAATTATTTGATTTCTCAGTGTCAACAAGTCAAGCACATCATTGAAATCGGTGTGGAGTATCTCAACTTTTCGAAATATATGAGGCATCAAATAGAATGTCAAGTTTGGTTGACTTTATTTACATAAACGTATACTCACACTTTATTATACCGCTTTTCCCATAAATATCACTGACCCAAAAAAAAAAGAAAAGTGGTCTTTTTGACGAAACAAACCTATTCTTACTGTAACTTAGGCCCCGACAAAGACAAATGCCACGTACAGATCTGTAAAAGCACATTTTATTGCCTGTCGGCATTTGAACTAGTTGTAATCCTTTTATGACCTTCTTCTTTTGTTCACTTATTTATTGGCATACGTTTTTGTTACTGTGTCGAACAGCGTATTGTCGTAGTGTACTAGCTCAGGCGCATCATTAACCAGGTGATGCGGATTACAAGTATAAGCTAATTATAGGAAATTGAGTCGACGTTGCGGGGCGGGCACGTTTTCATTTGTGAAGTATAAAAAGACGGCCTGATTGAGAGAGGGACAGTTGAGCGACAACTACGATCTAGGCGTGACGTGTGTACATTCGGAAATCTAATAGTGACAACTATGCGCGTATTATTGAATTACGACCTTCTACATTACGTTTGGATTTGTTGTGTTCGGTTATACGAGTATTTGTACCTGTGTTATACGTGTTTGTATAGTTCTAATAAACTCTATAATAATTCTAACGGCATTTTAATTTGAGTCCTGCGAACTCGTAACATTATTATATATTTTTATTTTATGGCATGAGTTCAGCAGATGACCAGACGGCCCACCTAATGCTAAGCGGTTACCATCACCTATGGACCTGAAACCTGGCCACTAATGCCGGAACACAGTTCAAGATTGTTATGGCGGCGTACTCTAGTCCAGGGCTAGTAGCCATTCAGACAAATACCCTACAACCTGGAACTAATAATTTTGAGAGTATCGATCAAACTGACTCTAGATTCGGATTCAGCGCATCGTATGTGTATAGACTATATCTATTTTTAAGATATAATGAATTAAAAGAATATAATATCACATTATTTTCTTACATAATTTTTACATAACGCAATAATAAAACAAAAAGAAGAACTTAAAGAATCGAATAGTTATGTCCAAATCTCATTAAATATATTCTTTTTAAATTATTCTTTTTGTTTTATTTCCTTTTATGTTATGTCAATGTCATGTTAATATCATATTTTCTTTTAATTCACATTTTATAAAAACATTCCCGTTTTTGGCGGGAACTAAAAGGGGATTGTGCTGTGCACTTTTATTTTCTAAAAATGTGTAAAATTACTCTAAAACGAACAATACTTGTAGGATATTGTTGGTTTTTAAGTATTAATTATGTGTGTTTATTGAGAAATGTCAACAGTATAGTCAAATGTGTTCATTACAGTTTTCGCAACAACTCCGTTGAATGGCTTGGGTTGTAGACTGTAATACTGAATTGGCTGTATGGACTAAAATTCCTTTGCCTGCCTTTGTGGCGAATTATACCACTACTACTACTTAAAAATACATTTATTATCATCATCCGAGCGTAAAATCCCGGTTGCTTTCGGAGCGATCACTTCGACGCCCAGGGTCCGCTTTCCTACTTTTTCTTCTCCACTTGCGCGATCTTCGGCATCCCCTGTATTGAGACCGTTGTTATGCATGTTATCTCTCAAGTCAAGCCAGCATTTCTTGGGCATACCCCTTCGATCGGGATCTGGCGGAGACAGCATGGCTAGACATTTGTTCTCCACGTAACGTGTCCCACGTAACGGGTCCCCCCACATTAAAGTCACAGAACAGACTGTTTCACAGAAAATTATGTTTAACTAAGTATTTATTAATTATTGAAAATACATTATACTAACTACAGTTTGTACATTATGTACTTATTGTTCTTTTTATAATGATGAGACATCATACAAAAGTTATATGAATACGTATTTGCAGTATTTCAAAATTATACATCTTACAAGTATTTGAATAAAAAGAAATATATTTGCCACCCTATATTTTGTGTATACACGATCAGTAAACAAATTTGTGAATATTATTCCTGTTAACAGGGGTTGTACGTCATGAATACACCCCAAGGAAGGGGTGAGCCTTAAGATTTCCATTCATGACATAAGAAAGCCTCCTTGTTGTAAATTGCATGGAGGCCATGTAAATTGTTTTCGATTGCTGCAATTATTTTGCTTTTAAATATTTAGGTACCTTATTCTTATTTACCATGTATTTTCTCCTGGAGGTACTTAATTGTAGGTATATATTACAAATACGACGAAAAATTGTTGAAAATCTTGTACCTACCAGTCATCTTTCGATTTTTAATCATTCAATTGAAAAATAATACATAGTTTCATACTCGTTCACACTTCTTCATGGCCTTGGGAATGAATAAACCGATTGTCATCAAAGTATGCTTACATAATTACATATGTAGCACGGAGGTTTCTTTCTTCAGCGCTAACCTCTACCAACGTTTATGAATATAAAGAGAATGTCATGTCACGTAAGGGAGACTTGACTTATGTCTGCGATATTATAAGTTTTCTAATTATCTAACAAATCCAAATTTATCCATATCATCATTAATTATTAATTGTAGTAATCTATACACATAAACTACTATACATACATATATGCAGCGATTACCACGTTGAACATATCTACTCTTAGTATACTTTTATATCAGATGATATAATATATCCCTTAAGCTGAGATCGAAATTAATATTTACGCGAACGAAGTTGTCTGTCGCTTATTTCTGCCAAAATTGCAAAGGGGCTCTAAAAAGATGTCACTTGTCGCGAGTTTATACTAAAGCCCACAAGCCGAGCGAGTGACGCAAGCGTGCCACGGCAGCGATCGGCGAATGTTACAACCGATATGTAACCATCATTTAAATATTTATGACCGCTGACGATACTATTCTATAATATTATAAAATTCTAAACATGCTGTGTCTTCACATTGAAGCTATTTGAAAAAAAAATCAACTAGAATAGACTACATAAACGGTGCACGATGGAGAAAATGATGCATGTTTTTTCTTGTTTTTTTTGGAAGTCGTGAATTCGTGATCCTTCGTTTATTCGTTATTTAGATTGGCCACGACGTAGTCCGGACCTTAATTCATTGAGCATGTCTGGGATAACCTAAAGAGCGGAGTAAAATAAGCTAAAAAATATCATTGCAGTACAATGGGAAAGCAAGATGTTATTCAAAATATCTTTGAAAGCATGCCCAGATGCGAGCTGTGTTTTTGGCAAGAGCACGTCAGTCGTTATTAACGGCGTCTGTGGTTGAGCGGGCTAAGCCTTTGCCGGCCTACCTCACGCAACGCAGAGGCTCCGGGTTCGATTCCCGGTATAGTAAATTTCGGAAACGTATTTTCTCCGTTATTTACCATGGTCTGGGTGTCTGGGATCCGGCCCCAGAGTGGTCTTTTGTATATTACCCATAACACAAGCGTAACTTGCTTAATTTAGGGATATACAATATGTGTTTGTAGCTGCCGATTTTTTTTTGTTATTGTGCTTTTACGTTTTCGACTTTTTTTGATTAAAAATCCTAAAAAATATCTTTATTGCTCATTGTTTGATTTGTCGATTGTATTGAACTAATTAATTAAAAATTGGTAAAATTCACTTCACTACGTATGTTAATTTATAAGATCACTGCTGTATAGCCTGCGTTAAGCAATTCATTCAATTAACTTACCTGATATCGGCCTTTGAACGTTTTCTTTAGATGTCCTTTTTTTTTGCAAAAGAGTGTATGTGCAATAACAAGTACGCATTGTAGCATGAAAACTCCAATTACGAATATTTATTGACATAAATCCTCTCTAAACCTGACCTCCTAAAGCTAAGAGGCCAATAGTTTTCAATTTCACCGCCCTCACCTGTTTGTTTCGGTGTCTCAGCTAATCCACTATTTTATTAGCTTCCCCCATGTAATTCTGTACACGTGCGTTCATTCTTGCTTTTGTTCTATCCATGTCAACACTCAAACTCGTAATATCTTATTTACTAACAATTATTATACAAAACTCGACTTTAATACAAGGAAAACTGATGCGAAATTGAATACAGGACAAGAAAAGTTAGGTTATATTGTCTGCAACGACGCCATGTTATTATATCGTTTTGCTGGAACGTGACTGACGTGCGGAAGTCGATGTTGCCATGCGGAATAAACTGTTATACGCTTTATGAGAGATTATTGCATAATCTGGGAATATTGAAGACAATGAAATGAGCTTAGTTTAAAGGTTGGGGGAAGTAAACGTTTAGCAACTCTTTATTACTGTTTGTTTTGAATGAGAGATGTTTGATGATGAATGAGAATTTAATCTGAATATTCTTAACGTTATATAAATATTTTGAAAGCTTTGTTGTTTTTATTACAGTTATATTATGAATATATTTTATTACTAACAAATGTTTTTGCTGTAATCGTTTTGCTAAATTTTATGCGATACATTATTTAAAAAAATAGAAACTACTTTATCGTAAGTTTTTATAACCTAAACATTTCAAAGATATGAAATTAGGCACCATTGAAAGGGGGACAGTTAAAGCATTCAGAACGAAGATTCGTGGAGACTTAATTTGTAGTAAGTAATTGAATTAAATGGTGCATTAGTTAATACATAGCTACGTAGTACATTTTGGTTAATCTGGAAAAGCAATAAAAAATTAAAACAAAGTAGTAAAACTCGTTAATTTTTATTAATTTTATAAATCGAAATTCATTACACCTTCCTCGTAATAGATACAAATCATTTTCGTTTATTAATTGCTATATATAATCCTAAACCTTTCCTATAACTACGTAAATTACACCGACCTAATTTTCTCTGAACATGTAAATTAAGTTTAAAAACATTAATTACAATTTTTCAATGTTTTTATTAATTTAATTAAACTGACAATATTCTACAGTACACTTAGCTTATTGCTACGTTTCATTGTCAATTGCGCGGGACATTCATAATTTCCTGTGTTGCCACCGTGGAATTATAATTTCCTCATATAACTATTTACAATTTCGTAAGTGTTTCTCTGTTGAAAATTAAGTACAAAATTAAAAATTATCCTAAAGATAAATAAACATGGTAAGGTAGGTACAGGTCTTGTGAAATCTATATATTAGATGCATATAAAAATAAAATGAGAAAACATTCTCATGGTCAACAATTCCTGTGTAATTACTGTATAAACGAATTATTTGACATTTCAAAAATTAAGCAGAGAAGCCAGTATTTATCATTTCGTTGTTTGTGTATTTTTATGACTGAATAAGAAAACCATTTATGGCCAATACATCGATACTGTTTTAGTTAATTGTTACACGCTTATGATATATTTATCTGGCATGCAGAAAAATGGACAGTAACATTTAAAGCAGCTTAGTGGTAACCAATCTGATTTATATAGTTTCTAAAATGTATTTCAAAGCATAATGACTTTTAATGCATTTATTGCATAAATATGTCAAAACAGGTCTATAATAATCTCAATGTATTATTAGGTCTCAATCAGCATAAAAATCTTCAATAAAAGCGAAGAACAAAATGTCCCAAAAACGATAGGCATATTTTTCTAAGTCATCTACGTGACTTAGTTCTAATACCGTTTTTCTGCATGCCTAGGAAATAAACTATATCGGGCTGTGATAAAATTGCATAGAGACAAGTAATTATTATATGTTTTGTAAGTGATGTGTTACTTGAAATTTTAAATTTTGGTTCCTATAAAGAAATGCCTGTTTTTAAAACGGGATTTTTTTTCGTATTGGCCATTAGTGAACATATAATTTTTGTTTCTGATTTTATTATTTAATTTCAAAAAATATCTTATCTCGAAGTATACTATTTATCATAATACCCATTTTCATTTGGAAATACAGTATGTACAATTTTTAATATCTACACACACAGAACACCGACTCTTATTATTTTTTAACTATTCACACAACAATTAACTACTACGTTATCAGTTATTTACACAATCGCGTATACGTGTCTGTGTTTTGAATTAATCACTTTATTTTTTAAGTTTTATTTCATAGTTTGTGAAATATTTAATGACTGGTGTATGTAATAAATAATAATACTAACTATTTATAGTAAATTGTATTAATATAAAATTATATTGTAGTTCGGGCTTGTTGCTGTTATAATCATAAAAAAAAAGTCAGTATAAATTAAAAACGAATTAAAACCATTTAAACGTAACTTCAATTACTTTTGTAAATAAATATTCGTTTTATTTATGAGACATGGCAAATAGTCATACTAAGTCAAGATTAATTTTTATCACAAACACTAGAACTTTCCTACATCAAGTTTAATTAAACTGGGTTTCGTAGCCCGTGAAAGCTTGTCCAGGTTCTGGGATAAAATGCATATCTTTCGTTTGTCACACGTGTTACAAGAATTCAGTATGATTTACTAATATATAATCTACATTGGCACATATTTATTCATTACAACGAAACTTGAAGTTGCGTAAATATAGAATTCTTTTAATTCCAAGTTATATTTAAATTTGGTAATCAGGAATATTGATAACATTTTATTGTTCATTCGCAAGAGAATTGCGTCTATTGTTACCAAGGGGGGAATTTGAAACAAATCACACCAATGCTGTTTTATACAAGTATTAAAATAAAAAAATACTGTTTAATAAAGTTTTAATTTTTGTATATATTATCATTGATTTGACTACAAATACTTTCATTTGCATTCTAATTATAATTGATACACAGAATAATTATTAAGTTATTTTTGATGTTGAATTTAAGTAACATTTAAATCAAATCCTGTTGCTTGACTGTCTTATATTAATCCTAGGTATATTTACATATTACAACCCTCTTCCCATCAAATTGTTCGTTTCATATAACACTCACATTTCACTATTTAGATTCACTAGTTTAATTTTCAAAAGTTTATTTATCATTCGCTGTTGTACAGCATCGCTTCACTACAGACAATGCTCTTGAAGGAGAAATCAACGCTCGGTTTGACGAAATTAAATTTTGTCTCGAAAATTGAAACAAACAAGTTATATATACATAGTAAATAATTATAACCTAATCGGAACAGGAGTTATTTAAAGAAATTCCCATAATATTGGAACGTGATCTCAATTTGGCAACATTATTATTATGTATAACATGTCAAAATCGTTACATACAATTGTTGCCTAGTATCAATATACAACTTTATTAAAAAAGAATAAGATTAAAATAAATTCAGCGTAATAAAATATCTAAACTTTAAGTAAAAAGTTAGTGTTCACTACAAATTACCGACATCTCTGTTTTTTATAGTAAAAACTTCTGCCGTACGCCCTTTTGCTGCCAAACCAATATCAGTTGGAAACTGGCCGCGACTTTTATAACTACCTACTCTTCAAATCACACAAATAACTTTCCAGAAGTAAGTATTCTTATCTAATTACTTACATTCTGTAGATATTTTTAGGTTTTTGCTATAGTACATTTAGAAGAGCTATGAAAGAAATGAATAACGCCCAGCCGCGCAGTACAAGAATTCTTATATTTAAATTTGAAAATTTCGACTGCTTGTAAATTAAACCTCGCGTTGACTATAAAATTAATCAAAATACATCTCCTCCTTGAACATTGTCTCGTGGTAAAGCTGTGGGAATTTCTACCAGGCCCTGCCTTGTAACGGCAGGTACCCTGAGCACTGTTGTTGGTACACCGCCGGCTGGCGGTAAGACGAAACCAGAGGGTTACTGCACGCTGCTTGCGAGGGTTGAGGTGCTGAATACCCTGAGGTTGGTGTAGCACAATGACTATGCGCTGGTGAGGAGGACTCTCCTGACCCGCAGGGCTTTCCGTCTTTGACTAGCACAGGCACTGCCACTCGTCTCGGTGATGAGGATGACTGTATAGACAAATACAGATTAGCAAGAATTACATTTATTATCAGATTATAGACTTATCAGGGTTTTCACATCCTGGAGAATAACCTTAGTTTAGTTTAGTCTAGTTTAGAGAGCAAACATACTCGCAGATTTCTTAAATGAACTATCCTATGTTCCGGTATAAAAAACAAAGCGCATAAATGTCCCACTATTGGGCTCGGGCCTCCCACTGTAGGGGAAATAATGGGTATAGTACAAATCTAAATTATTAAAAAATCTAAATATGCCGTGTTTATTACATTGGAGCTATTAAAAAAATTGCAATAGACTATATAAACGATGAAGTATATAGACGATGCAATATTATTAAATTTCTTGCACTTGTATTAGCAAAAAATTATTAAAATCTGCGATTGGCATTGCTGTGTCTGGTGATTTTCTTTTCAAGCAGAATATAAAAACATTACTATGTTTTTTATTCAATGTTCAAGGGCTTGCTAATTATTATAATACAGACTATAAGATATTCTCCCTAAAATAATAGGTTTCTAAATAATCTTAAATCTCCTGATGACGATCAAATGCATTAAAACGAGACATAATAAAAATATTTTAAAAATTAACATAAGAAAACAGCACGCAATAAAAAAAAGTTTTTTGGCTGCAGAACTTCGAGGCAATAAGACAACATTTTTATACTTTTAATTTAATTATGACAGTAACAGGCTGACAGCGCATGTCATGGCGTTAACAATCAGGTGGTCGATAGGTAGGGGGATTCGAATTGGGGTCATTTGTAAAGCTTGGCAACACACCCATGCCAGGTAGCCGGCCTAGGGGGCTGCGCGTTAATTTAATGAATTTGTTATAAAATATGCAAAATACTTAGATAAGAAAATACTATGTAATACTATAACTAACGTATATAGATTTTTTCGAATGTATGTAAGTTATAAGTTAGTATTTTCTTGGGATTTTGGAGCTAAGTATTACACTTAATTAAGGTGTAATTATAATTTCTTCTAAAAATTCTCTTATAAAATGAAAAAAAATATTATCATAAAAATGAGAATAGGTAAATAATTCTTGAAAAAGTCATCTCCTTTTAAAAAGTTAAACCTTTTAAAATTACTTCTTAATTGACGAAACACAAATGTTACAAACCATAACTTAACCGAATTAACCATACAAAATTTTCGGTAAATAAACAAATAAGATATATAGTGCATATGTTGTAATAATTTAAACTATTGAATCACCATTAAAAGTAACGTTAGCTTGAAGTTATATTGCTTCTAGTATCTACGTAGAGAAAATTTTAAAAAGCGAGGCAACCACATTTTGTTTTTCGACGTCTGAAAAACGAATAAAGAATTAAACCCTTACTACACCGAGCCCTGGCCCTCTCTTACACAGAGACCCCCGACTCTGCGGGAGATATCTATCGAGAGGGCAGCCTATCGCCTCCGCAAACAGCAGTCAGCGGGTGATTTTATCGCTAACTTTTTAATATTTATTATTCATTAACGATCAGCAATTATAAAACTTACGAGAATATGCAATAAGGGACTTGAAATCTATGATGCATGAACACTCTTTAACTCGCTCTTATTAATAACTTCAAAAGCTGTACGTTTATTAGTCCATAATACATATATACTAATATCATACTAGTATATATAATAAAGAGGAATGATTTGTATTGTTATATGTTTGTACCGAATAAACTCAAAACTACTGGACCAATTTCAACATTTCTTTAGGACCCTTAAAATTTCGATAATATAACTCATCAATCTAAACTTGGCGCTGGATTCTGATTACCTATACGATTTTCATGACATCGTATGTATTGGAGTCAGTCTCAGGCTGGTTTAGATTCATGATTAGACCTGGTAGGTGGTGCTGGAATCGAGTTCTAGATTTTATTTTTTTTCAGGGCAAGTTGTCCACTTCTGCCGAGACTGCTAGCCAGAAATAACAAAGCGACCAAAAAAAACTGAACAGGTTATTATATTCGTTTCCAAAACGGACCATCGAGCTCTCAAGTTTAGATCTAGGTTTAAATCTGTTAGGTTATGACTTGGCTTCTTCTACAATCTTCTAAATAATAATGCACTTTCATAAGAGATATTTAATATTAATTCTTTTATTTATTACAAAAATATACATCAATAAACCTAAAGCCGTTAACGCGATCACAAACTCTGTCATGCCCAAGTTGTCGTCAGCACAAAAGTGTGGCCAGTACCAGAACAAAATCAGCCCCAAATTCTAGTAGGATAATAACTCCGCTTATTATTTAATCATAAGCACCTAAACAATTCAATGATGACAAATATTCCTTACTTTATTCGTATTATATATAAGTAAGTGATAGAAAAATTAATAAAATCACATTTAAAAGCATACTAGACATAAAATCGTTGTATTTTGGCTAATACACACTATATCTTTATAAATTATAGTCCGAGTGTTAATCTGGTGTGTAACTTAAGTAAGCTATATTATTGTAAAGTTTCATCAAAATCCATTCAGTAGTTTTTGCGTGAAAGAGTTATAAAAGTACATCCATACATTCTTACAAACTTTCACGTTTGTAATATTAGAGATAACACAACTCTCTGCTACAAAAATAAACCCATGAGGTGTCTGTAACTTTAATAAAATAAAATACTCGCCAGCCCCTTAATAATGGGGAGACGCAGGTCTAAAAGCGGGACCTTTATAGGCCAATATAGGTAATATAGGTTACAATTCTCATGGTATTTCACGTACCTGATTGTGTTGGTTCTGTTCCGCCATTGCCTTTTCTTTCGCTTGCCTTTTACATTTGTAACGATGATTTTGAAACCATATTTTGACCTGCAACAAAAAATACCAAGTGTTAACTTATGTTATTCAGATAAAAGATAAAAAAAGAAAATAAAAATTACTAAAAAGATATAGAACCCAAAAAAATGCATGAGACCGGATAACCCTGTTCGTCCGGCGGACGGGATTAAAAAAAAACTTAGTTTATTCATGTTTTGATCAGTGTCGTAAGTAAAATCGGGGCCATAGTACTACGTGAAGTTTGCACTTCCCAAATCTTATTCTGTTGTAAGAGATATGTATTTGAAATTTATTGATTTGATGTTGTACTTCACGTTTTTTAGAGCATTTAAATAAAATATTATTTAATGATTTTTTGTTTGAGATATACATACATGTGTCACTTTTTTGCTGTAAAACTAAAAACATCAGGACTAATTATAATAATAATAATTATGTATATAATTTATGTATTTATTATTAAAAAGTAAGTAGTTCGTACTATATATATGTTACGTACGGAACAATTCAGAATTGTTTACAAAAGCCAAGAAAATATATCCCAGAAACACAAGAAACCCAGATAGAATAGTTTTAAAAAAGGCACCTAAAATTGCAATGTTACAAAAACAATCCCACTACATGTGTGGTAAGTAAATATATAACAAAATACCACAAATAATCAAAGACATGAATATAAATTCATTTAAACATAAATTATATGACTGGTTAGTAAACAACAAATTTTACAGTATCAACGAATTTTTTGATCGGAAGGAATAATAATATTGAAAATAATTTTATTTTAATAAATAATTTCGCTAAGCGATTGTAAAAATAGCTGAGTTAAGGAAGCCGGATTTTTCAAATAAGATAAATGAGACATATTAAATTAATTTACAATGAAATAAAACTAATTATAAATAAATATTAACTAAAATTAAACTAAAATATAAATAAAATATTTACAATTAAAACTATTTTGCACACCATGAAAATGGTAGAATGTATAAGGACAATAATTTATCATTGTAACAACTTTTGTACTACATTCTGGCAAATAAAGATTATTATTATACGTATACCACTATCGCCACCATCATCTTAATTTATTCCTGAGGTTGTCCGGAAGAATTGCTTTTTAGCAATAAGACAGGAGCCCTTTGTACATAACTAGATATAATTTTAGTCTTTGTATTGGTATATTGTCAATGAATGAATGAATGAATGAATAATTTATTGCCATGAATAAATTATTAAGCAATGCAATATCCAAATACATGTCATACTATTTTATACTAATACATTTACATTAAATAATAAAATTTTGCAATAATAAGTATACAAAATTATATGTTACAAAATATCATTAGTCATGTCCTTATCATTTTCAAAATCATTTACCGTATAATAAACTTTTTCCATTAAAATTTTCTTAAGTGACTTTTTAAACAAATTTAAAGGCTGCACTCGTAGCATTTCTGGAAGTTTATTGAATATGTTAGGTGCCATACAAATGATACTTTTGCGCATCATGGTCGTTTTTGAAGAGCAAATAGAGACTCTATGCTGATCTCGTCTGTTCCGAACAACTACATCGGAGAGCTTCGGAAAGAAGTTCGGGTTACTCTTGACGAATAGGTACCGCAGTTTCAAAAATATATAAAGACGGTAAAGTTAGGATCTTATATTTTTTTAAAAAAGGTTTGCACGAGTCTGTTGATTTAAGATGAAACATGGTCCTTACAATAAATAAAACAAAGTGTTATCTATCTATTAAATTATTCACGCGTAAAGTTTGAAGGATTTTCAGATAAAAAAAAAATGAGAGTAGAACAAATACTAATATTAAAGCAAGGAGAAAACATTTTTTGAAAGAATTTGACGTGAGCTTCATACATGTAACGTCATATTTCTACTAGATACGAAGGTAGGCGAATGAATAGTAAGATATAGGCTCCGGCCATTATTGTGCAAGTATTTGTCGTTTTATAAATTCACAAATGCTTATTTATCCGGTTTTTTACTTAACGAATAAAAGCCCCACACTCGCGGTCTATCACATTGCACTACTTCGTCCCATTTCACAGCCAGCACTAGTTTTATCTGGTCCAAAGTGCTCTCTAGCTCACCTCAGCTCGGTCACTCGAGTTTTCTTTCAATGTCGTGCATAATACGCTGCTTCTAAACACTTGCCCTGAGTTGTTTGTTCTATAAACACTGCGTGGCCACCTTGCATTTTAAGTACGTTCTTGCTGGCTTTTGATTACTGGCAACACTTTTCTTTTTCTATAACTACGCTATTATCTAAGAATTGATAAGCCTTAATTAAGAATATAAGAAGAATAATTTAAGACCTTGTAACTATTATAAAAAGTCGTGGTAGCGTAATGGATAGCGCACGCGTCCCAAACTCAAAGGACGCGGGTTCGATGTTGAAACTTTCTTCATTAGTGCTCCGCTCCAATTGGTCTTAGCGTGATAATATGTAGCCTATAGCTTTCCTCATTAAATGGGCTATCTAAAACTGAAAGAATTTTTCAAATCAGACCACTATTACCTGAAATTAGCGCATTCAAACAAATAAACAAACTCCAACGACAAGTAATATTTTTTGATAATGGTTTTAAATATCGCTAGCGATTTTGCTTGTCTGATAGTAACAAATATAAGGTTTTTGTTATTAGTATTTAAGTTTTTTATTATTTATTACTTTAGAACTAAATATCAGTGAGTACTTGGACGTTTGAGTCACTTATAATTTGATGGAAGCTGGAACTGAAAATCAGTGCTGTGTTCATTTTGGACACAGCATAATGCTGAGTTGCCAGCCTCATTGCCGTGAATGTTGTGTATATTTTTAATAGTTTTTTTTATTAATTACGTATCTTTTATGTATAAGTCCTGTTAGTTTAACGTTTTTTACAATAACAATAAATATTTTCTTTCTTCTTTCTCCGACCGCGTCTCTCTATTGGTGTCACTGTCGCGGTCCACTAACAAATACATGGCTATGCTAACAATAACGACAAGACAGCGACAATTTTAACGTGTTGCTCTCGTAGTTATTGGTTAGTTCCACGTTAACTTCGCTAGATGGCGTCACGAGTATTAGATGTAGAAATTAAATTTAACATTTCTTAAATTATTAAATGCCCACTCATTACAATTGACATATATATCCTTTTTCAACGCGACCAAAGCAATAATCGACTAATTGTATATTCCCAATCTTAACAAGTTACGTCTGTACTATGGGTAATATACAATAGAACACTTAGGGACTCCCAGATTATAATAAAGACCAGAAAGTTGGTTTATGAAATTTGTCAGCCAGGAATCGAACTCGGAGCATTTGGTCTATTCTCAGCTCAGCCGGCAAAGCTCACTCAACCATAGACGCCATACAATAAACAGCAGGTTTCACTTAAATTTTGGAATTTATTTCGAAATCAACGGACACTTCAAGTATATTAAGTACCTGTAGTAGACTCTTAATAATATTCTTGTACTCAACACCGGTAGCCATCTTGACATGAACACATCACGCTTGGCTTCTGAGTGGGTGTTAGAATGACCCCAAAATGTCTGGTGACAATATTAGTTTAGCAAATACAACTTCAACTGAGTGACTACCCATTATGCATATACATATACTTATGCATTATTTTAAACGAATTTTCTTTATGATAAATAGCTTCTGATTTGACCCTGCTGCATTTACGTAGGCCCGTGAGGTTAGGGCCTAGAGCGGCATCCAACGCAAAAACGCCAAAATTTTCAACGCAAAAAACGTAAGGACAATTCCAATTAAAAAAATGTTTTGAATTAGTTTGCTTATAGATGTATAAAATGATGGAGACTGACCTGTGGGAGTTTCGGGCTGATAATAGGTAATTGGCAAGAAATTGCGAAGGACAGGGAAAATAGCGTGTTCTCGTCTCAGAGGCCAAGACTCACATTAGATAGCTGAGCCAATGGAATAAGTAAATATGAATGTATCTAAAGGACAGACACCTGAACATGACAATTACATAAGGGTTCTGTATCTGCTAATATGTCTACGCAATCCTAAAAAGAGCGGCATTTCAACGGGGCCTAGGACGGCTGCCAGCCTAAATCCATCACCGGTTTGACCACGATCATGCTTTAATGTTAAAGAATAAAGCGGTTGAAGGTGAAGCGCACTAACAGCTTACATAAATAATACCTATTCACACCAGACTATCAAGACATCCGGATTGTACTTTTGGAGAAACACGGATTCTGGTAGTGCATTCCACAACTCTGCCGAACGCAGAAGGGAGGTGGAGACAAACTTTTCCCATTTCTCATTTGGATTCAACATAATATGTCTTCTCCTACCATACTCTTCCATTCAGGCATACATCCTCTGTCACACCATAAATCATGAGTCATCTTTCATACATTCCATCTACCTTTTTTTGGTCTACTTTCACACATATATCCAACGCTTATATCCATCAATTTTGAATATAAAATTATATTGTCACATGGTTTTTATTCCTCGTCATTATATGCCCGCCCTTCTTTCTCTCAATTTTTCCGTCAGGGATGCAACATTCATTGCATATGTGCGTATTAAATTAAGTATTTCAATTTAGTTATTGAAGTATTTATTACTTCCAGACAAACAGAAGTGGCTGTATTTATTTAAGAAGGTTTATTTTCAAACGACATTCGTCATTCCTTCGACAAAGACGAAAACGAATAATTTTATAAGGTATTGCAGCAGTACAGCAGATAGATTCACGGCCCATCTATAGACAATTGCAACATCAGAGAGAGACTACCAACGTGCTGCTAGACAACTGTCCAACTTTAAATTTGGCTTCTAACGCGACTTCGATATACCAACACACAATTTAATGTAATTATTATTAATTAAATAAAAAACGTGGTCTACTCTTTAAAAAAAATTACTTTTAATTTCCAATGAACGCTTCAAAAACAAAATACTGGCCACCCAGACAATCTGTCATTTTGACAATACATGTCAATTTTGGCGCCGATATAGTTTCTTCCACAATTAACTTTCAAACCTAATTTGAACTGTATATCAAGAGCAATATGATTTAGAATCAAATGTATTGCCTATGTTAAAGGTAAGCGTAGGTGTTCTTTTCTCTGGAACGATGACTTTCATATTTCATCACCAATTATTATAAATATGATGCTACCTTCTTGTTTGTTCAACTCTTCATTTAATGAAGGGTTTTTCTGACATTGATTTGAGTAAGAAAAGGCTGGATCGTTTTTTTGGGTATGTGATAACTTCTGTTCATATTTTTTGCTGAGATTGAATCGCATGAAAGTTTTCTTACGGGCAGACTTCACCGCAGTTTTCGACCACAAGTCAGCGTTTTAAAAATTATCAACTGCGGCCTAACGCTTAACAACACATTTATATTAATATATTTTCAGCAATTAAATCAGTCTTATTACAGCGGGTTTGGTATTTCGTACATTTTACCCTTCCCTCCTATATTAAAACTGTATACACAGACTACAACTTTTTGGTCTTGCGAGCTTCGAACCATTACAGTTTTATTATCCTAAGATCTGTAAGCCTAGCGCGCGGTTTAGCTTCTTACAGGGTCATTGCGCGTGAATTATCACATTTTGGTTTTTCATTTAATTTTATTTCGATGGTCTCATTCGAAGTGGATCCCAAATCTAGCAGACAGTATGCATCTCTATTTTATTACCTGTATAGGCATATAAGTATTTTTTTATGTTTTTACCCCATCTGGAGTTGTTTGAAATTTGGCCTAATGCGTTTTCTAAACGCGTTTATAGCGTTCACAGTATCTAACTCCGTTAATGATTACTGTATACAGTATATACTTATATGTGTTATCTGTCAATGTTTAACGTATACATACATACATAACTTCACGCCAGGTCCCTTGCGGGGTAGGCACGAAATTTAAGTTAAATTTAATTTTAAATTAATTTAAATTTTTAAATTTAACTTTAACTTTAAATTTAAAGTTTAACGTCATTAACAATTAATAATGTCACATCGCAAATATACAATTACTGCGTAGAGATCTCTAAAACCCGATTCCGATTTCCGAAATATGCTAATCGACTACAAGCAGCCATGACGAGTATATTAACATCGTTAATTTTTTTTAATGAAGTAACAGTGACGTTCCTTTGACATTGTTTAAATATGTAAGACGTAAGTATTGGTAAAATGTAGTTTTAGTGAATACATTGGGAAAAACTAAAACGAACCCATCTTATACAAAGAAAAACAAATTAAATTTCTTTATTATCATGTACCCATTTCAGCGTTCACAAGCTACATACAAAAGTACTTTAATCAACATACAAATATTAATTTGTCAGATTGCTGTGCAAATGTTTGCGCAAGTATCAGTCATGGTTCAGAGGATGGGGTGCTCTCGCTACAATACATATTTATTATCCTAGCAAGAGGCCTTTAAAGACAAGCAATTTTAAATAATCTGTACATACATACAAATACATAAAATGGAAGTGTCTGTTTGTGTCTTATGTCAAAAAATCAGGGAGATAATTCGGAGGAGAATCCGAAGATTTTTTAGAATTTTTGTCTGTCTGGATGTTCCGGCTAAGCTCTGAAGCGACTGGACCGATTTTGACGGTACTTTCACTAGCAGATAGCTGATGTTATAGGGAGTAACGTAGGCTACTTTTTAGGGTTCCGCGAAAAAAAACTACGCGGACGAAGTCGCATGCATAGCTAGTAAAATATAAAGACTAAGTACTTCATTTTTCCTATATGCTTACATTCATATACTTTAATGGTGGGTATATTGTTCGTTCCCCCTATAGTGGGAGCCTATGCCCAGCAGTGGGGGGGGAAATTTACATAGACTGTTCTTATAATATTTATCTTTATAAATAAAAATGAATGTTTGGCTGTATGTCCTTTACAGAATCGTAAACTATACATTTGATCATGTGATGATCTTTAGTAAAGTTGTTATGCATGAGCCAAAGAAGGTTTCTGAATTGGTTCACAATTGGACCCGGTAGGTGGCGCTGCTGTCATCATATCGATTGAAGCTTTTCCGGGCAGGACGACGTCTGCCGTTGAATAGGCTCCGAAACTACTGAATCGATTTGAAAAATTCTTTCACTGTTGACAAGCTACACTATCCCCGGTTACCATAGGCTATAAAAAATCTTCTCAGATACCCGTGCGAAGCCGGGGCGGGCCGTTAGTTAATAATAATTATAACATTATAATTGTTAATTATTCATATTAGTATTATGTATATTAAATAACTTCGTTCCAACAAAAACAAAATAAGGGGTTTACTCTAATAATATAAGTTTGAACCTTAGAACAAATATAGCACACCAACAGCAGTTTAAAATTGTATATGAATTGAACATGTTTCGTAATCACCACCACATAAAATTAGAGGCTGACCTACATACAGTGATGAAATAAAAAATACACTGTGAATGATTTGTCATACTTCGTGAACCAACAATGGCCGAATCTCGCATTTATTGTACGTAAAATATAATATCGTACGGCGCTGAGTAAACACGCGTCCGTCCGCCTGTCAAAGTTTCAATGCGGTTCATTTATTTAGTAACTTATAAAAATATTAAACGAGCAACGGCAAAAAATACTTTGTACTGTACTGCAACTATTGAAGCTAGCTTTAGATTTTGCTTTGATAATTGTTAGAACGTTTCAAAACTTCAAAAGTAACGGTCAATTCGTTTTGACAGATGCTCGGATGATGTTGTCAGCTAAAAGGAAATGTCATCGAATATTTGACAAAAGTGTATTCGATTTTCCAAGCTTCCTGGTCTAGAGTATGCCGCCATAACAGCTTTGAGTTATGTTCCGCCATCAATGGCCAGGTTCCAGTTTTCCTTCAAGGCCGGCTACACCACTGGTATTGCTGATATCCATAGCCGACGGTAACCACTTTCCATCACAAGCCGTCAGCTTGTCTGCTGTGCTTCCGCAAAAAAAAAGCTTATGCAAGATTGGCAGATTTTTTTTTTAATTACTGACCAAATTGGTAGTTGACCTTCTTTTTTGTTCTATATAATTTTATTATTATCGGAAGGAGAGTTAAAAATTAAATGTTTTATTTCATAGTGCAATCTTAATGGAAGTCGAGATTTAAACCTTTCATGCTTTCACAATAGGTTAACTCTCAGCTGATGTCAAAAAAATCCGGATCCTACGTAAACATAACATCGAATTGCAAATCTATAATAACCCGTATTTACCTGCAACACAATGGACATGTCAGGTGCTTGATCCGCTCAGCGTATCGCTAATCTCGCCACAATAGACCTCAAAAACCGCCATTCAACAATTCATAATCTGTGGATATTTGAATGAAGACGTGAAATGAAGCGTTCCTTTCGGCAATATGCGGTTATTAAATTCTTTTTTGTCAATATAAATGAAACTTTAGATAAACACACATTTATTTCACAAGTTATACTTATGGAGGTTGTTTTTTTTATTAATCTAGAGTCTTCCTAGCTGCTACGCCACGGATCAATCCCTGAGAAGTAAGTAGTTCTATATTTCAGACATAAAAAATAATTATTTATATATACTAGTAGTCGTCCAGTGTTCGAAATTCGACTATAATTATTTTGTTATAAGTTTAAATATGATATCATGGAAGAGTTTGCTATGGAGGTTATAGTTTCGCATGTTTGTGGACCAGATTAATGTTATTGAATACTGTATAATATTTCAGAGTTAATCTAATATAAATAAGAAAATTTACCCTAAACTCCTAATTAAAAATAAACTATATATACAAACTAAAATTAAACAGTTTAAACATTATTAAAATTTTGTTGTCAAAGAGTATCACTATCTATATCTATCTATCTATATCTATCTATCTATATCTATCTATCTATCTATAATCACAGATTTCGCCAAGACTACACTTTTAATTTGAGTTTAACAGTAAACAAGAGTGTGTGTGTGTGTGTGTCTGTGGTGTGTGTGTGTGTGTCTGTGGTGTGTGTGTGTGTGTGTGTGTGTTTGTCAAATACATGGCAGTGTGCGTAATGTTTTTTTTAAATTGATTATGTATTTTTTATGTATAATTTAAAAAAAAATGCATTCGTCGCTTTTTCTCTGTATAAACTATAAGTGCGCGAAACATCATATTCCTCCGTCCGCGCAATTTCGTAAAAAGGTGTACAAAGAATCGGAATTTTATTTAAAGAAAAGAATTTTGTTTATCCGAGCAGGAACGGAGAAATAAAACAATTTCCTGCGGCCGGGCGGCCTGTCGTAAGAGGCCACAAAACAACCCACAGCCAGGTGGTAGGGCATTTGCCCGACTGGATGACTACCGCCCCTGGTGTAAAGTATGTCACCATAAGTCTTGAGTTGTGTTCCGGCATAAGTGACCAGGTTCCAGTCTCCCTTAAGAGGGCAGCCGCGCATTTGTAGCACCTTTGGTTTTGCATATAAATAACAAGATATGAAAAAGTAAAGATACTGTCTTGAACTATGACGGAGGAGTTGGCGAAAAAAATATAAGGTTTCAAAATGGCGACAGAACCCTAATAACTTGAACATTAATTTCTAACATCTAATATTTCTATTTATTTTAATTAATCGATAATTATTGGAGGTTTTGGTATTTATTTGTTTTGACACAAACCCATCCAAGCAGTTTGCGTTCTAATTTTAAACAATGGTACCAAAGACAATTTCATATTTTACTTTATAATGCTGCTTTCTTTTCGGCCAGCATTTGACAGGAAGCACATTGAAATCTCACGAAGATTAGAGGTTTTAGAAAAAACTGAAGTGGGATTATTGGAAAATTATAGGGCCTTATTGTACTGAGCCGGTGTGCCGGCGGCTTTTGATAAATGGATAGCTGAAATAATGATGATAGCGTAATATTGAAATGTATTTAGACTCGATTTTTTAAATAATTGTTTACTTATTACCTACTGCGGCTTATTCTCAATGTTCAGTTGAACAATTTTTGGGAAGTTTATTTTGTAGTTTCAAATTCAAATCCAAAAGTTTTTATCTATACATATAAATAAAATTGGAGTGTCTGTTTGTAATATTGAAAGAACCGCTTTTTACTACATGAATAGGAATATATATATACGGTACATACACCAAAATAACATTTTTTACATTTTTTGTCTGTCTGTCTGTCTGTTTGTTTCGGCTAATCTCTGAAATGGCTGAACCGATTTTGACGGGACTTTCATTGGCAGGTAGCTGGTTTAATAAGGAGTAAATTAGGCTACTTTTTTAGGGTTTCGCAAAAAAAATTCTACGCGGACGAAGTCGCGGGCACAGCTAGTAAAATATAAAGACTGAATACTTCACTTTTCCTATATGCTTACATTCATATACTTTATTAAGTGATGGGTATAAAAAAAATCTTTTATTTTGGAATTATAACGATTTTCAATCACCACGCGGGAGATACCGCGGAGCGCAGCTAGTTACAGGAGCGTGAGCGCACTTCTCTGCTCCGCTCCCGACAAAGGAGGACGCGTCGACGCCGGAGGTCTGATTTAGACCTTCGGCCACCGTAAGCGGGCGGCGCGGGTGGGGCCTGTAGGGGTATAGAGGTTCTCACTCACCCGCACATGCCGTCGAGATGAGAGCGCGAGTGTTCCGCGCGCGCTCATCTCTCTTCCCGTGGGGCGCGTTACAGACCGCCCCACGCCCGGAAAAGACCGAGAAGTCGCCGGGGGAGTAACTCCCCCGGCATTGGAAGAGGTACAGTGAGCGGGGCCCACGCCTGCCAGGGATTGCGGAGCCGGGTAGCCCATTCCCGTAACCCTGGCATAAGGCGCAGGACGGAACACCCAGGGGTTTTAATGGGTATCCCTAACTGGGGAGTGGCAATAGCGTGGCACCGGTTTTGACCGGGCACGCTAGTGCCACCCCCGATCTGGCGAATCCCACACTATCTCACCGGGTCGCGAGCATCCCCCAGGCTTCTGTGCCTGTCGCGGCTTAGTCCTCAAACGGATTTCCCCTGGCCAAAAAAAAGGGGCGCAGCTAGTTCAAAATAAGTTTCACTGGAGAATATTTTGGAAGTTCATGCATATAATAAGTTAAAAACTCAATTTACTTCCTATTTAAGGTACATCGCTTCGCAACGTGAGCGACAAAAAACTTCCTGGCAACAGCTAAAAATTCTATTTCTTCACATTTTTTTATCTCAGGATATTTTGTTTAGTTATAACATAATTATACATGTGCTTAGTTACTCTTAGGTATATACTTTTTACGAGTGCACCACCCATTGCGTACAAGCTATGTAACATTTGACAGTTCATTGTCTCTCCGGACATTATCTCATTGCTCTCATTACGCCGTCTCGACGCCCGCATGCGACGCATCCGGCAAAAACAACAGACCATAGACTGTAGAGTACGTGACCATAAACAATAGCCGCATAGAGTGCTTTTGTTTTATGGTTAGGGTTTTTCGATGGTTCGACACGTTCTCAGGGAAGTCATTGACCGGGAATTGATTTTTCCTTTTCTAATTGATTTATCGTTTGCTAAACACAGAATGAATTTGTCTCGTTTTCGCCCGTTTACCTATAAATGTTACAGTCATTGATCTTGGAAACTACACCTTCTGTATAGATCAGGGGTCTCCAAACTACGGCCCGCGGGCCAAGTCCGGCCCGCCAGTGCCATTAATCCGGCCCGCGACAGCCAATGTCTTATTTTTGTTACTGTTTCTAAAATAAGTTTAAGAAGAAAACACAGAATTCGGTTCTATTTACTTGCAAGGTAAAAGTTAATGATGTTTAGTATTTGGCAACACTAAATTGTCACTTCTATTTAATATTTGGCAACATTGAATTGTCACTTCCTCTTCCGTTTGTGCTTTATATCCTACAATAATCACTAAATCTAATCTTTATTTATCTAGGGTAATAGCACATTCAACTTATATCAAATACCAAAAATATAACTCAATATGTGCAAATAAAGATGTTGGACAAATAATTCTTTTTCAGTAACAAATGACAAAAATGATCACGCAGAAAACTTAAGTATCAAAGCTTAAGCATATTTATGACTAACTAATAATTGAAATGAATCCCACTTCGCTAGTCACGAGAAATATATCTAGTTAAGAGAAAAAAATATAAAACTGTTTTGGGCCTTGGAACATACTGAAAAAATCATTATGGCCTTAAGGCTTCAAAGTTTGGAGACTATTGACTACTGATATAGATGATATTTACCTATTTAAGTAGAATGATTATTGTGATCTATAATTATGTTACTATACAATACTGATGTCAAATCATGAAAAATGTAAGAAAATTTGGCAGTTATAGAAACTGCCGATAGAAGTGAAAACTTAGAACTTTTAGTACAAAATGTTTACATTTCATAATGTTTTAATTAAAACACTATTTCAACAATGCACAGTATATACAAATTGAACTTTTCAATAAATCCATTCAATTTCACTTATCTTTTACTAATATATAAAGCTGAAGAGTTTGTTTGTTTGTTTGTTTGATTGAACGCAGTAATCTCAGGAACTTCTGATCTGATTTGAAAAGTTCTCTCCGTCTTTGATAGCCCATTTATCGAGGAAGGCTATATAGGCTATATATCATCACGCTAAGCACCAATGAATAATGTTTCAAAATCGGGGTTTTTTTAAAACTTTAATATTCCACAATTTTGATTTTTAATATTTCACACGGACGAAGTCGTCGGCAGAATCTAGTTATATGTAAGTATAATGTTATGCACGGGATTTAGGCGGCTGGTAACATTAACGATTTATTCAAAATGATCCTTCTCAAAATTATGAACGGGTTACAGCACAGTTTAAAGCAAAAACGTAATCTGTGTTCGGGGTTAAAACGCATTCCTTGCATATTCATAGCTCGGTTAAAACCATCGCAATAAAGTCACGGTGCCGGCAGAACGAGCGATGGGGTTGCAAGTCTTTAAAAATATATATTCTACCATCGTACAACGACCACATAATGAAAAAGACTAAAGAGCTCGCTTGAAAGTCATTGCAGGAGATTATAGAACATTTTAAAAAATAGAAGAAGCATCGATTGCAGTGATTAAAATTAATAACAGGCTTAAATACTAAAAAAAAGGCTTTTTATACAGAAAACCTGCTATCTGTGTTAACGTTATGATAGACACACCTAAACACAAAATCACTAAATTAATGTCACACACAAAAACTAAAATGACAATAAGGGTGTTAAATCCTAAAAATTAAATATAGAAATTAAGTTGTAAAAAAAGGTACGGAACTCGAGTCCGTAGAGTTGTTAAAAAAAACACTCCCAAAAAAATTTGGTGCTATATATAGAATTATTTTATTTAGTCATAAAGATTATGCAAAACAGATATCGGGGAAAGTGATAAATTAACATATTTGCTGACTTAAAGAGAAATAAACCTAATTATAAGTACTGGAGAAAAAAAAAACATATTTTTTTCAAAAACGGAAAATTATTTGTAGTATATATGTATAAATATTAGATTCTCAAGGCTTGTTTAAAAATAATGATGTTCATCTTAAGACTCGAGATTCAATTTTAGTTTGAATATAATTTGTAATAATCATTTTACAAATATAGCTCATAAACCTGTAATTATTCATATGATGTATATAAAAAATCTCGACGTGCTATATAAAATTTAATTACATATATATATTTAATGCACCATACCTGTACTTAAAAAAAATATTTTAAGGTGAAAATAAAAGTTAAATTTCACAGGTCTGTTTTATTGTCGTTGCAGAGATTAGTTCGCTGATTTTAATTAAAGAAAATTAGATTAAGGAATTCTCTTATTACGTATCAAAGATGGATTTTAACTAAAAATTATAAAAGAATTATATGTTAATTTACTCTGTGATTTAATAGGTGAAAGTAAATGTTACTAACATAATATGTCGTGTGAGGCGTCCCTAACAAAACAGTACCACCTACTTAGAAACAAAAATGGCAACCCATGAAAAAAAATATTACATCCAAGTTACCGTTCTCAGCAGGAGTTGTACGCTAGGAGTTGAACGTAAATGCGTTCCATTACGTTTTACAGAAAAATATAGCATTCAAATTCGCTTCTAATAAGCTGGCAACACTACAGCAATAGCTACGATTCCGCAGCATTTGAGTACTGCAAACAGGGGGAATAGCGTTTAACTTAAGTAAATTTCTCTGTTCGCGATGAGTCGGCCGGCTGCCACTGTTGGCACAGGCTCTTTTGGGATCACCGTTCTACCAGCACAATTGATTTTCCTAAGATTGTTTAATTTTAACTGTAAGATAGGCATTTTCTTAGATATTCGCAACGGGACATTAAAATAAGATAAAATAAGTAAAAGGAGAAAGAATACAATTTCCTGAGGCCGGGCGGCCTGTCGTATGAGGCAACAAAACAACCCACACACAGCCAGGTAGTAGGGCATTTGCACCACTGGATGGCTACCACCCATGGTCTAAAGTATGTCGCCATAAGAACCTTGAGTTGTGTTCCGGCATTAGTGACAAGGTTCCAGGCTCCCTTAAGAGGGCAGCGGCGCATTTGTAGCACCTTTGGTGTTGCAAACGTTTATAGGCAATGGTAACCGCTTTCCATCAGGCGGGCCGTCTGCCTGTCTGCTGAACTCCTGCTATATAAAAAAGCTTGTGGAAGTAATCTTTAACTAATCTATTAAAAGAAGGTAATGATCATGTCTGCTTGATGTTTAGTGGTAGTGCATTCCAGAGTTGAATAGCTTAGACCATAAAAGACTTGTTGTTAAAACTTGTTCTGTAGACAGGCGGTTTCATCAGTTTCAAATTCTCTGACAATTTAAAGAATCTGTAATCACTGTATTAAGGAACTGAAAGCATACCTTGAGATAATCAGGGACTTGAGATTAAACAAAATGTTGTGAAAAAGATATATATGTAAGTATATATACAGTCTTATATACGCAACTATAAACCTTAAACGAAAATGTTGGTATAGAAAATTTTAAACGTTCCAGAATAAACTAGAGATTAAACACTGTCATTGTCTAGGTATATTTACGCAAGTATAGTTTTTGTATATAGTCAAGGTAGGTAAGTCCGGCAGTGGGGTAAGTTCGTACATCTCCCGTTTTGTTCCTTTTTTAAACAAAATTTAACTTCAACTACAATGCGAACATATAGTTAAATTGTGTCTTAAGCTTTACTGACCGATCTGTTGTCGTCGTAGCTATTGAAACAGGGAATAACGAGAGATGTACGGAATTCCCCTACTGATGGACTTCCCCACCTTGACTAGGTATACAACATATTACTATATTATCTGTGGTATAGTTTATCGATTCCAAAGGTACCAAGGCACCAGTTACATCAAAAAGCACACAAAAAATGATCTGCACTTAATATTTATATGTTTAATACAATACTATCCAACTATAAGTTTTGTAGCGTATTTTAGTCAAGACGTGTATACGTGCGCCGTGATATTTTTTTGTTTATCTTACGTCTTTTAGTTAAGCAGATAAATGCGGGCAAAGTTGGCTATAAAACAAGTGGACAAAACCTTACTAAGTCCTCCTAAACATAAAGGCGCGTAATTTAATAGGTTAGGGATAATTCCGTTTGTGACGACGCTTCGCACGCGTTCTGCATCTGACAGAGGACTGGGGTGGTCACTCGTTGGACAAACTGTGTGAAATATCAAGTGGTTCGGCCGGAGATGCGTTTAAAGTGGGTTTAACGCATTGCCAGTCATTGTGTGAAATGGCGGGCATCTATTTCTCTGCCGTGAATGAAACATATTTGTGTAATTATTATAAAAATAAATCAAAAAAATATATCCATCCATCCATGAAATCCATCAAATATACATATATGGCATGTAAATATTCTTATACCTACATGCTCCTTTTGTCATAGTTTAGTCATACAATTAGACAAAAAAGAGACG